>KK499774.1:319632-392779 GCA_000688715.1 Glossina pallidipes
TATAATTTTTATATGAAAAACTGCCCCGAAGTTGTATGTCAACCAAACTCAGTATAATTTTTATATGAAAAACTGCCCCGAAGTTGTATGTCAACAAAACTCAGTATAATTTTTATATGAAAAACTCTCCCGTAGTTGTATGTCAACCAACTTTTCTGTCTCAAGCTGTTTTGTACTCTTTTCTTGTATTTATATATCGTTCATGACTCTAAAAATAATCTGTCGATATAAAATTTTGTCTCCATCGTGTTGATATAAATTTTTCGATTCTACATTGTTGATATAAAATTTTTAATGTCGCTGATATAACATTTGTATCTTCATCTTATTGACATAAAACTTCGGGCGCCATCTTGTTTATATAAAAGTTCGGACTTTATTTTATTTTTGTTTTTATCCTGTTGGTATCAAGACTTTTACTTCATCTTCTCTGTGCAAAATTTTGGTTGCCATCTTGCTGATATAAAATTTTCGCTTTCATATTGTTGATATAAAGATGGTGGAGATATCTTGTTCATATAAAATTTCTATTTCCATCTTGTTAATATAACTTTTGTGTCATTATCTTTTTGACATAAAAATCCGGGCGCCATCTTGTATATATAGTAATTTGTATAAAATTTTTATTTTTATACTATTGGCATAAAAATCTTGGCTTCATGGTGTTTATATTAAGTTTTTGCTTTCATCTTGTTGATATAAAACTCAGGACGCCATCTTGTTTATATAAAATTCTGATTTATATCTTGTCGATTTAAAATTCTTTATTTTGTCGACATAAGTTTCTTGGCATGTCTTGTTTATATAAAATGTTTGTATCCATCCTGCTGATAAAAAATTCTTGTTGATATAAAATTTCGTACGCCATCTTGTTCATATAAAATTTATATAAATAGCTGCCTCTTGTTTATGTAAAGTTTTTGTCTTCGACTTGTTGATATAAAATTTTCGGCTTCAACTTGCTGACATAAAATTCTTGCGTCCCTCTTGTTGATATAAAATTTTTACTTGTGATACAAAATCCGTGGGCGCTATCCTGTTTATATAAATCTTTGTCTCTGGCCTGTGGATATATAATTTTTGCCTCCAGTTTACATATATTACACAATATCTTTTGTCTGCATCTTATTGGCATAAATTCTTAGGGCTATCTTATCTGTATAATAAAATATTTTAGTTTTATTTTTTTATAACATTTTTGTTTATAAAATCTTTCCATAAAATTTTTACATAATATTTGATTTGAATACTCTTAACATAATTATTATAGTTTAGTTTTCCAAGCAATTATACTTCCAGGAAAATTGTTACGATAAAATAATGAAGCTTATGATTGCGATGTAAAGCTTTTCCGTTGTCCCAAAGTTTTTTTAACATCTAATTTCAAGCTCTAGCTTTTTTAGTAATGATAAATTTCTCCTTTTCAATGAGAGCTTTCGGTTTATAGGAGAATCGGAAGCTTACAAAAAGGAGAAAACGGATAAAGTTTCTATATTAGGCAGCACAAAGAGAGAAAAATTAGTATAACAATTTACAAATATTTGTATATATGAATGTGTAACTGAATTTGCGCCGCGTGTGCCGGGTGTAATTTTACGTCTTAGATTCATTAATAAAACCACAATTTTATTATAGACATCATTATGATATTAGAAAATCTTTCATAATGTTTGTATTATTAATTAAAACAAGATAAGCGAACTTAATATTCTATAAATCAATTATGGGAAAATACTTTAAATGCATTCGTTTAGTATTTCGTATGCATGTTTAATTTACAATACATTGAGGAAATCTTTAATATAATCAAATTTGTAATGAGTCTGTAAATCTCCTGTTCTTTAATTAAATAAAATTTTATGCAATTATTACATCGATACCATTTAAAATAATCATTTGTAATTGGTAAAGCTATTAAATTAATTTGAATTTATAATAGACCTTAAATAGGAAATTGTAAACAAAACGTTCGAGAGAGTTTTGTAGAGAAGGTACAAACTCTCTACATATCAGGAGATGATGGTAATTGATTCCATTCCCGATTCATTCAAAGATGTTAGTGTTTTAGCTAAAGGTCTCTAGCTCAAGCCACACTTCCGTGCCCTTTTCTGAGTGTCCATTGGCGTAGAAACCAACGACCAAATAGTAAAACTTGGCACTAACGCTTCTCAGACATTTCTGTAGATGACTTTAAAAAACGTCTATGACTAGGTTCGAGTGAATGTTATAACAAAAAAAATCAGAAAACAAAAATTTCAAAGTTTTTTTGGGAGCAGAAAGTTTAGAAGATCTTTTGAAAACAAGAACTTCAAAGTTTTTTTTGTTTTTTACCTATTTATTTACATATGTAAACATTGCCATTCTTAACAGCTAACGTTGGGATTAGAAATTACAGCATTAATGGAGAAAACTATTTCATTGCGGAACATGGTGGGAGGAGTACTATAATTACCCTACACCGATTCGCTTAATATACTTATTCATATAGAATTGTTTCAAAAGGAGGCCTTACGTGGGAAGTGGTCGAAATATTGGCCCGATCCAAACCATCTTCCACAACATTCTTCTTTGGGGCAAAAGATATCAGCGTATCAGTTTCCATTAAAATATCTCACAAGTTGCGACCTCTGGGCTGAACACAAGAAAAGAAGACAAGCAGAGGGACGGATAATAAAAGATGAATCTATCTCAAGTCCTTGTCGGAGTGACATACATCCTTGCAAGTGTAATGTACCCTTCTAGCGCAAGTAGTGTAGGGCGTAATAAAAGAATATATATTAAATTCATTAGGCCGTAAAACTAATACATTGAGTAAAAAGAAAACATTCACACAATTCTTCATAAAGTTTGGGCTAACGACCCAATATAAGTTTTTTTATTCTATGGTGCTGTAGTTCCTGCTTTCCATCGGTTCGAAATGGTTTATGTCTGCCTAAGGACTGTAGACGGCATATTACAAGAATGCCGGGGCAGAAATATCACCCTTCATATGTCCCTTGGCCCATCCCTTTCTCCTCTCCTCCGAAACAACGGTAGATAAGTGAGCTTCAACCTATTCTGGTCCGCAGAATGCAAGAAGTAGAGATTGCTCACTCAAGACTCAATAATATCTGCATAGTATCCATAGCATAGTACACGCAAGTCAATGTTCTAGGATTGGTTTAACCCTGGAAATATATAAGCTTTTCGTAATGCAACGATCGGAGGAGAAGTCTCAATATGATCGTTAAATCTGATTGGATGGGATGATTCCCAAGTCATTAAAGCTCGCTACATCCTGCAGAAATACCGTCGTAATTAATTAAATGCGAAGCAGGCGCTAACGTCGTCGGTAATGTCAGATCTATGGCCACTTGCTTTAAATTTTGCATTACATTCTTTTTTAGATCTAAGTAAAAATTTCGCATAAAAAACAATCTTAAATGTCGGTCACATTCTTGATGTTGCAGCACCTAAGCGTCATTCATCTCAAAGTTGAGTATGACTTCTATTTTCTTCTTCTTCTTTTTTCCTTTTTTCGCTTTGTATAGACTTTCTCAGTTGATTTATTTGTCAGGTTTCTTTATTCAAGACATTTAGTTCTTGGCAATATAAGAAAAGCAAAATGAATTGAATGGAGCAACACAGACGCACGCACTCTCGCAACTCTTTTTGTCCCTTCAGTTACAAATGTTTGTTAAGCAAATAATTTGATGTCGTTTTCACAACTCTTGGATGCGTAAGCAAAAATCTTCCTCATCAAAGTTTAACAAATGTATGTACGTATGTATGTCTTACTTCGCTTAATATTACGCTTGAGATTATAGCGTTATATGAGCGGAAAAAGGTTTGTCGTCGGCATTAAACATTAGTATCCTTGAAAGTAAGAAGAAACTCATTGACAGTTTAGTGAGATTTCGAAATTTTTGAAAGAACGCATTTATTCACGTCACTCATTCACATCTTGTTGTTTATTCGCGTGAAACTTAATCAAGAAGTCAAGTGCATACGCTAAATACCCCCTTACTAGGGAAATAAACAGTTGAGAGTTCATAACGTTAATGAACATAAAACGGGAATCGTAAACGTTTTTAAGTGTGGTCTTAAATTAGCGATCAAATCGTCCGTGCAAGCTATAAAATCGTAACGTCAACGTCAATAAAGGAAAGCGTGTGTAATGGCCTTTAATTGAAATTTTTATGTACCAACTTGTTGTGAGCGTCAAATGATAGATCATTTTCTCGAATTTATTGACGAAAGACCAATAAATGTATTTAACCGCTTTTTTTAATACACGTTTATACATATGTTGGGGGTAAATGAAAAAACATATGTGTCTGTTATTTTATAAACGAAAAATAAATAACAGCAGACTAGCAGCTCTCGCAAGCGTAAAAAAACATTTTTTTAAGAGAATATTTTGTGGCACACATGTACACGTCGCTATTTTACACACTATAACAGAGTCGCCTAGAACTGCCGCGAGAGATTCTGCACCCGATAATGTCTTGAAGCAAGGAAAAACATTGAAGTGTAGGTCCACGGCCCAACATTAACTACCTCACTTCACATCATTTCCCTTAATACGATATTTCAAAATAAAGCGGACGAAAAAGTGGTTCGATAGGAATCAATTTCAGTAAAGTTCGTTGTTTGGGGGAGAATCGGTCAATTTACGAAATTTCATGAAAACATTGCAGATATTAGGGCCTGAATAAGAGGGTAAAAAGTTTTGGTCCGTAAGTGCTTAAGTGAAAGAATATATTCCTCGTGAGCGTTGCGCGAAAAGGACGTCTTCTGGTGAAGCAAAAAAAAAACTGCATGCCATCCTATCATTTCTATATAAAAATATCCGTGGCCTCAACACCAAACCGTGTAAGAGCTTTTTAAACTCCTATGAATCGGTCTTTTCTGCATCGGTGGGTGCTTGTGTTCACCGAAACACGGCTAAAGTCTTGTGTTAGCAATTACGTATTTCTATATGCTGAATATCGGGTATTTAGAAATGGTAGGATGGCATTCTAACAGCTGTTAAGTAGCCCTTAGCGTCGTCTCAGTTGATTCTTACGATCAGCATTGATATTCAGTTTATTTGCGTACATGTATTATAGCACGGGCTATATCCGTTTATATAGCTTGTTCGAACGTTTCTCCACCTTCGGATATCTCGGCTTATAAGATGCATGTGGAACTAATCCAGTGCAAAATAATACTTGTCTTGGGTGATTTTAATCTTTCCCAACTCTCCTGGAGTTTCGATGAGGAACTTGAATACTTTCATTCCCATATAATATGTTTATTGACTTCTTTGACGCGATTTGCATACCTTCGTCTGATATAAAGAAACGGAATATTTGGTTTGTTGGATAAAATTTGGTTGTTGTTAAGTTAAGCAAATTGCGTTTAAAATCTAAAATCTAAATTATTATTGTGAGCGATATTGTTTTTTGTAGTCTTATGTTGCTCCAGAAGAAAGGCTCATTGATCTCACAAAGCATATATAATATATTGTTGATCAGCATCAAATTCTGAATCCCTTTAAGTGTTTCCATCTGTCCAGTTGACCGTCCGTCCGTCTGTTAATGTCTGTTGTCAACATTCTTCCCGTTGCAAAAATGAAGCTATCGACTTCAAGCTTAACACAAACAGTAGAAGTTCTATGCGTGCAGGTTAGTATTGAAAATGGGCCAAATTGGTTGAAGGACACGCCCGCGGTACCACGTAAACTGCTAACACTTTGCTTTACAAATAGAATAAAAAATTTGTTTTTTTGCTCGTTACTCGTAAACTGTAGCAGATAAATGTACAAAAATTTGAACGCACATTCTATGGGCGCAAATTGAAAAAATCGACCACGCCTAGTTAATGTTGTAGTGTATCAAATTTTAATTTTTTTTTCAATATTTTCATAACGCGCAAGAGCATGTTTCAAAAAGATCATAAAATACTTAAAGTCTGGGTTAATTTGAAATTCAGAATGCACCTAACCAGGTGCGCTTGTTCGTCTGCCCAACTATGTAGTATCTGTGTTCTCCCGTTAGCGAAAATGAAGACATTGCCGACAAATTTGCTTTTCAAAGGACATGCCTATGCGACAAAAACTTTTATTTAGAAAATAGAAAAACCAGTCACGCCCACTCCATATTATAGAGCATGAAAAGTAAGGTCCTTTCGTTTCTTTTGTCTTTTCTAGGATAGCGGTAATGGAGGTAAAAGATTCGGTGACGAATACTTACTTGTTTTTATTGTTGATTAACTACAAGAACAATAAAAATTTACGTATTCTTAATATTTTGAAGACAAAGGCGGGGGATATAGAAGATACCGTTAGAATCGAATATTATCTATTCCTTACTTGTTATGTGGTTTCAATTCTTCACTTTATCAATTCCTTCTCGTTTCTTTAACATGGTTGCAGGAAAATCCTTCATTGCATTTATTCCTAATAATTTCTAATTAGATTCGCACTGCTTGACTGAGAGAATTTCATAACTTTTTATTTACTTCTTCATTGTTTTTTTTTTTTTTTTGGCAGAACTTATTTTCCAAATTGTTTACATTTTCTCGCATCGACACAATCCAAGCATCAAAATATAAATTTTCGTTTCGATTACTTTTTCAATTTGCTGGGGAAAATCGTTTTCAACAAAATTAGACCGTTTGTATGTTTGTATGTCTCTCACAATCATGTGAATCACGCAACATTATTTATTACAACCGCTTCAAAGCAGCTCCCCTTTGGTATTATTACGTCAAATGGGTTTTTGGCGATTTTATGCTTTTATACTAATATTGCTCAGCATTAGGTTCGTATCGCTGGATTGTGAATATGAGGTTAGTTTCGATTTTATTTGAAATTTTTTTTACAAAAAATATTATGTTGCATAACGTGTTAACGCGCCTTTTTTGCTTTTCCCTTCACGAATGTCACGATTCAATCCTGCTTCCTTTGTTCAGCAAATCCTTTGCTAATAAATTCTTACCAATGCCAGATTGAATACTGACTTTTCCTCCCCATACACACATACACTGCCAAATATATATATGTGTATATAACACTTTTTGTGAGTAAACGCAACTAATCGAAAGATCGAGAACGGACTTTAATATATTTGGGGCCATTGTTCAGTGTCGCTTGTGAGGATCGCAGTTTGTTGAGACTGACGTACGTGCCTTAGCTGAGCTAGCTGGCTTAGGAGAAGGAGAAGGTAGGTGGGAGGGGGTTTATATTTTGTCCCACGGACACTCCTTCGGCGGTCGCATTTAAAGGAATTACACGTACTTAACCCTTACACGAATAGACGGATGGGCGAAACCTCTCTTACCGAGCGGACCCTGCCCTATCTAATGGTGTCCTCCGGCCCACGATGTCTATGGAAGATCCGCAGGAAAGATCCAATGGAAAGCTCCAGCTGTTGGAGCTTGCCAATTTGGCGTCAGAAGACCGAGGAGCACTGTGGATGCAGTGAAGGTGGTAACGAATATTGCAGCAGAAGCTATAGAAGAGAAACGTTGCATGGAAAGCAACAAAAAATATTGCCTGGTAATAAGGTCAGACATTAAAAATTCTTTCAATCTAGCAAATCAGTGCTATGTCATAGCTGGGCAGAGTCCCACCTTGCTTTATCAATATCGTGCCTAGCTACTTAACTGGCAGGAAACTTCGATATGAATCAGAAGAAGAGAACAAAGAACGGTTGGTCGCTGGAGGGGTATCTCAGGAATCAGTCCTAGGCTTTACGCTATGGAATGTGTTCCATAGCGGGCTTTGCTGCCGATATAGCAATAACTATCGTAGCTAAGACTGAGTGCATTCAGTGAGTTGATTTAGATCTTGCAAAAAACCAGACATAAGCTGCTTTCTCAAGGAAGAATCTAGAAGAAATTACAATGGAATTCGGCGATACTAGGATGCAATCCCAAGACGCCATAAAATATCTGCGAGTGCACCTGCGTTGCAAATGAGAGAAAGCAACGGTGGTAGCCAAGTCGCCGGCGCTCCTACTACCTAATGTGTGTGGCAGTAGGCAAGACCGTAGAAAATTGATGGCAGAAGAAGTATCTGCGACGATACTATATGGAACTACTACTGAAAGGTTCCGTGCGTTTCTATGCCGGCAATTTTCAACATGTAAACATACGCGTCTATTTGGCTGGTGTTCGGTTATGGCAGGCGTTAGTAGAGTTTGCTCCAACACAATGACAAAACAAAGAATTTTTGTTTTTTATTTGTGCTCACACTGTCGTTAATGGGCGCCTTTCGATGGTTTCCCATCTAAAAAAAAACACACACACATACACACCGTAAAATTTTTCGAGAATTACAGCTAATCCTCTCGTCAATTGTTAGCTGCATAATCTTCAACTGCAGCGTCTTCTATTTATGACACTGACAGGTAAAGTAACGTAAATTTTTATTTGTTTTAAACATTTTAAAGACCACTCGTTTTGTTACCAGGGAACGGGATATAGTTGTCGATATCGCGTAAGCTTGATCGTAGTTAGAAAATTTTACACTCGGTAGAAGGACCAACGCGTACTTTATCGGCAGTTGTAAGCTCACGACCCCTTATATCGAGTTGATAAGTGCACACTATCGAGTTCAATTCGTTATTAGATAGATTGTAAAGCAGACATGTAATGAAGAAGAAAAATCAACTCCGCAACTACATTTTCATACTGTATAATATTGAGCAGGCGCAGTCCATCGATCGATTTGGCCCATTTTCAACCTGCATGTAAGAACTTCGAATGTCTCTGTTAAACCTGAAGTCGATAGTCGCATTTTTGCGGTCAGGGGAATGTTTGCAACAAACATTATACAGGTGGACAGACACATAGAGGGACAGTCTGGCGGACGGATATTTTAAATCGATCCAGAATTTGATGCCGATGACGAATATATGTACTTTGTGGGGTCTGTGATGCTTCCTTCTGGGCGTTGCAAACGTGTGGACAAAATGAATATACCTTTCATCCTTCGGTGATGAGCATAAAAAAAAATTTTTGTTTTTTCGCTCACCAAATTGACTGTGTGACAAGGTGTGTGATTCGTTGGAGCCATCTTGTTGAAATCACTTATCGTCCAAGTCGAAATCATGGAATGCCATGTCTACATAACAAATCATTAATCGTGACTTCCTATACCTTTTCCCATTGACGGCAACTGCAACGACGTTTGATCGATTGTTTCCGACTTTTGTCGACATTTCCAGCAGTGCTCCCGTTTTTCAATAACGCTATGAATAGCAAGCTAAGTATGCCGATTATGTTGACCATAAATTTTCCGTGTTTCGGGAAAGTTTCCCCGAGTTGATTCATCACTTTTGGGAAAAATTATAATAATTTATATACGTCGCGGAACAGTCCATCTGTCAATGGTAATTTAAGAAACATTATTGAGCACTGAATGCTGAAACCGTCAATTTTGATGGGAATCCAAAAAAAATATAAATCCTTGCACGCTCCATGTAAAGATATTGTCATAGAAGAGCTATAAATATGGTAAACAAATCTTGACGTCGTCTTTAATACTACATTAATTTTGACACATCTTATGAGTTCTGCTTGTCACATATTGAGAGCTTTTCGGACTACGTAACACTTTTGTGGGTGGTGCTCCAACTTCCGGCATAAACGCATCTTACGCCTTATTGGCTCGGTATGGATATGAGATTTTCTTTAATTTCGAAAACGCAGCGGTCCTTAAGTTCATTTATGTTTGTAGTAGAAGACAAAGGAAAGCAAGCAACAACATGGCAAGTCCTTCACTTGATTTAAACATTAAGCCGTTAAGCGATTGTATAAAAAAAAGCACTTTAAAGAAACAAAGTGTCTTCCTAATAGGATCCAATTTGTCGGATCCTAGTGATAAAGGAAATTTTTAAATTCCATTCTAACCAATGGTTGCAATTTTCTTCTTCTTTTTTTATTGCTATGAGACTTTTGCCGACAGCAAAGACGTCAAAAAGGAAACATTACATTTTTTTTTTCTAATTAGTTGGAGATAATTTTTTTTTTTTGTTTGCCTCATTTTGGCTGTTTCGTAATCATTTTTATTGTTATATAAATCATTTTTTTGGTTTTTTCTGTTTCTCTCTTATCCTTAAGATAGCATTTTTCACTTGTTCTCTTGTCTTTTGTTACACCCACCCTATCTTGAGCAGCTATACTCGGCTTTTGGCTTACAATATAAAAATAAATACAATAAAATAAAATGAAAACTAAATTTAAAACCTTATAGGCGGGTAAAGCTGATCTTTAAATACCTTACAGCACTTTATCTAACCAAATTCTTTAAGAAGTTTTCGTCACAAATACTAGTTCCACCAAATACCAACAATGATATCATATCAAAGAAAGCTTTCTTTTCTTCTCTTGTGAAACCTCACATGGAAAGGATTCCAAAAAATTAACCTATGAGCTTCAAACTTAACGTCACATTACGATTTTGCAACAACTTTCGTTACAAAACTATGCAAAGTAGGCTTTTGTTGCGATAAGAAGGTTTAAAATTCTTAGAAATCTTTATCTTGGGCGCTACCCAAAACGTGTACGGATGACTTTAGTAAAACTAAAGGCTTACCTTGAAAGATTTTGTAGGGGAAGAGTTCGAAATACAGATCCAAGTTCAGGTTGTTTGTATGTCATACGGTAAGGGCCCAAAATATAGATCTATGTTGTCCGAGCTTAGGACATTCACTTTTTATGTCATATGGGCAGTGTCCGAAATATGGATATATTTGGTCCAAGCTCAGCACATTAACTTTGTATGTCACATCATTATTTTGGACTCACTTTGATCATAGAGTATTAAAACTTATATCGTGCTGCTATATGGAGGTTGATTTTTCTGTAAAAGTTTTTATTAGAAGAGTGGTGGCAGCATATAATTCCATGCTATCTGAAATTTTCGCATTCATTTAGTGTGTCATAGTTTCATTTTTAACCGTTGTTTGGTCGCGAAATATTAAAAATCGCAATTAAGGATTTTTCAAGTAGGGAGCGGCCCTCAATCCACTTTCAAAAATGCTCCTCATTTGGGGTTAAATTATGCTCACACACTTGCCGTTCCGTTTCTACATATAGTGTAGGGCGTCGAACGAATTGTCACTTAAACAGGACGCTATAGATGAGTAGCATCCATCTATCTTAGGCCACTCTTCACAAAATATGTATATATTTAATTAGCATAATATTCTCAATCGTCATTTTAATTATATTTATCCGTCTATTCATCTGTCTTCGCTGCCAGACATCTTGACGATGTCGAGAAATTGAAAAGAGGATTTGATCGATGCAAAGACTTCACATTATTAACTTGCATGACGTTCCTTTAAAGCTTCAATTATTAAATATTGTGTGCAAGCAAATGTTATTGAACCTTTAAAGGCGTGGCAATATACGCAGTGTTCCACATCTGTTTTGTTTGTTTGTGTTTTTTTTTGGTCTTTGGTTTGCTTATATTTTGCCAACATTGTGAATATTAAAGATTTCTATCGTGACAGTTTCATTGCCATTCAAAACATGGCGCAATTTATAAAATTATTATGCGGGGCAAAGCAAACCACGACATGTAATAACAGATTAACACAAAAACACAACGAACGCTCTTCAGTAACCATTGCAGCAACTGCTTTCATATATGGAATGTGTTGACATTTCTGCAAAACAGCAAACATTTTTGCTCAACAACCGCGCTCTTCTCCCTTTTTTCCGTATGTACACAGTTTTCGGCAAACTAACCTCAAATGAAAATGAATCATGCAGTGAATTACACAATTTTCGATGTACGAACAAATACACTAACTGCTAGCTTAACCTTGGAATCATAGAGAAGGGACGGTCGTTGCATAAAATTTTATTCGAATTCGAGATCGAGTTGCATTCACTAGCGAAGCGAAGACAGCTAACAAGAGATGGCAGTACGACAAGACAATAAATGAAATTTCAGATAAGAGTGAAAATGTTGCTGCAAATGGTCGCGCGGTAAAATTATCTATAAAAGATCGGTTAGACGAAGGCTAGATGATATATCAAAGCTATCGACAACATTTATGGTTCGATCAATTTCGCTCCTGAGCAGATTAGTAGATGGTAATCGCGACTACCAAGTCTGCGGTCGCGAAGTGAAATCTCAATGCGGTAAAATTTATTTTGCTTGTAGTTCAGTCTGTCAAGGCATACCGATTGGTTATGCATCCATTAGGCTGCGGTCATTCCCTACCACTTTCTCCTTCCTTAATTGTTTCTGATCGTCACTATTTTACATATAAAGTGTGACATCCCCTGAGTGAGTGGTTATATTAAGAAGGGATACGAAAATTGCCAGCGTCCTCCTTATACCCAACATTGCTTATAGCCCTTTCTGAAGACGTTTGTACTACTCCTTGAGTTAGTTATAGAAGGTACTCTCATCAGACGTAGTTAAAAGTTACACCGCAATGGTACGCTGTACTCAAACAAAATGTAATACCAATTGTAAAAGCGAGGGAGAAGGAAGGGTAACATCGTCATTCTCTATAGCCTGTAGTTCAATTGCGGAAGTATGCAAACGAAGGAAGCGCCAGATGAGCTAGGGACAGAATAGCAGCACGGCGTCTTCCTCTCAATTATTGCAAATATGGTGGTAATAGTCTCATCAAGAACAGCTCGAGCACACAGACAACTCCCGGTGCTCTATTTGCCGGCCTAACATTCGAGAGCATTCTCTAGGGTACCTGTGCGAGATGGACGCGAAAGTGTTGAACTATGGACATGTCAGAAAACCAGAGAACTCCGTTAGCTTCAAAGGGGGTGACATGGTGTGTTAACTGTACGGTTGCTGTGTTATCGATTTTGTCTTTTGTGAGTTTTTGTGATCCTTGTGTTTTTGTGAACCTTGGATGGTGAATATGCACGCCATGTGCAATCGAATAAAACGAAGTTAGGTCTTATATAGACAGGTATTTCATTTGGCTGTTTATGCATCCTATAGATTCTTAATTTGGTTTGTGGGACGAAAGTTAACGTTATACTCTAACAAGCACTCCAGCAATGACGCAAAACTTCATTCCCAACAAGGTGTCTTGTCTTCAAATAGAGCTCTTTAAAATCGGTCGATGCATAAAATACTGCATTGCATTGCATTTTTCATACATCTATGGCTGAGATGTCAGAGGAGGAATACTCGTTTCTTCAAATCTCTTGCAACCCCAGAAAGGAAGTTTAGCAGATTCTACGAAGTAGATATACTTTTGATCTCTGCCCAGCATCAATATCGATCTAAGAATGTGTGTCTGTCCATATGTAAATCTAACTTTGGTAGACATTATCTCATTTGCGAAATTTTAAATATCGGGTTGAAATTTGGAAAAAATTTTGAAATTTCTTGCAGGCGGATAACTTATCAAGAAGGGGTAAATTTGGCAAAGGCCATGACTATAGTATTAAATAAACTGAGAACGCGTCCACTGTCAAAAACAAAAACATGTGGATTCTTTGGTTGTTATTCACAAACTACAACAACAAAAAAGCAAAAATATTTAATTAAATTTTTTTTTAATTTTGTTTTCCTGATTATAGAAGATTTGGTTACAGCCAACTGTAAGTCTCTTACTTGTCATATATATTGAATTGAGATAATCGAAGACAATAAACATTTTTGTCCCAGGGCAAGTGTAATTTTATTTACCTTTTTGTTATAAATTTTTCAGCATTTGGATTTTTTATTATAAATAAATTTATTGAAAAGGGGGATGAAAGCAGAGACAAACTATATATTAAATCTCAAACTGTTACAAACATCAATTTGAGCTCGATTCGTTTATGTAAAAAGGTCTTCAAATTTATTGCAGTAGATAGGTACAGAGCGATAACAAACGTACGGGATAATGGATTGTCAAAATTAGTTTACATAGATTCGTTGTGCAAAGCAAAATAAAATAATTTAGTTTGTTGCTTACTTTTATTACTGATTGGTATTTATTATTATTAAAAATACATTTTTTTTTTGCCTTGAAAAAGAAATTTATTGCTTGCTATCGAATTTTTGGCTCAGCCCTATGTACACAATTTGCAGGTAGGCAGATGTATAATCAAGTCATTCAAGGAGTTTGCTATATCTTCGAAATGTTCTCCTGAGAGTAGTTTTACTAAGGAGTGTTTAGTAAGATGGAAACCTCGGCATGCAGATCGTAAATGATGTCGTAAATGTCGAATATCGTATGCATGTTAAAGCAGATGTTTATAAATTTCGGAAGGACTGTAAAGGTAATTGAAGCAAATGAAATCGACATTCACATAATCAGGCTTAGTGTGGGACAAGGGTATATTAAGTTCGTGTGGATGAACGCAACACCCAGAAGGATTTGAGTTAGATTCGTTTTTTATTACAAAGATCGACTCAGCATTACTTTTGGGATCGATCTAAGCTTGTCCATCCCTCTGTCTGTCTTGCTATCTTGTCTTCAACCCACAGTTCACAGTGATGATTTAATGAAATTTGATACACCCGACAGGACGGACGCTGTTGGAAATGATTCGGATCAGACCACTTGGTCGACTATTTCCCAGATAGTGTCTTATTTTGAAAAGTCGTTATATGAATAATTCCATTAAGCGAAGTGGTATACGATATTTAATGGCGTATCGTGGCCTGCTTTAGTGTTTCCTCTTTTGTGTGTAAATGGTTCTTGGGTAATACTTAATAAGCTCTTGGTTCGATTTAGCTAAAAGCCATGCGGGACACCTAGAGCTGACCCGACTTAACGACTAATAGCTAGTCCTCATCTTATTTTATTCCGAGAAATAATTACTTTAGGGTAAATGCATGAGAGTAATTTTTTTTTTATCTGGCCAATCACGTCGAGGATCTTATCATATGTGCAATTCTGTGAAGGCCAGAAAAAAGTAAGGAAAGATAAAGAGATAAGATGGTGACTGCAGCCTATTGGATTCGTGCCTTTACCAACTAAGCACTGACTATAGCTACGATCAAGCATGCTTTACCGCACTAAGATTTGCACCCGCGAGCATTGACCTCGTAGTTGCGATGATTATCTACTGACGACGCTAATAATAAACTGAAATTGTTTTACTTTCAAAATTATTATAACTCCAGTAATTGACGGCGGGGTTAAGAGAAAATTTTTAATATTTTCGAATTTAACTTCAAGCAGTGTCGAACAGTAGTGAGAGAAAAAGAGACAGAGTCGTTAGAGGTTTCCACTGTTCATGCTGACCAACAATGCATATATAAATTGCGTGGTGTCGGTTCATATTTGTACGCGATACCACGCCCAGCGGTTAGTATCAAAATGCAAAATACAGATATTTATCAACCTGACCGCATTTTAAATTTATTACATAAAAATACTCTCATAGTATTCTTTTTTCTACTAAACTAACTGCTGTTGGTACATGTTGTAGCAATGACTCGCGTATACATTACATATTATATATCTGTGTGTGCAGACTTGTATGCTGTATGTAATACGTGTATGGTAAACGCAATTTAAAGTTTCTGCCGTGTTTGTATATTATTTTTATGTTTATATTTATTATCGCATTTCATGATTAGAAGGATATGAGTGTCTCTCTCCATGTCTCTCCATATATATGTACATATATCCAGATATAGATATATATATCTATATATATATATATCTAAGTAACTACGTTTTTACGTACCTATGTATGTATGTGCATATGCGAATTAATTGAATAATAGGACAATAGAATATAAAATAATGCTTATATTGGGCTGCAGAGAATTTCTTTTGTTTTATATACCGCAAGTATAATAAAAGAGTCGTAAGTAAATATCAGTACGTATGCACGGTTACAAGGCATTCAATACCGTGATATGTGAAACGAAGGATTCACAAATTTTCAATTTTAAGATTTTCACTATGAATTTTATTACATAAATACGGTATTGCTAACCACGACTTTTCAAATAACTAATTTGAGCTTAGCTACAGAGTAAACTCCATTCCGTTTATATTGTAAAAGAAAAACAAAAAAAAAAAACTTTATTCGAAAGTTTGCCTTCACATGTTATCGCTTACTACATACAGTTTTACGGGGATTTCTCTGCCGCAAACTTTGAAAGCCTGAATGCAGAACGCATCGTGTTAAAAGGACAACAAAGCAAAAATATGATTTTTTAAAGCAATTCAATGTAAAACAATAATGCGTTACACCTCATTTAACAATGCGGCCGCAATGCAAGCATTTTTCCCACCTATTCTTCTTGCAAAATGTCGAACTGTTTACGTATACATGAATTTATGTACATAGATATGTGCGTATATGCGTAGCAGACTCTAGGGCTTCCAAACTTGGAATCCAATAATAATTTCAAAGGAATTCTGACAAAGGCTTTTATGGTCAACTAATCTTAGCTGAAGGGGACATTTCTATTTACACTATTAGAAAGGGCTTCAACAGCCTGACAACAACAGATGCCTCTGATGGCATTTTTCTTTGCTTTAAGCGATTGGCGCCTACGTTCTCAAGCATAAAATCGCCAAGGACAAGTGAAGAAGACCTATCGGAAGAGGTCCTCTCTTTCTCCTTACCATCGCCTATATCTGCCTCAATACGTCGTAGCTTTCCAGTATTATATTATCGGAGCTAGGGCTTTTTTGGGTATTGTGTTCTTCTGGATATCTTTAACACCTATGTCCAGTGCTGAAGTGACGAATGTTGTGCAGCCAGCAGTAACATCAAGTACTGATCCTATACCACGTTTGTATTTTCGAAATAAGTTTGTTTGTATTGCGTGGCTCATTGTAAGCCTTTTGAAATATCGCATGGACATTACTTTATCTTTTCTAGCAACAATACACCCACCGGTGTCAAAAAATGGAAATGATAAACGGACTGGAGAGCGTAGCAACATGGAGACCGTTGCCTCGATATCTCTTTCTGGTAAACTTGGAAAAACTAGGTTTTTTGACAGAGATACTTTGGAACTGCGTTATGCTGGAATTTCCGAAGGGTCTTCAGAGAGTAACGTTGTTGGGCAAACTCACGGGCAAGTACAAAATATGTCTGATTGTAAAGTTGAGTTGCAATCGATCGCTGAATCCAAGGCAAGGTAGATATTTTAGATAAGTTTAGCCTGGACGTGAAGAGCTGACAGGCTATAACGGTTGAATCATCTCATTGTATTGATTTGACAAAGCTGGCGGTATTTCGCATAGTAACTACCTTGTGTGTCAATGGGCAGGAGTTAAGTCCTATAAAAAAAGGTGTCGGCCAAATCGGTTGAAGGACACGCCCACAGTACCACGCAAAGTAAGAACACCTCCGTTTTTTAAAAGGAATAAAATATTAGATGTTTCTTCATCACTCATAAACTGTAGCTGATAAATGTCAAAAAATTTGAACGCATATTCCATGGGCAATGATGTAATATCTGTAAAAAATCGACAATATTGATCACACCTACATCTATATATAAAAATTTAGTTTTTTTTTAATACCTTTATAACTCGCAGAAATAAATCTCAAAACCCTTTAAAGTGAATAAATTCTTGGCCAGTTTCAGATTTGGAATTTTTCTAAACATGTCCGTCTGCTCGTCCGTCTATCTGTCCGTTTGCCCAAATGAGCAGTAGCTGTGGTAAACATACTCCCATGAGCGAAAATGAGATGACCCGAAGGACACGCCTAGACGACAATAACTTGCATTTTGAAAATAGAAAAAATCAGTCGCACTCACTTCACATTATAGAGAATGAAAATGTGTTTCTTTTTCTTTTTTTGTCCTTTTAAACTAACGGTGATGGGTATAAAAGATTCGGTCACGACCGAATATAATTTTCTTACTGGTTTTAATTTCACAAGAAAACGCCGAACGGGACAGAGAATCAAGGAAATGAATGTGAGAGATGAAGAAGGGCCCGTAGGCAATATTCAGAATATTTCATTAAACTCGCTTGGCTTACAATAAACAGTTTCAGTCCACAACGAATGAGCATCGATAAGCAAAGTTTCACGCAGTGCAACTTTGCATTATAAGTGCTAGTGGGCAAGCCCTTCGTTGACTTGCTAAAAGCATGTTGGGTTGTACATAGCACTACAAAAATTTCGATCTACGGGCAAA
This sequence comes from Glossina pallidipes, assembly GCA_000688715.1. Lineage (NCBI taxonomy): Eukaryota > Metazoa > Arthropoda > Insecta > Diptera > Glossinidae > Glossina > Glossina pallidipes. Next base: position 337,706 of record KK499774.1, read on the forward strand.
AATGATTTTCGCAAAAAACCCTTGAGTCAAGCTTAAGCAGGCTTACTTTTCGTTGCTATTTACATTGGCTTACTATTAAGAAGTTTCATCACTGTTTACTTACAACGTCACGCTTTACTCGAAATTATTAATTTCCCTCCCTTCCAATCTCAATAAGGTATAACGACAAGTTGCCAATTATTGTTGTATTTGGAAATGACATTTTTATCTTGTAATTAAATTGCAGAAAATTTTGAATATTTTACTTCCTCTTCTTGTTCTTGTTTTTATTATACCATAGTAATTAAAGTATGGAGGATAGAGAAAATTTGAGTTTAACAACAACAATGTTTAACTGATGTGCACGATGTCATGATTCCGTAAGCAGTCAATGTCGAATCTTCTTAATCTACATTACACACGAATGACGGATGAAAAGAGTAGTGATAATCACCTCATCTCATAAGTTAGGCAAACGAATAAAGCAAACAGGAATGATGCTGCCGAGATAAAAGATTATGTTAATTAAAAGTTACGTTAGCCGTTGAGCAACAATTGAATAACAGTGTACGGGAGGGGGAGCGGAGTGATGCTTGTCAACTACTTTGGCCACTTAACATCTGATCAGCGAAATGTAATCAAAAAAGACATAAATGAAATGAAAAATGTTTATAAACCAACCTGTAAGAGCTCAGATGAAAGGTGATGGTACACTAATTTGCTCTTTACTATGCCATAAATCAAAATTTTAGGCAAACGAAAGCGATAATGTTAAGATGAAAATTTTTGACAAATTAACCTACAAGTGTTAGGCCTATCAGTGAAACATAGTTGAGTAGTAAAGCACAAGCAAGAGCAGCACTACTGAGAAAACGACTGTGGTAGGAAACTTACTTGATAGGCAATCTTCCCCCCGAAGAGCAAAACATGTACAAAAATTTTCCCATAAAATAGAATAACAAAGGAAACCATGGCAACCTTTACTAATTAGTAAGTAATAGCTAAGTCATAAAGTATAGCAAGATGTGGTAACGGAAAGGTACTAAGAAGAAGTTCACCGGGGGAAATGATGGCAATAAATATACATCGAAGGCACGCTCACCTTTGAGGAATGAAGTTTATGTAGAATAAATATGATGCAGACACAAGAAAACCTGTGGAAATTTCGCTGTTCGCTAAACAATAGTTAAGTAACAAAGTGTAGATAGAATCAGTAAAACTGAAGTGAAAGATGGCGAAACATTACGATTAGGAATTTGTCTTATACGAGGTCTCTTTATAGGCGAGTCTGCTGTATTTGACAGATTACTCTGACCACTAAGACCATTCCTTTTTTTCTCTCTCCTCTCTCGCAAACTCGCTCTCTTTCTCTATACATTTCTAAGGTCTTTCTTTCACCCTTGCATGTAAGGTGGTGGTAAAGCAAAGGTCGAACCCAGCTTATTCAAGCTGATGGCTTAAAGAGGAAAAAATTAACATTTAGCAACACATATAGCATAGCCTATGGTATCGTATGTTACATCTATAGATACACTGTGTACTGTGTGATCAATCATCCTATGACAATCCGGCTGTTAATAATAATTACTTAAGAAAGAACTAGATGTGAGAAGCCCTTCGAGGAACCATTATGGCACAGAATTATAGACAAAACGTCGAGCATTAAGTAAAGAAACGCTAGTAAGCAAAAGAAAACGTAGCTCTTCCTGGCTCAACGTCAGTTAGATTACGATCGTTAAAAATGGTAACTAAATACAGGAAATACGAATGGAAGAAAACGCTAGTGTTTGGAAAATAATATGTCTGTGAAAATAATTCCATCGAATTGTATATAATTGATCTAATAGGATCGGCAACATAGGATATATGGAAGTTTTTAAACGCAATTCGTTAATCGACAATACGATCCTAAATAAATAAATTTTTCTCGGGAGCTCGACAAGATAATATTGATTGGAAGAAAAGGACAGATGGACATTCGTTGTGCCTAACTTTTCGATATTGTAGTGTTTCAATAGTGCAATATTTATCTAGAGTGAACAAAAATAATAAGAAAAAATACAACTTTTATCCACGAAATTGCGCGAACCACTTTCCAACCGTTTCATAGTTTACTGCATTTTTATTGCAACCCAAGCATTTACTGCAGAAAGCAGTTTTTTCAGTTTAAATTGGGGCAACATGCCGTGGCGTAAATGCTGCTGTGCTGTTGACATCCACCTCCTCATACCCCAATATATGCTGAACGACAACTTGTAAACAACTGCAACTTATATCATACAAGCATTAATGTCAAAGTTATCTGCACTAAAGATTTCGGAAGAAATGAATGCGTCAGGCAGTTTTAGCAAAGCAAACAAATTCAACAGAGAGATCTTAGTTCTGCACCGACTATTTGAATATTTCGTAGGCGAGAGATGTTTACCTAATTCTGCAAGAAGGACGCATCTATTATTGTTTAAAATCCTCAATTGGAATGGAAAAAATAGGATAGACTTGGCGAAGCTTGACGTTGAGCTAAACCATTGCAAACTGTCTATGCTAAAGGAGAAGGACACAACATATTCAAAAATTAACTCAGCCTATTCTGGAGACGCATCAAAACATGAAAACCATTCAGTTTTTCATTAATTGCAGACATTTACTGATAGCCTCTATGTTTAACGTCTGCGCCTATCTTGAAGGCTTCCACCTTAGATGAGGTCCGCAGATCAATTTATAAGTGATATCCGGCACCTCCAGTTTGCAAAACATTCTTGCAAATGAAGCGGCCTACACAGATACGCAATCAGATATGGGGTATCAGCTATGAAAGTTTGGTTATGATCCAAATCTTCACATCTGGGCAAGGCGGGGGCCGCCACGCCTCTCAAGTTGTTTAATACCGCATATGGGAATAACCATAGCCGCAAGGATTAATCCCCTGAGTATCGCACCTAGCAGCCAGAGCTCGCATGTCGTTTCCACCGATGTATCTTGCGGCGCTAAACTGAATCTGTGGTGTTTATCGAAGAATGTATTTAGCAAACTCATTCACTCAGTTCTATTTTACTTTTTGTAGGTGTAATCTTTTCAATAGGAAATCATTTATGAATGGACGCGCATCGCTAAGTCGTGTATGAATCAGAAATTACTTAACAGTCAACATGCATAGATGTTTGTCACATATGCATGCGATAAACGATAGGTTCTGAAACGAACTAAGTCGTGTCTATGCATCTGTATACCGCGTATATCCATTGTTACGGCACAGTATTTGAAAGTTGAGCAACCGTTGAAAGCTACCTAATGCGTAACCGGAGCGAATAAATTACAGGGCAATGCACACCTACACATTTAATTTTACCTTTTCATATTCTACGCCACTTGTCTATTGAGTTTGTTGGGATGTATGTACAGAACACCTAGCAAGACTTAAGGTAGACATATCTTTTACTATACAGATCAACTTCGAATCCCTTTCTGGATCAAACTGAGCTTGTATCTCTGTCGTTGCGCCTGTCCGTCTGTCCTTTTTTTGTTGCGTTCAGAGTGCTGGTGGAAACATCGGAGGTGTTGTACTTTGCCGAAAGTTTAGCATACCATTGACATATTTCGACTCAAAAATGAATCTGGATTAGACCATTTTTGTGACCAGAGTAGTGTATGTCTAGCATCGTCTTACTTTAAACAGTCTCTATATGAAAAAATATAACGGGTTACGAGTAAGTGTATTAAGTGGAGTGGTATTGGGTACTTAATGACCGGCCGCGGTCGACTGCCGCGTTTTTACTTGTTGTTGTTTCACTATTAAATATAAAAGAGAGACTGGCGCATGGGTGCGCAACATTCTGCAATTTATTCGCTTTGGGAATTTTCAACGTTTGTTTAACTTTAGTAGAATTAAATGATAATAGAATTTTTTCACTTTACTTACGTGTATTGTACAACAGTTATATCAAGTTTCCGTATACCCTTGGAGATGCTAGGGGACGAATAAAATTCCTTTTGGTCTTGGAAACGCTGTGTGTGAAAAATAATTGAATCGTTACGGATCACGGTGACAGTCTACCATTGTTGTCGCCCCCGTCATTGTTTTTATGTAACGACTAATGAAATTCTCTGCTTAAGAACAGCATCCGTTTTACTTTTATTTACTGTCGGCTCTTCCCGGCTTATTATTAATAACTAATCCTTAGTCGCTGATGTAATCACATTATGTACGGCTTTTTTTTTTTAAATCTTTTTCTATTGCCGTACTCGTACTCGTATGTCCGTTATGTTTACGGCAATAATAATCCTTTATGCCATCAATTTAACAAAGAAAATACGTCAAAGGGACTTTGTGAAGAATTTTGAGATAACAATCCCGAAACCTTATTATTATCGAAACCCTTTCAGGCTTTGCTTGAAGGTTTTTGTGCTTTACCGGTCATCCGAACAAATGCTATATTTCCGTTATTTGTGTTATTTTAGTTTGGTTTGGTTTTTTTTTCCTTTTGTTTGGTGTTCTGCATGTAAGCATAAAGAAAAACTTTCATAATTTCAAGCTCGTATCTCGCAGTTCACTCCTGCAGGTACCATATCTCAAATAAGAATAAGAAGTGTATGCGTGTGTGTGTAGTTTTATCTGTAACTTGCCAATGGTTAAAACATGGTAAAGTTTTTCCACTAATCGAATTATGGAATTTGTTTGTTTCTTTTGTACTTCACGCCGTTCCTTACTTCTCCTCGGCACTTCTTGCACATTCTTGCACACAGCAATGCTAACGCCGACACGAAGCACTGGCAGCAGCTACCAACAACTATCTGCTAGTAAATGCCAACTCGTTCATTAAATATGCAAAGATATGGCCTGGCCTTGGTTAATTACACCCACAATTCTATTTTATGACTTAACACACTTTAATTTCACTTTGTTGTTGGTCGTGTTATAACTTTTGAATGAATGGTATCTACCATTACCACGGCCGTCGCCGCCGCCGCCGCCGCCACTGCCACCGCCACCGCCGCCGGGTGCAATTTTCCTGCACTAATGCGGTCAACCCACCGACAAAACGCTCCTCTCTCTATACAAAGGCAACAGCAATCATACATTTCAAGATGCAGTTAAGTAAATGGTTGGCTAATGAACCGCACATTAGTATAACTGAGCGTTCGGTTAGGACGGCCGCTTGACTTACTGACTCTTACGAATCATCTCATACTATTCGCAATTTTGTTTTTGCTTTTTTTGCTTGCATGTATTGCTTGCCTTTCATAATAAAAATTATAAAAAATATTTTCCCTTTGAGGTCGGCTTCAGGAATTAATGCGATTTTATTTCTATATCAGTTATTATAGGTTTGTTTGGTTTTTTGTTTTCTGTTTTTTTTTTTTTTGATTCTTTCTTCTCGTTTTTTCTTTCTCCCCTTATGAAGGATTTATTTCTATATTTCCCTCTTTGTTTAAGGTTTTCACTCAACTTGCTTGCAATGTGCTTTCATAAACTTTTAAATTAAAACTAATGCTGCCTGAGCCGCCCTCCTTCTCCGCACTGTTTGCTATGCTGCGAAAGAATTTTCTGTGGCTTATATGTAAAGACCAGCAATACACAGCACGAAACTTTTCCCTCTCTCGTTTCTTTATTTATTTTTTTTTTTTTTATTTTTGTTGTTGTTGCTCTACAATTGCATGCACATAAACAGTTTTGTGTTGTAGACAAGTAATCCTTTTAATGCTCAAAAATTTCTTTTCTTTCCTTTTTTGCCATTTTAGTGTTTGGTTTTTTTGTTTTATTCTTCCTTTCTTCTATTCTTGTTCTACTATTTTTCATTTATTTTATTCCCCATTATAAGGAAATTTGTTTGATTTATGGATTTGGATAAAATGCAAACGGAAAGCAGATCAGTGGCAAACGTTTACACTATGCTGCATAATCACAAAGATGCTTTGCCTCTGCAGACATGATGCCAAAGCAATGCATTGATTTTTATCATCTCTTCTCAATGAAATACACAATACAGCTCCACATTGACATGCAATCATCTATACGTATAAAGTTATTTATTATTTAGTCTAAAATATATTGAGCTCTAAGGAGCTTAACATGCATACTTATGTACATATACATATGTACGTCGTAGCGATAATGAATGTTCGTTCAATCTGCAAAGGCATTACACTTATCGGGTTGGCATAACCATTAGGCTGTGGCCAGCGCCTACCTATCTCTTTCTCTACCGTCTCTTCTTTCGCAATGTCACCGCATAGAAGAGATTCCATGTTTGTTCATGTTAAAAATATATATATATATCTATGGTAATCATTTCTATGAAACTTTGACTGGAATTCGAAATATGTTATGTCCTCAATACGATTTAAATCAATTCGTTGAGATCAAGTTTCTTGGATCTAGAAGACCCTATGTCGTGTTTGGCGCAATGATATTTAACAATAAACAGCAGTTCACAGATGAACCTGTCTCGTCTCTAGGAGACATAGGTTGCCTCGTGAACGTCACGATTCATAAATAATGGTTCGATGATATTTCATAAATATCGATGAGGATAATATAAACAATGCCTGGGATTAAGTTGTTTCAACTTCTAGTTGAAAGTGAATTGAATTTCTTAAAAGCCTTTTTCGATCCGCGAATAATTGTGTGAACCAACTTTGCCTGTCCGTCTTCGAAGAACGTGTCCATTGATATTTTGCAAAGGGGATTATCACACAAGCAATACACGAATCAATTTATTTCATATTTTAAAGACGTTCCCTGGCTTGTGAATACTTACATCGGCAGGCGAACAATGACGTAATGATGTTTTACAAATTTCAAGTAAGTTTGTAGAGGGTTGCCTAGCCTTTTGAATTCTTACTTGGACGCGTGAAAGATAGATTAGCTGCAAATTTCGACGTGGATTTTGCTAAACATCTCTGTGTGGATCGACATTCTTCATGTTTTGAAAAGAAGGTTTAATTCTTGAAAAATTAATTCAATTTAAAAATTCGAATAACGATTCGCTAAACATCTACGCAACAATTAATTTGCTTCGCCTTTTGAATTCGCAACAGCGCGTTAATGAGAAGTTACTTCCACTCACGGCTGCGATATTTTACAAATTTCGACGAGGATTCGCTGACTCTGCACAAAGCAATGGGTTCCGTTTTTTAAAGACATTTACTTCGACTCATGACTTATTGTATCGTGATATCGTAAATTTTCAGTATGAGAAAATTTGTCCCTATATAGAAAAGCGCACGCGCTCAGTAGCCCAAAGCTGGAATATCTCAGCCAAGGTCAAGTCTTCCGATTAACAAATGTTTCACTCGATGATCTATCTATTGTTTGCTCGAACTCGACTTCCGTTGTTATAATTTTGTTGTTGTTCTTTTCGCACCGACTTTATATTATTTCTTGAAGGTAGCAGTAGCACTAGCAGCAGCGCTTGACGGGAGGATATTTAAAATTTTTTTAAAGAAAATTGATTGAATAGCTCGTATTTTGAACGCTTGTATTACTCCGCTGTATTGATCGTATCGTGGCGTTTTTTTAAAATCTTTAATCTTTTCAAGAATTGTTTATATATAAGCCTAATGCAATTTGTACTGATCACATCTCGCACACATGTCGCCAAAAATGTTAATTCATTAAATCCAATCGCGTTTATCGTTCGCCGACCGTGCCTAAAATACCCTTCATGGGTCATGGTTTTCTTCCAGTTATTAGTACAGAAAGTAGCCTGGAAGTACATGTGCCTCAAAGTAAGCAGCAGTCAGTCGTAGAGCTCCGTTATCAAGATCCAAAAAAGACTTCTTCTTCATGCTTGAAGTATTGCAGGGCTTACGGCTGACAACGTTTCAGAAAATTTGCAAAAAGGGATAATGGGCTTATGATCTCAAACGTTAAAGTCTTTCCGTCTCTCCGACACGATTACTTGTGGGTTAGAAATCTTCAGAAAATATAAAAAAAAAACAAGTAGCTACAAATAGTTTACCATCTTGGCAAAGCCAGCTTCTACTTGCATAGGCATGGGACTGATTTTATTAACACAAGCAAGCAAAATATCGAGCTGCTAGACCATTTGTCTTCTAGTTCTAATTCGGACTTCAATAATTACTTTCGCTCCCATGTGAAGACAAAATGCATTACGATGACTTGATGCTGTTGAATAGAAAAAGTCATGTTTTGAATATGTTTGTGCAAAAAGTGTTCCCAGTGATGCGATAAAAATCGATCGAATTTTTCTCCTTCTTCTTTTTTTTTTTAAATTCCCCTTGAGTTGCTGCTTATTTAACGAGCCGCCCATTTCTTATTGCAAGGCTTTCACTCTCATCAGCTACGACTAATGAATGTGTGTTTTAAAAGTTGTGCATTTATGTAAATGCATATACATACACATTAACATACTTCTATTCATTTATTGGCAAATTAATTCTTTTGATTGGCTGTCTGTGTAAATATTTATTTATGTATGCTTACATGCAACCATAAATCACTTAAATATATTTTATGCGCCTTTACATCCACACAGTAAATATTTGCACATATTAGTGATTACAAACATACATACATTCATTTATATTTACAAAAAAAAAAAAAAAAAGAGAAAAAAAAACTTGAAAATTTATTCAAAAAATATTCAAATTTGCTTTAACACGAAATAATTTTTGTAAATGATTGTGTAAAACACATAACATAGACGTATACTCGTCGAAGTTTGAAAAAGTTTTACTTTATTTGCATCAAAATTCAATTATAAATAAATCCTTTAGAAAGAAACATGTATACACACGCACACACACAACAATCGAATAACGTACATTTGCATAGACCTACGTACGCGCAAATTTTATACATTTTTCATCTGGCATGTAAGCAATGTGGTGGCGTCCAAGAATTTACGAAAGCGTTATTGTAATGAATGCAACCGAACACTTACCATCGTAATTTTACTTGGTATATTAATTTCGCCATTTCGTTTGTACTCTTATTAGGGATATGCACAAGAAGGCGAAGAAGAGACGTTAGAACACCTATGCAGAGATTATCTCATTCCTATTAGTTCTCATTATTTTTTAATAAAATTTCTACAGAACTTCTTGTGAACTGTTCTCGCCTACATCGTCCTGTTCTTCTCTAATTTCTTTGGTCGTTTAAGCTTATCAAACTCGATGCTTTAATCGTGGAAGAAACGGCCTACAATCAAATTATTCCTTTTTCACATTCATTAGAAGTCATTTTGGATGTGGCCAAAGGATCAGTTTACAGTCCTTAGAAGCATGTCTTTAAGGGCTTGTAAAAATAATTCGAGAAAAGTCTGGGTGACTTAAACGATTATGTATATCGGGACGGGGCGGGACCGATAACTCTTCGCTTTCTCCGTCACGCCATGACGTATTTTCGAACTCATTCCGAACAAGAAGAATAGCAGAAGAATTTCAAACAAGTGATTTCGATAAGGCGGAAAAATTCTCGGCTGTTACTTTGCGGATCTTATTGAAAACTTCTCGTATTGTCCCGTCAGCTGTCTGCCATGTGAAACCTCTCGGAAATCAGGCTTAATAAAGTTAAAACCACAAACAGTAGGAAGAAAACGCGCATAGGGAATTAGTAAACGCGCACAAGCTTCTTAGGTTGGCACTTGGGAATTAATTCACCCATCCATCCATCTGCATATTAAAAGCTTTATTGCCATTAGAATCGAAATAAAACATCTGAGATATGAAGTTTCCATTGAAACTTGAACAATAATTCCTCGGAAACTCGGAATAGGCAGAGAACAAGAAAATTTTCATACATTTTCGTTCGTTGCCATTGAAAAAGGACACTCTACAAACCGTACATATTTCAAGAGATGTTTGCAAATTTTTTAGGGCTTAAAATTTAATATATATTGATCAATAATTTCCGGGACTAACGAACTACTTTGTTTTTTTTTAAATCGTCTTTCTATATCTCTAGAACCTTCAACAGTGATTCACTCAGTTGAACATGTCTTTAATACTGCGACGATTTCTTTTCTACAGAACGATTTGTCAAGATTTTCAAATTAGGTTTTAATTTCCACAATGTAAGCGATCACAACTATCTGCCGCCATCGGCCAGATCTAAAAAGTAGTACTGGTGAGCTAGCAACTAATTCAATTTCGCCGTCGAAAGGTAACACGTTGATATTTTTGTTCCACAGAAAAAGAACGCAAAAGAAGAACCCCCTTTATATGTTAAAAGCTCTTATTAAAGATTAACTACACGCCCTTCTGATATCTTTAGAATGTTAGCTATCTCTTGCAACTCCACCTTTTGATTATCGAGAATAATTTTTAGGATCTTTTTGACAATTTCTTGTGGGGAACGTTTTCACTATCAGCAGCTTTCCCTGTCTCGGGCACGAATCGATTAATTCGATGGAAAAGAATTGCCATAACACCTTTCATAACACCTTTTCAGAAAGCGATCAACGCAGAAAATTCGAATTTGAAAAAATTATGTTTTGAAAATAACAAAAGTATCTTCAGTAAAATCCGCCGTCACTTGTAGGCAAATGAATGAAATGACATGAAATTGTGGTTGAGATCGTTTAAGTTTCGCCACTTTCCGCAATTTACAATATGAATTTTTTATTTAGGCGTATCTGTCTGGCAGTCCTGAAATTTATTGATCAATACGTTAATATCCAAGCGATTCAAATTGCAATTGATTTGAAGTGGTGTACATAAGCAAATTTATTCGCCACTTAGTGGTCTCGCACTAAGGTGTTCCAAATTGACCGCTTATATTAAGTTCAAGATCAAGCTGTTCAATAATACTGAACTTCATTTATTCCACTTATTTAATTGATTAACTAACTTTTTTATTTATTTACTTGTATATAAAGCTACTCATCAATTCACGAATTCCTTTATGTACTTTACTCACTCCATTCTTTTCATTTCATTTCATTAACTCACTTCATCTATTTATTCATTCATTCAAGCGTTTTATATAATTATAAAACGTGACGCTTGTTGGATTAACTCACGGAGACAAAGTATACAGCGATCTGGAAGCCTAAGGAAATAAATTCAAAATATCATCGAGAAGTTATCGCGACAAATATTTGAAGGCTTTTCAAAATTTCACCAAAATAGTAAGCATGCGTAACCAACACGTTTGCATTTGCATGTCGGAAGACTCGTATCACAAGTATTGAGGGTCACGCATAATATATATGTATATACCTGTGTACAGTTATCTGCCAACAATCTGTTAAGATTCAAACAGAGAACTTCGTATTCACATTGACTCAGCAAGTCGTCTGTTGTTAATTTACTGACTCACCGAAGAAGAAGACGAAGTATTGAGGCTGCAAGTTAGTTCGATCCGTTGTTTAAAAGCGCGCGTAAGCAGTACCGAGGGACTTTTGAATAAAACCATGACTTCCTCATGGAAAAGTACTGCGTTTAAGCTAAACGTAATTGTATGAATTATCAGAGCAAAGCGTACAAAATCTACTTTCTTGGAGCTTTGAATAGGTGTAGCTCTGTGCTTAAAAAACATTATATTCTTTACGGGGAACAACACTTTCCCTGCTTAAGTCGAAGGATAGTGATAGCAAATGGAGAGTGAGCGAACCATCGAAGAATATTGAAGAGAAAGTTCAGTATATAAGGCGATGCCATTTGGGGGTGTTGGCAGGGCCTGATGTATTCTGGCTTGGTCCAAACGTATGCAACTAAAATGAATAGCTTCCAAGTTCCTTCATTCTAATGAAATAACAGACAAGTCTGTTATTATTTATTAAGTAAAATAAATAAATTAATTTAAACAAGTAAAAACACACCGTTAAATACCCTACACCTCTTCGATTCATACAACTATTCATATAAGGACTTTGCAAAATAAGGCGCTATTTGGGAAGTGGTCGAAAACGTGATAGCGGTCGTTTTTGGGCCAAAACAGGTAGGTGTACCAAATTTCATCACAATATATAAAAATTACATGTGAATACAAGATGGACGGACGGATGGATAAAACGCGGCTCTATTCCAAATCTAGCTGGGTGGTGCGCACGTTCACACACAACGTGCAGGGTATAAAAAAAATTGAACATACATTAGTTCATTTTGGGACACCTTTTATAGCAAATATCGACTACTTATCAAATTAACAAAGTTATGCATAAAAAATTTTGAAAGGAGGAAAAAGAAAAACTTTTAATGAATTCATTGACTTGCCTAAAAAGACCCTAAACAGTTTTCCTGCATTTACCGGGAGTAGCGGTAGCTGTCCGAAATACTTGCCCAAGGCGAACTTACTGGAGGTGTCTTGTTTATTTGCAAAAGAATAAACTTTCATATTTACAAGCACGTATTACTGAAATCTCTTGCAGGTATACATCTCGACCTAGAAATGTATGTGTTATCTGCAAGTTACCAACGGTTGAAACATGGTTGGTTAAAACAAAACTTTTGCCACTAATTGAATTATGAATTTTTACCATTTTTTTTTTTCATTTTTTTTTTTTTTTTGCTTTAACTTCTACTTGTAGTTTATACACAAGTTTTACATTCGATTTAAACAAATTTATTAAATTTTTCATTAAATATGCATACAGTGGCTCTTATGCTTATTGAGCAACTATACGAAATACTACAGGCGTGTTGTCCACTGCGAAAAATATTTCATTTGTAGACAGAAGATGCATGTTATGACTGACTGAAGCTAATTCAGTTACAGGATATTAAAATGATATCTTTGTCTATTGCGGAAATTTCATTGCAGCAACTTAAGGGCTTTCTTAAGATTTGAATATTAATCAGAGCATAGAACGTGACCAAACATCCACAGGGAGAGAGAGAGAGAGAGAGAGAGAGAGAGAGAGAGAGAGAAAGAGATAGAGAGAAAGATGTTTTCTTAAATATCAATTTTGTTCTACATTGTATGTGAACTTTCATAACCGCTATCCGAAAATACTGATTTCAGTTGCAGCGCCAAAAAGTACACACCAGAAATTTCATTATATTCTTAATTAGGGTAATGTTATGACTCGACTTACTTCTATTTAACACTTTTTCTTTTTTTTTTTTTAATATGACCACAGCGAGAAATGAGGGAAGAGAAAGAGGAAGAGATAGTGGGTGAGTTGGCCGCACCCTATTACGTGTGTTACGTCTTTATTGACCGAGCACTCACTCTAGCCACAATCAAAGTAAACTCTAGGGCACTTGAAATTTGAATCCGTGTACAATGACTTGGCAGTCGCGATTCTTACCTATTCTGGGTGCTGTCATGCAGAAATTCCTCAAATTCTTCAAATATAAAAATATAGAAGAAGAAGAAAAAAGTAAAGAAAAGAAAACGGCGCAGAAAACCACACAAAACCTTATGTACTTTAACCCTACCACATCCTTGTGTCTATCAACTTTACACCAAAGCAGGCAATGACCAAATATTCATTCAAAGTTTCAAAAAGGGCAGTAAAAAAACTAAATAAGTGGGCTACAATGCTGCGATACAGATAGCCGTTTATTGACAAAAATAAGTAAAAAACTTGGATAAAAAAAATAACGAAACTTTTAACTCATTATTGCACTTAGCTTCACGAAATTTTCTCTGTTAACTGCTGCTACATAGATTATATATGTAAGACATGCTACTTTGCCCGTTACGATCACTTATCTCGATTTCGAACTTCAGTTATGTAATTATCGAGACAAAGGGCCAGTTTTTTTGATCAGAGATGCACGTCCAGAATAAAGTAAAGACGAACCTATTGTAAAGGTATACACCTAATATAAAAAGCTTCTTATCGAGTTACAAACGGAATGATAAATCTATTTTTACTGCTTATCCTGTGGTGATTAGCCTTGAAAAACTTTGCGACTTCTACAAATAGTACCGCTGGATAAATGTCTATTAAATATTTTGTTCTGCTTGCAGCAATTGATAGTCAAATCAAAGATCTTTTACGGTCTATATATCTTCGGTCGGCGTAACATTTCCAACCGACTCAGTTGTGATTTTCCCCCTGTGGTTGTCTATGTGCCTGTATGCTGTTCGAACGTTTGCAGTTACGTGCTGCGCAATGGAAAGCAGAAATTTGATATGTAGTTGTAAGATGGGCGTGACACGCCAATGACTATGCCTGCAAGAACCACGAATTTGTAAATTAGAAACCATTAATCTAAATCTTGGGATAATTGCTTATAAAGGCAAGTTCCAAAAAGGGGGGCGATCCGCCCACTACATCCAAGAAGCTCTCAGTCATGACTTATTGAAGATATTGAACTAAAATTTCCTGCCAACATTTCCCATGTCGGTAATCCTCTGACTACAACTAACTGCTTAATTAATTTGCAAAAAACTCAAAAAGGGTGAAAAGTATTTTCAAATATTTCTACATTTGCTATAATGTTGCACAAAGCATCCAAGATTCGTCGTAAGGCGAATCCTGCACCATCCTCATGTTGTTCATGTATAGAAACGTACAGCATTCTCGTTGAAATGAGGTCATGAAAATGTGAAAGTATAAAAAGGTTTACATAACATATCAGATTATTGAAATAAATCCAATTTGATGATCGCCTGCACTTAGGAGCATGGGGGGGAATAGCATTTGCATATATATTGCGGAAAACCCGAGAACGTATTTAATAATTAAGAAATCTATCAAACGTTATTATTTGCTTAATAACCTTTCTCCAAAGTATTTTTTGCTTTCCTCATTATACGAGTACGAGTACGAGTACTTATTATTAATAATAAATTAATTGCTGACAAATGCAAAATACATACATTCCGTCATAGCTATAAGCCACAAATGTTTTGTGCAATCATTCAATAATTATTTGTAAAAGTCGGTAAACAAAAGGGGGCACATTTCTTATACAAACAATTTTCTAATTGACAGAGCGTTTTACGTTCCCGTAAAGGCTGAAAAGAAAGGAAAATAGACTAGTTTTGGCATTTATTACATCTGCATGTATGTACTCTCTCTCGCTGCCTCCAAGTCGGCATTTTATGTTCTCACGATTAAATTGAAACGACAAGACCGCTTGCCTTGGCCCGTCTGGCCGTTTGCCACCTTTCGTTTGTTAGAATTCCTCCGTACACAAATTGTTTAGAAAAAATATTCCAGTTTGATGGATATGTTGTCTTAAATTCTGTCTATAGATAGTATATGGAAGTCAGCAAGATTTCCTTACGCCTAAAATAATTCAAAAAAGTGCTATACTTCGTACTTGGAACGTTTAACTCTACGGACATATTTACTCATTTTTTTCTAGAAAGAACTACTCGCGGGAGGTCTCCTATACCTACTATTTCTTTAAGGGCTTGCTATTCATGACAAAGCTTATATGGAGTGATGTCCAAGAAAGAAACCCTTGCACACAATTTTTGTATTAAATTACTATCGTGAGCAAATTTCCACCATAGAACACTAACAACTACTCGTTTTTGATGTATCTTTAGAATCCTCACATGCGGTGGTATCCATAACCTGATCCAAATTCCATAAGGTTGATGTTTTTGCCAAATTCCTATCGTGAATCAATTTTCATCATGAAATATTGAAAATTACACTTTTTTACCATATAAAGACTCAATTTACGTAGGAACGCTTATATGAAGGAGGGGCTCAAAATATTACCCCAACCGAAACAAATTTCACATACCAATTTAGAATGTTGAAATGCTATTTCTAAGCGACTTTTGTCGAGATATCTTCAAAATTGCAATTTTGTTATTTTGAAAAGTCCTTATAAGGTAAATGATCGAAAAAGTGTTTCGATCCAAACCATTTTCAATGACATTCGTCGTTGGTCCAAAAAACGTTGATGTACGTAACTTTGCCAAAATATCTCAAAAATTGCAGCCTGTAAGTTGAGCACAACATGGACAGAGAAGCAGATGGACAGGTAGACTAAGCATTATTTTCTGAATCGATCGTTACAATGAAAGCTGGCTGTACCTTAAACCCTTCCTGATGTTACGTAAGTCCGCACAAACTTCACGTGCCCTACACCAAATGTGGTGTAGGATATAAAGATGGGTCTCTCTCAAATCCTTTTGGACTAGAACAACAAATTAATATACTCTTATATGAACAGTGTAGGATATTAATTGCGATTAACATAAAAAATTGTTTTTCAAATTCTGGTTTGTTAGAGAAATAGCTGGTACGATGTGGGAGATTTAAATCCGACGACTTTTGAAAATAAATTGCCATTACAACCATGTGTAGAAAGCCGTGTAAAACCGAATTAGATGTGAAAAGATTCTTTATCGGTTGATCGGTTGCTTAAAACATTTTGAAGTGTCAGGTTCGAAAATTTTATAGCATTATAATTTAACATTCTCTACCAGACTTTCCTAATTAAGTTCTCCAAGTTAAAAATAACTACGAAGCAGAGTATCACTTTTACAACTTACGGGATTGAATCTATTCTATACCGCGAACCACAAAGACAAAAGAAGTAAAAAAGTGCAGCTGATTTATTTTCTATTTTCAAAATAAAAGTTTTTGCCGTATAGACATGTGGGCGTTGTGGGCGTGCCCTTTGAAAAGTTTAGGTCAATTCCCAATTCTTTTGCAAATTTGTAGGCGATATCTTCACTTTCGGTAACGGAAGAATGTTTTCCATAATTACTATAAAGTAAGTAAGCCAACAGATCGATGGACAGACAAATAAGCGGACATGTTTAGGTGTAGTCCAAATCTGAAAATGGCCAAGAATTTATATACTCTTTGCGTTTTTTGAAGCTTATTTCTGCGCTTTATAAAGATATTGCCAAAAAGATTAAATTTTGATACACTATAATACTTGATAGGCGTGGCCAATTTTTCCATTTTTACACAAAAAGGCTATAGCATTGCCCATAGAATATGCATTCAAACTTTTGTACATTTATTTGCTATAGTTTATGAGTAACGAGCAAAAAATCAATTTTTCATTCCTTTTGAAAAACAGAGGTGTTCTCATTTTACGTGATAGTGTGGGGGTGTTCTTCGACCCATTTGGCCCATTTTCAATATCAATCTACGTGCAAGAACTTCCAATATTCCTGCCAAATTTGAAGCCGCTGGCTACATTTGTGCTATTAGGAATATGTTCACCACCGATATTATACAGACGGACAGACGGACCTGCTTAAGTCGATTTAGAATTTGATGCTGATCCCCCTCAAAATTCAGAGTATCTTTCTTAAAAACTTGTTATTTGTACCAAATTTTAATCTAACATTTCGTGTTAATATTCTAAAGGCCATAAAAAAGTGCCACAAATGGTTCTGTTAACTTAATTGAACTGCCTAAGTGATCGAGGAGCGTCAATTATTTTATAATAAAATATTTAATACATGTCTATCCAGATCAAGTTGTCAATATCGGACACCTTTTTCATCGAAACCAAATTCATTTCGCGTCGATAACATTTTCGCTCGATTCGTATCGAGCCTCGACAAGAGTTGCAGTCAACAGATTTACTTTTAAACAGGCCCGAAATTCTTTTCTTACACTTTCTCCTTCGTTAGCCTTCATTTGTGACCGACTGTGTTTGCCAGAAAACTACATTTATTTATTTACCGACAACACCAGCTTGTGTCACTCTTGTTCTCCTTTCATAAAAGGTTATGCAATGTTGAGATACAAAATAAACGGTGCATTATGAGTGACACGCTTAATTAAGACATCATTAAAATATCTGAGCGCTGTCGGACAAATAAGTTCAATTTCAATGCCAGCAAAATGCAACGTTGTCTCTTCTCGCACAGTGAAAGTGAAGGATGTCATACCACACTGTTTTTTTTTTTTTTTTATGGGTTTGAGGGGGAAATTTTTGTAAAATAAACTGAAAAAAGCATTTTTTTTTTTTGACAATTTTTTAGGCGTGAAAGAACACTAATAGAGTCGTAATATTCGAAAAGGTAATCAAGCATATATTTAAGGACTAAAAAAACATAGGATGTTTTTAAAAAATGGCACGACTTGATTCTCACTAATCATGTTTAACAGAAGTGAAACGAAATTTCACTCTAAAAAAAAAGAATGAAAAGATCATTCAATCTTCACGCTTATGCATGTAGCGAAACAAGAAAGTTGTTTTAAAAATATTGATTTTCGTGTGATTGACGAATGTTTGAGTGAAGCAGTTAAATATGCCACTAAAAGAAGACAATCTTTTTTTAATAAATAAAGTTGAAATTAACTTATCGAAAACCCCCTAGCATTTCACTAGAGGATATCGCTTGAAAGATCGTGTAAAAAAACCAATTAAGAATAAGACAATTCCCTGGGGTTATGGTGTACGCCATTTGGAAAAATGGTGTTCCAAGCAAAACGCGTTCAAAATTTCATATACCTTCGCTCCCTTCATGGTCCCAATCGACGCTTCACATCATTCTTAGCTATTTAAGACTTAAGACTTAAACCAAATAGAAAAAGAAATTAACTTTCAACAGATTTCTTCCTTTAATTCAGAAGAATCGGATGTGAGATACGCCTGATATTCTGGGCATGAGAATACAAAATGATATCCGCTAGACAGAACATGTGAACGATGTGTCGAACGAAGCAAACGAACGCTTAGAATTTCGGAAGCGGTGTGTGAACAGATTCATTCCAGCCGACAGACGCGCTACTTAGAGTACGTATATCCGGCCAAAGTGAGAGTAGACTTCGCATAGACTTCCAATATTTAGGTCATCTCCCACACCCGAGCATCGGCGTGATGCAGTGTACTTATATATCGGCTTTTCCAGGGTCGGTGTTATGCGAAGACCAAAGAGATTTGTTCACCAATCAAGTATTCTGCTAAGGTTGCTCCGCATTTCAACGTTAACGTTGACAATACGTTTTGAGACTGATTGAATACCGCACGAAATGCTATTGTGACAGATAATTCTTTAAAAATGTTGGGTATTTTGGAACAACGTTGGTTTCCCCCTAACAACGCTATTTGTTCTTTAACATCGAATTTTATCCTTTAAGAGAGTTGCACGTTTTTTAACAGGGCTGCTTGTCGTTTCATAGCGCAGTTCGTCTTTATCTGCAGAGGTTTACCCGATTTTTGGTCTGCTAATCTTTAAGTCGAACATGCGTTACTTTCTTTTTCTTCACTTCTACTAAGCACCTGGTTATTTAAAAATTAAAAAGTACTTATGTTGAAACTAACAATAAGAAGAAGGAAATCTCTATAAATACGGAATGCAAAAAGTATTAAATAATAACAAAAACCAAACGCGCCGTCTCAGTGGCCATTCTACGAGAAAACCGTTGTGCCGAACTTCCTGAAAGCACTGAACAACGTAGAAAGGGAAATAGTCTGCTACCGAATCTCAAACGGTTGGTACAAAGGAAGCTACAGGCCATCCGCAGTCACTGCCTTAATGCTAGACCCAATTTAACACAACGGTCACATACTGATTTAGTGCAAAACAGCATGCACGAGGATACGATATCGAAGTTAGCCTAATTTTCGCCAAGGTTTTTAATAACTATGACTGCACTACCGATCTGTGGAAGTTTTCTTTCCGTTTTTCAACTGTAATCTTTGCAAGTGAATAAAAAGGATCGACATCAAGTTTCAGTGTTCCAATAAAATGTTGTTTACTTTTGTTAATTTTACTAATAAGGATAGTCAAATTGGTTGAAAATTTCATGCCGATCAACAATGTGTACAGTTTTTTCATTCTCTGGTGTATATTTCTGAGCGTTACAAACGTCTAAGAAAATTTATTATACGTTCAAGGTATTAAAGTAAAAGACCTTTAGAGCTGTAGAAGCCCTTAACCACGTGTAAATTCCCTTTAGAAAAATTTCGTAAAAATTAAAGCGTAACATTTAACTGCTGCCACCGCTGCCAACCCTGCGAAAGCGCCCCTTGATATAAATACGAACTCATTTTGCGCTTTGCATAAATTTCACTTTTTTAATAAGCAGTGAAGCACAAACTCATCAGCAGCCACATAACGTATGAGTAATGTGCAGATATATGAAGAATTTTTGGTCTTTCATACGTATGCAAGCGCGATTGCCAAACCGTTTGGGATGAAGTTTTGAGTGAAAAATATTCTCTTTTATTATATGTATATTATAAGTCATTCCGTAACCTTATCATTCATCTTTTCTGGTTTTAAAATGTGTTTACCTATTCGTTCATCTAAAGACGTTTAAAAATGTATATATATATATATATGTGTGTGTGTGTGTATATATAAATTAAGTAAAAGAAGAGCGAAAATTTAAATAAAAGCAAACAGACGTCACAAGAAGATATAAGTCTTCCATGCAAATGGGATTTCATATTGAAAAATGGAAATTGGACCAATATTAACTTAGGAATTTTTCAATTGGACGTTTTGAACAGTGAATTGCGCAACAAAACTTTGCACGATAATAGCGTAAACGTTTAAGTGACAAACAATTTAATAAAATCAAAAGGCAAATATTTACTTATGTGCGCTAGGCAAACAGACCGACTGACTTGTTTGTTACTTGTAACAAAATGTTCAAACATATATACACACACATACATACACGTGTAAATATATACTTATATATATTTATAAATATTACTTTTTCTTACTTATAAATATTTACACACTTTTGTACGCGTGCAGATCCGCATTCTCGAAAGCGTATAAAACTAAAGCTTTCCGGCGTTGTCGTTGTGTAAAAAAGACTGACTAGCAAATAGTTTATTTTATACATAGGTATGCATGTATGCACATGTTTAGTTTAATATTGGAATATTAAAGTGAATTTCATAAGATGCTTCAAAAGGCTTTCTCTAAATAAATAGTTCGGAATTTTCTAAGTAAAAAGGGAAGCGAGTGAGTACTCTAGTACATAGAAGAGCGTTGCTTCAACAGGAGTGAACACTCCTTCACATTTAGCATAATTTCCCTTTTTTTGTCACACATCTCTTCGAAAACTGTAAAGATGTTAATTGTAGCGCACTATTAACGAATGTTCGCCGGTAAGATTACAGCCATTTTCAAGAGAGTCGACAAAGGACTTTTTCGTACATTTAATAGAACTAGAACTTCATTAGAAGTGATAGCTCTTCTATGGACAACTATGGACAACAAATACTTAGACAAAGCCATATCAAAAATTCAGGAAAATTTTAAGACCAATAGCTGAACCAAAGGTCCTCACTCTACTAATGTTTAATATTTTATTTTGAATTGGTTTACCTCTAATAACTTACCTCAAGAAAAAGATTATGTAGACTTGAACCCACTAAAGGCTTGATATTTTGACTCGTTCTCTTTTTTTTTTTTACAGATAGTCATAGAGAAAGTAGGAAAGAAGACTGCAGAAAATAATGATTTGTAATAGTGAAAATATTGTAAGCAAAAGATTAAAATGCGCTTATTACACACACGTCACAATGTTTAAATTAATTTGATTCATTATTTGAACTGTGTTTTGCAGCTCAATGACTTTTCGACACGGCCTTGCTTTACTTCTGCCATTATAATGCTTTTATTTCTTATTTTAGCCACCATTATGTGTAGAGATGATCTTTTTATCAAAGTTTTTCAAAGTCCCTTAGGGTAAAAATAACTTTCATATATTTTGTTATTTACTTTCTGCAGCGTAGTCGCTCTTGTCATGCTTGTCTTATATTCCTTCACGATATAGCATAGCACACATACAGTGAGAACGTTGTCCCTAAAGAAAGTATTAATCTTTCACTCAGCGTAGGGTCATTTCTATAAAATTATTTTGAAAGAAAGAATTTTTAAATAAGCTTTTATTGAAGTTTGGCAAATAAAAACGTTATAATCAGTCAACACCGGTCATAATATATTCTACAGCGCTACAGTCCTTTGCCTTATAAAGTTGTTCATTCATTTTCGTGATAATACATCAAAAATTGTACACTATTTTGTCGTCAAGGAGGCCCTCGTGTTAAAGAGTGGCCAAAGGTTCAACTGACGCGATCAAAATTTCGCAAAATTGATTTCCTCGTTGAAGTATTAGTTATTTTGTCATTCGTTGCAGATGTTGGGATCTACACGTGCTCCAAATTTGATCCGTTTACTATATACGCTAAACTGCTGTTATAGAGCAATTTTCAATTAAACTTTTGTCAAAGGATTTAGTAGTCATAAGAATCCTTATATGCAATGGAGTCCACAACACAAAGCCATGTGGTTCAACTTCAGTCCAGTTAATTTTTATGCACAGTTACTATTGCGAACAAATTTTTATCACGAAATTTAAGAAAAAATTTGACATATTCGCCATGTTTCATGAACATACTGACAGGGATAGGGATCCAAAAAAATAGTGCTATGTAATCCAAATTTCGCGAGGATAATATTTTTTGTAAAAAAACAACTGTTATTAACAGACACTGTTGTTTGTGCCTTTTCGTTTCTGTATGAATCGATAAAACCGGAAAATTTTTATATGTAAAAAGGACGGCGGGACTAAAATATTCTGCACTTAATTTCTTTGTCAGATTCTTAATAGGATAAAACAATGAAAATGGGACTTTTTTACCACAGGGAAACTCAATTTTCATAGGAATAGTTATACTGGAGGATATAATGACTTTTCAAAGTGAGGTCTTATAGACGAAGTGATCGAGAAATGGTTCGATTCAATCAATGGCTTCTCGGTCGCCAATGTACTATATTTTATCAAAATATTTCAAAAATTTCCACCTGTGGCTTGGACGCGAGCATGCATAGCTTGTCATTACACCGCCAATTAAGCTTAGATTGATTCAGGAAATGATTGCTAGTCGACCGGTATAGTAAACATCGGGTCTATCTTATGAGTGTTACATCCGCAGCAATGTGAGTATAACCTGTAGCACAAGTGATGTGAGGTACGGAAAGATGGAAAATAAATTATATTTCAATCCCTTTTATGCGATTCTACATCAAAGTTGTGGGCTATTAAGATGTTAATGTGTGCGTACACATTAATTTTTTAATTCTGTTCTTCTAAGCTCCCCAAGCTACATTGAACAATAGGAAGTATTAACTAAATTTTATTGTATTGCCATCGAAACCAAACATGTGTACAAAACATAAGCACAATTTGATGTAAGAAAACGCCCTACACATTTATTAGAAATTCTCATGCTGACACGAAAGCAAGTTGAATAGAAATACTACGTTGTATAATCAGATTTTTGCATAAGAAACTACATTTCCTAAGCCACATAAGAACACATGTTTTATCAAATTTGTTAAAAACATAACGTACGTGTGAGATTTCTCGCAAGAAATATGTATTGATTCTTTGGTCTCGCTTTTCATACCCCTACAGTTCGCAGTTCGCAAAACCTTAAAGAATAATCATAAGATTTTCTACAAATACCACTCAAAAGCAAGAGTCCGCAAAGGTAGTCGGGTAGGTAAAAACTGCGAATAGCAAGCCAGTCTTAGTACGGTAGAGTTTACTTTGGTCCTAGCTGTAGTGAGTATTCCACCTGTAAAGGCACAATACTTACCGATTGGGCCCGCAGACTCACTAGACCTCCATCTAAATCGTTCCCTTTCTTCACTTGTTCTTCTTTCTGGTCGTCGCCTTGTGACACTAATTGGAGGCATCGCCTGAGCGATTGGACATTAAAAAAAAAATAAAAAAAAATAAAATAAACAAAATAATTTTAAAAAAAATTTCGAAGAATTTCGAGAATTTTTCGAAAGGTTGATTTAAAACAAAATCGATGAGTTCGAATTTTTTTTCTCCTTTGTTTAATTCGGTGAAAAGAGGTCGGATTCTAACTCAACGAAAAATACGGTGATGGTCATAAGAGAATCTTATTTTCAATCTGCATTGGAAGTTTCTTGCAATTGAATGAAAGGTTTGAGAGATACGAGGGGGAACAAGTTGGAAAAAACTGCTTTCGAAATCAATGCGTTTCAAACATCAAAATTCATTTTACCAAAAAGTTCTTATTTTAGCTTTAACTTGCCATGTTTACATTATACACCATGTACGATACGGTTGTTCTATTGGCTTTCAGCACTTCAATGGAAGTGATAGAATTATGTTTACAATTTCTTATATCCATCAATGAAGAACAAGGGGTAAAGTTAATGTGTCAAAACGTTTGCAATACAGAGATGGAAGCTTGGGAGGCACCGTACAGTATATATACTTTTTATCAGCGTAAAATTCTAAAGCAATTAAAATATCTCCGTCTAACCATCCGTTTATCTGTCCGTCTGTCTATCTGTCTATTTGTGTAATGTCGGTGGCGAACATTTTCCTGGTCGCAGAAATGTAGCAAGCGGCTTCAAGTTTGCACAAAGATTGAAAGTTCTTGCACAAAGATGAAAAGCACTCAAGTTGGTATTGAAATCGAGCCAAATCGGTCAAAGGATACGTTCATACTACAACACAACCTGTGGTCACGCACTTTTTAAAAACTAGAAAATTTTGATTTTTTGCTTGTTACTCATACACCACGACAGACAGAGGAAAAAAATTTCCATGTCTGCACGACTTGTATAAAATTGTAAAAAAATCGTCCACGCTTCCTTAATATTATATATATTATACCCTTCTGCATCCAGAAGGAAACTTTATAGACCATCTAAAGTCCACCTATTACACACGGGCATATTGATCAATATCAATGGATGGGGAGCAAGGAAGATTCGATTGTGGCCGAAAATCTTCGTTTGATATCCCATAGCTTTATACACTCACTACACAGCTATTTAACAATTTTTTTTGCTTAAATGGGCTTTTGGACTTCTTAGTATTTCATCGTCTGCGCCCTGGCTCCATAAGCAGATTTTTATATCAAGTTTGGTAGTTTACGGAGCGTTAAGGATAAAAACAACAACAATAAAAACATGAAAACCCCACCAGGAGATATCACCCCTTAAGAAATAGGCCAAAAACTTAAGCAAGTGAAAAACTATTTACCCAAAACACCGCAAAGTATTATGAAAGCTGCCCACTGCTCTTTGTTCGAATTAGTTTCCATTTTCTGGTTTTGTTTCGCTTTTGTTAAAAAATCAAATTTAATAATTACAACAAAAAACTTTACGATAAAGGCATTTTTAGCAATCATGTACGTATACGTTAGTCTTAGCCTGGCCATAGTAAGTAGAGAAAAGTAATACATTTTCGGCTTTAATAATGAAAATTATAATCGTAACAATAATTTGAAATTTTTGTAATATAAATTTTTACTGATCGTTGAAGCGGAAGTATTACGATTTCTCTATTGTGTTTCACAAAAATACATCTGACACGTACCCGAGGGTAAAATGAAAAGTCTTCGGTCAGGTAACGAAAGATTTTTATAATAAAGAAAACTCCATATTTCCCGAGTGTTCTTTTTAATTAGGGTTATAACTTTTATTTTCTCAAGAGATAGATTTTATTATTGCATCAGAAGACTAAAAACTCTGCCAAATATCTTTCGACTATTGCCGAAACTTTTGCATTGAAAGCAATTAGTCTCCGATCAGCACTCTTTATACCTTACACCACTTGTGGTACAAGGATAAATTAAGTTTGTGCGTATGTATGCAACACCCAGAAAGACTTGCGGTAGATTTTTTCAGAGTTGCTTTCTGAACGGATTTAAGGTCCTCTGTCTGTGCTCCTCTCCGTCCGTCTGTCCGCCAGTTCATTTCTTTTTTTGTGTCGCAACTTTGACGAAGCTTGGTACACCGACATATTTTGGGACAGGGACGAGCGCTACTGCAAATGCTTTGGACTATTGTGTATGTTCGACTGTCCTAAGTGAAATGTTATCCCACCATAGTGTTTTTACGTGTTTTTAATTATAATAACAGATGAAACTGATAAGATATATGTTCAATCTCTCGCTTTCTCGATTTTCAGCTATTTTCTTACCGTCAAAACATACTTACCGGCAGAAAAGGTTGGAAGAAGAGACTTAGTCAGACAAAGACGACGAGGACAAAGATGAATTCGACTACGAATATTTTGATGCGGTGGCACTAACTTCTGTCACTAGCTTTCGGGCTTGTGAAAGTCAATACAAATTTGATGCACGATAGCAAACATGCCGCACATTATTAAATTGGATTCTCGTTTTAAAAAGATGCAAACGTTGCTTAAAAGAAATGCTTTACATATTCGTTTATGGTCGGATAACAATTCATGTAAATATTTCTTATTTTATCTACATGTTGACACATACATGCATATGTATTGCATAGCAATACTACTATTATTGAACCATTCAGGAATAATACATTTTATTTTTCCTCGCAGTGCTCCGAACTTGGTTTTCAATCTCTTTTTCGACGAATTTCCGGTACTTGGCATCACACTAGTAACACCATGTGTCTGTAACATAGGAAACCATAAATTCTTAATAAAAATATTCGCCTGCCATGCTCTCTCTGTTTTTTATATTCTTTGCCAAGGAGTAGAAACATTAAGTCATTTGAATGCGCGCCACGACTGATCGAAATAAGAGAGCGAATTATTTGAAAACTGAAGATAACCTAGAGCCAAGTGTTACAATGTTTCGAACAGTGGAAATCAAAAAAGAAAAGGTAAGTGAAACTCCGAGAGCTTTTCCCTCATCAGCTTCAACTTATGCACTCCTTAATTTGTCTCCTAAAACTACAAACCAAGCGCGAGAAAATCACATCACAAGCAAAAAGAACTGTTCATATATGTGAATGCATTAATGTACGTAATGCGTCGTTAGCTAAGTGGCTTCTTATAGGTAAGTATTCATTATTATACAAAAGAGCAAAAATAACGACATTATAAGCATACATGCACAGTGGGCTAATGAGAGAAAAATCACAAATTATGAAATACAACATATGACAAGTGAATGAAACATAAAAGATTTCTATTAAATATTGTTTTACGATGACTTAAAACCAAGTGCACTCAAACCGATTTTGTGCGTTTATGCAGTTCCTAATCACTCCCATTCACCGCACGAAACCAGGCTTTAGTTTACGCTATTAATATTTTGCGTTATTTCAAACTTCATTATATGGCGAACGTCTCCTTTTCGATAAAATTCATTTTTAGGAAACTGTATTTATCAACTTTTTAGAAATTTCTTTTAACGGATGAGATATATGTATAACTTTCCAAAAAAATAGAAGAAACATTGAAATATTAAGCCTATGTCGAATAGTAAGCAGTTTCTTACAAATCCAACCAAGACGGATCTCAAATAATTCGTCCCTTTATTATGCTTCAGTTGCAGAGACAACAACATTTGCCACTAAATTCACATTTCTTTGACGGATTGTGACTGGCGATGAAAAGTGGATCTATTACAACAATCCCAAGGGCAAAAAGTTAGCAGAGTCATCCATATCAACACCGAAGCGGAATATTCATGGCCATAAAGTTTTGCTGCGCTTATGGCGGGATTAGCAAGGTCTGGTGTATTACAGCTGCTCGGTGTCTACTAACATCAATTGAACAAATTCAACGATGCATTGTTTCAAAAAAGTTTAGCAGTGACGGTTAACAGACGTAAAGTCACAAGTTGCAAGGATACACTGTTGTAACTCGAATGAGAAACTCTGCCACATCCAGCGTACCCACCAGAAACAGCGTTTTCTGATTATCACTTGTTTAGGTCGGGGCGGCACGGCTTCGCCGGCATGCGGGTTCGAAATGTTGACGAAGTGCGAAAATGGGTCGATGATTGGATGGCTACCAAACCAATTTCTTTCTTTCCACACGGTATCGCCATATAGCCACAAAGATAAGAAAAAGTTGTAGAAAATAATGGAAAATGTTTTGGTTAATCTCTATATTGTACCAAGTTTTCTCAAGAAATTCCTTTTTCAAATAAAAATATGATCAAAATACATACAAGTGCCTAGTATCATTCACTCCGAATTCCGAACTATTTCACTTTCTTTTAATGTTTAATGTGCACTATCAACAGCATCAGCCTAAACCAATTAGGCGCCAAAGCTCCCTTTAATAGTGTGAGTGCAGAACATCAAACACTGCTCCTCCTGCTGTAGTCACCATTAAGTCTGCAACAATTTGGGTTACCCGCTCATTCCTCAACATTGCTAAATAATTTTAATAATAAAATTCATCCTTGACAATCCAACATAATAGTGATGATAATTGCTGATTATAATTAATCCTTAAAGCGGTAAGGCTCTAGGCTCTCTTTCGGGAAGGCTACTTAAGAATAAAAAAATATTAGACTGACCTCAGTGATTTTGTAAAGACATATGTATGTAACATGTTTTTGAAGTTTAGACTTTCGTTTTAAAGATCAGTCAATTGAAACCTGATGCTTTCGATCATAAAATGATAAGCTTGAACAGATTTTCTAATCTTGCAGTTGACCACAAGCTCCATAAAAAAGGAATGAAAATGAAAAGATTTCGTGAAGATTTTTCTTTGACTTTGTCTTACTGCCCTCGTAATTAGCTGAGTTGCACGAGTACGATATAATTCTCTGTAATAGTCATCCAAATTAAACCAAAACTTATATTTTCGTTATAATACAATATAAGAGAGAGAGAGAGAGAGAGAGAGAGAGAGAGAGAAATGTTATCTGCTTTTATCTATAAACGTTTGCTACACCCGCAAAACTAAAGATTCCTTTTGCACTCTCCTCTTGTCTATTATGCTGTATGCATTCTAATGATGGGTTAAGAAAAAGACATTTTTTGTTTCTTCATAATATCGTTGCTTTAGTGTTTTCAATAAATTCAAAAGATAAAACAAAAAGCAATCTAAAGGATCAAACATAACCAAGGAGTAGGAAAAGCGAAAAAAAAAAAATAAGACGACAACAACTAAGACATTGTTGATTAACGATCACATACTTTATAACCATAAGTAGATAAATTCGAGAAGAGAAGATTCAGAATATTCTCCTAATGGCTATGTTTTTATTAAGTTTGCTTCTATATATATATTGCTTCCACAAACTAAAAGCCATGAATGAAAGCTTGAAACGAAATTCTACTGACATCCACCCACGCGCTGCTGCATTTTTGTACGGTTTCATCAATATCATCGCATATATATATATATATACATATATACATATATATCTGTGTGCATACACATACAATTTTGTGCATATATATATGATGAGTGTGTATACGTGTGTGTGTATGTGCATATAAAATAGTATGCATATACAGATATGCCTGGCGCAGGGATATATAAATATATATATATATATATGTATACACATGCACGCGCAAAAGTTTGTAGATCATTTTGTATGGAGGCGTTAAACTTCATTTTCAATCTTTAACTTGTCACACAATTTATACCCATCCACTATATTCTGTTAGCTGAAGCAATTTACCCAATTGAGTTGGCAACACTTGGTCAAGTGGAAACATTAATTCTCAACGATAAATGGTGGCAGAAGAAGAGCAAAAAATAAAAAAAAAAAATAAATAACAAGAAAAAAATCTGAATTGGACAAGTTGGTTATAAAAAATAAAAAATGTATAAAAAAATATTCACAAAAATAAAAATTGAAAACTTCCAGAATTATATCTGATGAGCGTAAGAGAGATAGAGTGCTGTTGGCTGAGGGTGTATAACACTTCGCCTGTCTCCTGTATATAAAATAGTTGCAAAATTTACTGAAATAGTCATCATTTGTTGCTAGACCAGTAAAGTGCCGCATAAAAGCTAAATAAATGAATGTGAAGATGAACAACTGTATGCACATATTTAGCTGTACGCGTTAAAGTAGCAATTGCTCTAATGGCACTACCAACAGCAATGGCAACAATAATAGCAACAGCAACAGCAGCAGCAGCAGCAACGGCAACGGGAACGGCAACAGCAACGACAGCGGCAACGGCAACAGCAACGGCAATACTAACATCCGTCAGTTACTCTATAGATCTGTGCATTTTATGGCTTTCTGCCTTTTGGCAAAGCGTACAAAACATTCGTATAAGTGTTGCTTTTAAATTTATATTTGTATTTATATGTATAAATATATATCCATGTACATCTATATCTATACACACATATATATATATATATAAGCATTGTTTTGAGTGTTTTCGCTCTATGCATGGATATAAGTAAATGTGTCCATATTGTGTGGAGATGCCATGGCATACATTCGAGCCATCAATCTGACCGCGGTTGTTTACACTACAGTTGTATAGAAAGTTTGCTTAAATTTAAACCTCATACTAGTGTTAAGTACATCCAAACGTGCATACATAGACGGATGTGTAAGTGCTTTTTGCGGATAATAGAAACCCTTACACCTCTACATAAGTATAGAGACATTTCTAAGCACATACAAGAAAACCCTAGGTATGTACATCTTTACAAGCACCTACACTTATATATATATATATATATAGATATATATATATGCACATGTATATGTAACTTTATAAATAAATAACTCAAAATGTTTTAAAAAAATAACAAGACACACTACCATCCATCCATCCATCCATTAGTGCAGCTCTCTCTCTCATTTCTCTTTATAAATAATTGTAGGAGCTTGAAAAAAATTTAAATTTCATAATTAAAACTTGCAACCGCACTTTAAAGTTTAACATCTCCGCGCGTTATCATTAAATATTTCTCATTAAACTTATAGCGAATTCTATTAAGGGGGTTTCTTTCCTCTTGTTTTTCCCTATTTTTTTTTTTTTTTTTTCTTCTTAACTCATCTGATAATTATTACATTTTATAATGGCTATCGTTTAGCTCGCAAGTAGAGCAAGACATACTTCATGCTTGAAAGCATTAATTTAATACCAAGGAGGCAAGGATATGCTTACAAATATATATATAGTTTCACACGTTATGGAAACGAGTTAAAGAGTTGCGCTAAAAGTTTTCTCTCTTCTCTTCGCTTCTCTTGCCCTGTCTCAACAACAAGGAAGAAAGTTGCACTCATCTTGAGACCAATAATTAAGTAAACGATTTTTAGCGAGTCGGATAATATTTTGTTATAATCTATTTATTTATGACGCGGTTTTTTTTTTCTTTGCTCCTGATGATCATGTCATTGTCCCGTTTGAAATGTTTTGTACCGTTAAACCGTATTTAAATAATTGCGAGACTTTTAAATTTCCTGTAACCATTTCATTCGACATGTTGCTGGCATCGTTTCAAGGGCAACAACAACAAGAAAAACTCATTTTTAGAGAAATATTTATAGCTTTCAGTCGAAAAACTATGACATTTGCTTTTCTTAACTCTTTTTTTTTTTTGTTCTTTTTTTTTTGTGCTAATTTAATATCAGTCAGGGAGCTCTTTGTTTTCCTTATGTGTCCATGTCGACTGCTTTTCTAAATAGAAGAGCAATGAAAAAAAAAGCTTGCAAATTGTTATTGGAAGAAATTCTCTATTTTAATGCCTACACCTGCGGCCACTCGCTACATCTTTCTATTTCCACACTTCTCTCTGACCGTCACAGTGTTGCACATACAATGGTTGGTCATATTGAAAAAAAAAAAAACAAGAAAACTTAAAACTTAATTAGACGAATCCCATTAGAGCCGGCGATAGCTTCGCACGTTGGAAGCCGAACTCAGCTCTCTTGCTGACACCGACTGCAGCATACCTGCCCCGAAATTTCCCGTAAGAGTCATCTTGAATTGTGAAGACCCTGTCGGTCGATTGGCGACACACAACTCTCGTAATGCCCGCAATTTGAGTGAATGGCTCTTGCCATTCATTCATTACCCACTCATCTTGGATTGACTTTGAATTCTTCGCCAAGAATTTGTGATAACCAAACAGGAATATCGATCTAGCAGTGCCAAGCACACCACTATCTTATCACGCCATTGTTGATTCTTGCATGCAAGTCGATATTGGAAATAAACCAAATCGGTCAGCGGACACGTTTATAATGCAACTCAATCTCAGACTACCTCTGCGCTGTGAATTTTTCGCCCATTATTCTTAAACTATTATAGACACATGACAAAAACTTCCACATATGGTCTACAAAAATGAACAAAAAAGCAGCCCCGCCCGCATTAAGTATAAAAACTTAGTTTTTCCTCTTGTTTTGTTTACTCTTTCGTAAGATAAATTTGATGGTTGCAAAAGAAGAAAGAAGAAAGCTCTTTAACGTAGGTCTACGTAGAGGGTTGTAAAACCCCTGCCCTGAATCGATTTAAGCATGTCCGTCTGTCCGTCTGCGTAATACATGTACAAGCATTTTCCTCGTAGTAAAAACGCAGTTACCTTCATTTCAAATTCAAAATTGTTAGAAACATTGGAAGTTCCTACACGCATCTGGGTATCGAAAAGGGGCCAAATCGGTCGAACGACACGCCACTACTAGAACGGCAAAGTAAGAACACCTCCGTTTTCCAAAAAGAATAAAAAATCGTTTTTTTTGCTCACTGTTCATAATCTGCAGCTGATAAATCCACAAAAATTTGAACGTACATTCTATCGACGATACCGTAGTACTTTTAGAAAAATCGTGCACCTCTATTCAATTTTACAGTGTGTTCGTAATATAATTTTTCTTCCAAAAACTTTGCAGCGCACAGAAGAAAGCTTTAAAAACTTGATAACAGCACTTCTGTCCGTCTGTCATCAAAATTCTCCCGTTCGCAAAAATAAAGATATCGCCTGCAAACTTGCAAAAGGCTTTGAAAATCATCAAAGTTTTTAAAGAGCACGCCTGCAACGCCCACATGCCTGCATTACAAAAGTTGTTATCACCTTTGCCTTTCATGGTTTTTGCTTGGTACTCATACAAGTTCAACAAATATACCCTACAAATATCCACTTTTATTCTGAAAACACAAAAAATCATTCGCATCCACCCAATATCGTAGGATATGAAAATGTAGTGCTTTTCCCTTTTTTTTACGATCACGATGATGTATATAAGAGACTCGGTCACGAACGAATATAACTTTCTTACTTGATCTTTTTAAACCTTGTTCGTGTTAGCTTTCAAGATATGTGAATGAAATTTTGTGTATCAACTTTTTTCGATGTTTTGTGAGTAAGAAATGGCATGGTCCTTATTTCCCGATAAAAGTTGATTAAGTCTATGTGGTATTCACTTTTGGAACTCCGGTCCTTATAGACCTTTTAACAAACAACACGTCTTTATGTAGCAAGGAAATCCAAGTTTTGCATTTTTTAATAAAAATTTGTTAAATACAAATTAATACAAAGCATTGGTCTGACAAATAAATTTGGTGAGATTAGGTTGAATCAGATATTTTCATTTTACGGGCATTTTGAAGTAGGAAGACTGTCTTGGAAAGCTTTTAGACCCTTTGCTACATGAGAGTTTTCGTGATAAGTAAACTTTTACCAGGTATGTTAATGTGAAACCGAAGTGTGTCTATAGACGGACCTAGATGTCGACGTATAATATATACATGTGTAGTTACTGTCAAATCATGTCATTGGCGCTATTTTCTTGTTGAGATGTAACAAAGGTTGTGCAACTTACAGCAAAACAAGTTTCATACCACAACCTAACGTCTAATTGCGTTGAACATATCGAGTTTTGGGCCAAAAGAAGAGCGTTCGCCGACAGCATTTTTTTTTGTTTTAGATGGATATGTTTGGGGAATCCCAGGCGCAACATGAAAATGTTGAGGCAAGAAAACGCTATATTGTGTTTCATGGGTTAATATCAAATGCTAGTAACAGCAATTAATCGATTCGAATGGTTCTCTGCTCAAAAAACAGAAAGAAAGTGAAAAAAGCAACACAAGAGAAATTGTTTATACGTTATCCGTCTATCCATCCATATTGCAAGAGCGGTTCGCGACGCGTGCTACCCCTTGTGATTGGCTTATCAGATTCGAGTCCTTTCGGTTACTACTTGTTTTTGTCGACGGTGTAAGCACTTGGTAAGCGATGCATTGACTCTGACGAAAATGTAGAAAAAACGACTGTATTCAATGACCTGTGATAAGAGAGAAGATTTTTAAGAACATGGCATCTACAAATTGTCAGACAGAAGAAATGTATATAGCCAGCGGTGAACGATACTTTGAATCAAATATTTTTTTATTATTTTCACACAATGACCGCGACTTTTCTTTAAAAAAAATTCCGGTTTCATATTTACACGCCTGATAAATGACACAGAGATTTAAGTTTTGTATTAAGTGAAGTAACGTAGGGTTTTTAATGCTCGTCCTAGCGCAACTGTAGCGATTTAACTGCTTTTAAAGTGTAACATTAAACATTGCAGCGTCAAGGAAACAGAAAACTTAGTTTCAACATGAATTGATATAAATGCGTAGAGAATAAATTCTATGGCGCGTTCGATATTGAAAAGCTTCTCTTGCCTACTTAAAGGCAGAGCAAGTAAACTGCATTGTAAACGACAAATATCTTAGCAAAGAAAGCGAAATGTATATGGAACACAAGTAAGTGCATGAAAAAGCTTAAGTGTTAAAGAGTATAAATCTTCTTCTTTATAAATTGCTTTCTTGTTTTCTTGCTTCTTTTTTTTTATAAATTGCTTTCATTATATGCAAAATCAAATCAAACTGAATTAAACCATTTGGCGCTTTCCTATTTTGCTTCATTCCATTGCACAATTAGGACAATTGCACTTTGAACAATCGAACACAAACGTGTGCATCAAAGTCTTGAATTGCGAAAGGTTTCATGTTAGGGTAAAATTACTCGGTTGACACCATTACTTCACTTATCGCATTATATCGATGAGTTAGCTGTGTGATGATCGATTGATTGGAAATTTAAATTTCATATGCACATTGGAAATGTTAAAATGAAAACAAATCCTATTTGTTCGCCCCCTTTCACTCTCTCACTGCTCAAAATTTCCTCCTTCTATTTAGAAAAAGGCGATCAAATATTTGTAGCAAAATTTACTGATGCAAAAGCAACACATACATTTATGATATATTTATTGAATGTCTCTCTCGCTCTCTCCTCCTCTCTCTTCCGTCCTATGTCTTCCGTTCTATCTGTTTCCTTTTGTTTCTCTAAAATAAAATTGTACCCAATTACTCAATATGCATATGTGTGTAGGATACATTTTCATAGGCAATGTATTAACGTTTCGGTATTTTTGGTATTTTCTTAAGAATTATGTCAACTTTCATTGTCATAGCAAATAACATTGGAACATGTATGTTATTATACCCTTCACCGAAGGATGAGGGTTACGTTCGTTTTGTCGAAACGTTTGCAACGACCAAAAGGAAGCTTCAGAGATCCCACAAAGTATATTTATTCTTGATGGGCATCAAATTCTGAAGTGTGTCCGTCTGTCCGTCGGTTTGATGTTTGTTGTAAGCAGTCTCCTAGCCGCAAAAATGAAGCTATCGCCTACAAATTTGAAGATGGCCCAAACTGGTCAAAAGACACGCCTACAACGCCCACACTCCTATATAACAAAATCTGTGAACACCTTTACTTTCCGTGTTTTTTGCTTGTTACTCATGAAGTACAACGTATACACAATACAAATTTCTACTTTTATTCTGAGAATGGAGAAAATCAACCGCGCCCACCCATTGTCACAGAATATGAAAATCTAGCTTTTTCCCCCTTTTTTGGTCTGGTTTTAGTATAAGGGTGATGGGTATAAAAGATTTAGTTACGACTGAATGTAAGTTTCTTACTTCCTTCCAGTGATTCCTTCCCGTTCAACTGGGATAAGATAAAAAAGTTAGGACCATTCTCCTGCATTAAAAATAGGCCCGTTCTCCTGCCATGTACACTGCATGTAGAGTGCTACTTAATGGAGAAGTGGTCGATGGAGAGATGAAAAATTGCACTTCTCACCTGAATCTCTCCATGATTATATCTAGTTTCTTGAAGTCGGTCAAGAGGATTTTTTTGCAGCCATTAACATTAAACCAAAGGCGAACAAACCAATTGCCTTCTTTTTGTTTATTCTAAAAATACTTATTGTAGCATTCATATTGAGTTTTATGTCAATGTCTTTTTTTCGGATTCATTGTTCTTTTCGTTTTCGGTATATTTGCTTAAATAAATACTTTTTGCTGTGTCAAGGAAAAAACCATAGTATGTGACAATTAAATATGTCGAGGTTTAACTGCCTTAAAGTGTCGGAAAAGACTAGAAAATGCTTTAAAAACTCAGTTTGGATGTCAGGGACTACGAATGCTATTGTGAGGAAGGTTCAGTCTCGAGATATATTGACTGAGGAAGCAGTTGGTTTTAATTGCAGCTATTGCTATTACTGTGTAGCAGCCACTACTATGATGCTTCATCGTGCTGCTAAAGCTAACCGTTTAATATGACTAATCACTCAGGAGATGTTCTTTGGATGCGTAACACAGTGACAATCAGAAAAAAGCTGCGAAAAGCGAAGAGATAGGGACTGACTGCAGCCTAGTGAAAGTAAGTCTAGTCGCCTTTATCAATCGAGCATTCACTATAGCTACGATCACTATAGCGTAGTTAAACCGCATTGAGATTTCAAACCGCGCAACACCGACATGGTGGTCACGATTCTTATGCACTGAATTCATCTGTTATAGTTTGCGAGTAAAAAGCAAAAAACCAAATAGAGATGTTCGGAACTTACGTGGTACTGCAGTCCTGTGGCCTTCGATCGGTTTGGTTCGTTTTCAATTTCAGGTCGCTTCGTTTTCGCAGCCGGGAGAATGCTTACAAAAAACCTTGTAACGACGGACAGACAGATATGCTTATTTCGATCCAAAAACTAATCAACTCCGGTCGCTGAAAGTACCCACTGTGTCCTGCAAATATTGTAACAAAGTAGATACATAGCTTCTCCTTCGATGATGAGTATAAAAATAGAAAAAAGGAATCATGCCAATGCAGTGTTCTTTTTTTAAGTCTCTTTCAGGACGACTATGGTGGATATAAAAGATTTCCTTATAAGTGAATAAAGTTTCCTTTTTTGTTGCTATTAAACTTTGTTTTAAAGAAGAATGATTCTGTTTACCTATAGCGAAATATAGATTTCACTAGAAAGAGTTTGTGATTGCCATACTCGTCGCTCTATGTCAATCATCAACATTGACATTCATATTAATTAATACGTGATGAATATTCATTGAATGCCAGTAATAAGCAATCACCTTGAGATAGAGTTGTGGGGGATAGACAAAGGGATCAGAGGAAATATCTGTAAAACAATGTTTTCTAATTAAGTCATTGCCTCCATTGTGTCTTTATTTTTGATTTGTCTGCATTTCTCTGAATTAGCGACAAAGCGATTAATCATCGCCTTCTTAAGGGTTACGAGTTAAGCAAAAACATAAGCATATGCACGTCTAGCTTTAAGTCTCACACTAACGTTACTGTACAACGGAGTAAATGAATTTTTAAATATGATCTTTGGCCGTTACTTAAGAAGATATATTCCAGTGCCGTTTAATCTGGCAACGAGAATTTATATCAACAGCTTTAGCAATGGACCCGTGAAGAGGCATAGCAATAGAATAACGTACAAAATGATTTTTAAATGGTGCCAACTTTCCAAACAGAATGTATCACAGTTTTCTAACATTTCGACCATTAGTTTACTAATTACAGTTGACGTAGTTACGCTACATTTGAAATTCAAATTCTGCTTCTTTCGAAATTTCATTCAAACACTTGATCCGATTAACGTCTGGTAGTTAGTCATCTGGGCTTGAGTAAGAAAGTAGGCGAACCCAAGAAACCGTACAGTGCCCTGGAATGCTAGTTAGGAATCTATTATCTGATCATCTAAGTAACTTTCTATAGCCACAACCTAAAATAGAAAGTCAATGCACTAGAATTTCCACATATACTATAATGCAGGGCGGTTACCCTAGCAAGGTGTTCACGGTGAAAAGAACCCACCCATCACATATTTCTCTTATCATTATTGTTCTTTGCTTATTAATATGATCAATCACTCAGGCGATGCCTCCTATTCGTGTGACACAGTGACGGTCGGAAAGAAAAGAGGAAAGACATAGGGAAGTTGCGGCTGTACTCCTGTACGAGTATGCAAATCGAGAAGTTTTATGCTTTTCCCGACTCACCATAGTTGCGATCAAAGTAAAATCTACTGCACTTGATATTTGGACCCACGAACACTGACTTGGCAGTGGATAATCTTACTCAATAAACTTTTTATGCGAATTATTATTGCGCTTAGATGCGTTCATTATTTAAGCTGTAAAATGGGGGCTTCTTCCAAATTTCGTTGGGGCCAACAAGTTTAAGTTGTTTCAGTGTAAAAAAATTGTTCCTGTAAGTGTGTAAGATAAGGCATAAGTCATCCGCTGTATTCACCCAAAAAGCGTGACAGTCACTTCCCAAATTTATATTCTAAACAAAAAGAGGAAAAAAATGAAAAAAGTGAAAAAATTCTTTGAGTAGAAAAAAAGTCCATTGAATCCCTCGTCCGTAAAATACTTGAAAAAAAAAAGTCACTTTTAATTCCAATAGTTAGGTACAAACATCAATTTCGATGAATGTTGTAAATGTTTTGTGTGTGTATTCTGCGATTAAAAGTATCCAATATTAAGCGACATACCCAGGCGGTAGCGTTTTCACATGTTTTCTGTTTAATGTTTCCTTACATTTGAGAGCAAAAGTAAATTTAAATAAAATTGATGCTGAGGCAGTCCATTACGCGGCTTTGTTCCTTGATTCTGGTGAACGGTAAAGTAAGGACTAGCAAACACGGCTGGATAACGAAAAAGAATGCATGCGTTTTATTGAGGACAATTTTTGTTTGCTTTTTGCTTTTGATTATTTTTTTTTTTTTTTTATTGTTTCGAACGGAAAGAGACTCAAACCGGAATAGTTTTAATGAATCCTTTGGTGGCTGTTGTGGCCATCTAAGCATTATAATTGCTTTTACCTCTGCAGTTGATGACATTTACCCTACCACAGACAAGGAAATCTATATATCTATATATGTATATATATATATATATGTATTTATAAGCAGACATGTGCGCATTATATGGATGCGAGTATCCTTAGGCAGACTTAGAAAAGTTTTGTCGGAAATTTGCGAAACAATTTTAATTTTCTCACTAAAAGGGAAATATTTCTAAATTGCTTATTAAGAACACGTCCAATGCGCAACTGCTTCGACTCACACAGATACATACATGCATACACTGTATATACTGTACTCTACTGTATTGAAAACGTGGATGCGATGTAATAACTGATAGAGTTTTTCAACCTACATACATACATATATATATATATATATGTATATACATATGTGTACATACATATATATATATACATATGTATATATATTTATAGGCCCATAAGCGCTTACACACAAATATGTGTTTGTACATTTTGGAATGGAAACCGCATCCAATGTATATATGTATCGTACTTGCAATATGTACCATACAATAAGAGATGCATTTGCAATTTGGTTAAAAGTGATATTCAATGAGAATTTTTTTGCGGGATTTTTTTTTTCCAAAATTTATTACTGAGTCGCTGAAACAATAATAACATTGGTGGCGCAAGCAAGATGCGAAAAAAAAGAAGGAAACCAACCAAACTATGGCAGTGAACTGTCAGGGAATTAAAGCAGCAACGAATGGCAAGGACTTTCAAGTAAATCACTTGGGCTGATGATCACACAATAAGCGAACGTTAAGTTAATCTAGTATGACTGACAGCACGAAAGTCAGTGAAATTGATGAGCGGCATGAGGCAATCGGGCATTTTGCTGTTGTTTGTTAAATTTTTCTTGCTTCAGGCAACAAAATGAAGATAACTGCTAAGCTCACCATAAAAGCTGTCTGATGCTGATGAAACATCGCTAATAAACGATAATACCGGCAAACAAAACATAACAACATTTCTCGTTTCATTGCGTTTCGTTCTGCTTTTCGCAGCACATCATTTAAGAAATTTTCTGTTTTTGTAAAGAAGCACATGCTCGTTCGTGCGCGTATGCACACACACACGCGCCCATATAGATGCATACCTACATGGTCGAATGTATCGACATGATTGCGTACTTTCGTCCATACAAAGGTATGCATGCGTACGTTACAGCCCAGTAAACAATATTAATATGTGTATCTAGCATGGAAGTACATACATACACACATTATTACATACATTCATACATACATGCGTACGTTGATAGACTAACTTGATGTAAATTCATATATGTTTTCGTAAGAACAAGGAAAGTTAGAAAAATTTTAGTTTTGTAAACGCTACCCAAGCACGGCGGTATATTCGGTTAGTACGTTCGTAAAAAATATCGCACAATATTCTTAACACATATAAATACTAAATAAAATAATGTTTTATTTCTTTTTATATATTATATGTATTTTAACGTTATATATATGTATATAGGGCCGCGCATTTGGTGGTCATGAAAGCAACGTCAATAGAACATACTTCTCATTAAGGTTTGGATTAAATTTTGTTTCAATATATTACTTGGATCTTGTCTTTGTTTGTCGAATACAACATAATTAAAATGTGCTCCACAGAGTTTTACAGGATTAGATCGTTTTGAGGTAATTTTCATTGACTTGTCTGCACATAGATGGCCATAGCTCGGGGTTTGAGAATTGTTCGCGTTTGTGACGAATCGCCCTATCTTGGTTATCAGTTCACGTCGCCAAACCGTTAAATTTCACGTCCGGAAACTTCCTTGCGCAAGAATGTCAAAACACAGCATGTTATGTGACTGCCGTCCTTTTGAAAACACATACCTTCAGCAGCCATATCTTCAAATTCCCGCCTAAAAAATTTGATAACTATGCAGCTTCAGCGATCGCAATTGACGGTTTGTGTCACAATATAAACAAACACACGATATTATTTGAAATTATTCCTATACCCTATACTCATGTCTCGTTTCACAATTTCCATGGAGCTTGGCTTTATTCTGCATATTTCTGCACATATAAATATATATACGATTGTTAGCGGCATACGAATATACAAATAGACGACATTGGTCCTTGTACCTTTATGCGGTGCACCGAAAAGCGCTTAAAAGTATTTCTTAAATAATCGTAAGTCTTGCCACGAAGGAAAATTGGAAGCGAAAAATCGTCATTCAAACGTTGTCAGCATAACTTCTGTGCATTAAATGGTCAGCCGGCTTCAGATTTTTCTTTTACTTGAATTTTCTAAAGTCTGAGATGCAAATCTGTGAGAAATATGCTGTAATGTGACCTAAGATAGTACATAAATTTAACATCAATCAAATTATCGTTCGATCAGTGATAGAGATCTGAAATTGTTCTTATCAAGGTGCGAAACCTTAGCCGGCTTCAGTTTTTCTTTTAGTTGAATTTTTCAAGGTCTGAGATGCAAATCTAACTGTGAAATACGCTATAATGTGCCATAAGATAGGCCCAAGTGCTATGCACGCCTTGCGGTGGATGTCATCAATTAAATCGTCGTTCGATCAGTGATAGAGATCTGAAATTGTCTTTATGCGAAACCTTAAATGTCTCTCAATTGGGTTAATACCAGTTAATCTCATACTTTTAGTAATATCCAGAAAGGTTGGTCTGCTCGTTACTGCTCAAACTGTATAAGCTGTTGAAACTATTTATGTAAGTACGATAAAGTATTTTCATTATTATAATTCAAACTCAATGTATTATCGTAATTTTGATAAGTAAGTGATTCAAATTCGAGGCAATCAAATGAAAAATATTCATATGAATAAGTAAAAGGGGCAACGAGTGCACGAATTTTCAACTTGATTCGACGATTTCCACTTAATGACTGATTATGGTTTCTCTAAGCAATTCTGTCAGGTTCATTTGCTTGCTGTCGATTCATCACCCACTCCTATTCTTCTCGGCATCTGCATTTGTTTGTGTGTGCGTGTCTGTATGCATGTGTTCACACATATATACTTTATATGCATATATAGATATGTATAGCAGATATTTGTATATTATTTACAACAAGGATCGCTCAAAACCCGTCAGACGTGTTAAAATTGGAAAACCTACAAAAATCATAGTTCAATGGTGGATACGTTTCGTGTATAAGGAGCAAAATTGTGAAGAAATTAAGAGAAAGTGGATGTGCAACAGGTATGTTAAGCCACACACATTATCGAAACGCACGTTGGAACGATCGAACGACAAGGATATATGTATGGGTAGGAATGCGATCTAAAAAACTGATATTATTAGAGTGCCTCGAATTCTGCAAGACCGAAAAGAGTCAACTCAAAAACCTTCTAATATGACCAGTCATCGTGAAGATGTTCCTTGCACATGTGACACGGTGGTGATCAGAAAAGAAGTAGGGGGAGACCGAGATAATGGAAGATAGGGAGCGGGGAAAGAGAAGAGTTGGAAAATGGTCATGGACGGCTCAATGGGTAAATGCTTTGCTTTGCCACTGACTGTAGTTACGACCAAATATACTCTACCGCGAACAATATAGACTTAATAGTCACGATGCTTATCTATTCGGCCACACATGCGGACTAATTAGTTAATACATTCTGGGACAGTAAAAATTGCAGGGAGGTCCAAAAAAATGAGAGTCAATTCATTTTATTTATCAGAAATATAATCGAATAAATTTTCTAATGGTGGCTAGTAGATCATATCCTAATCGATGCATGTAAAGAATTTTGGAGCACTCGGGACAATGTAGATTATATTTTTTAACTGCAATGATGGATGGAAGCATGAGAAAAAGGGACAATGAGAAAATGCGCTCTCTTCCTAAAGTACGGAAATTTACAAATTTAAAAGCGCTTTATGTAAATTTGTAAATACACGGAGAAAAAATAAAATAAAATGGAAAAAGTAGAATAATTAAAAAGCCTCTGGAGTGTAATAAATGAAATGAAAAATAGTTGCCTTTAAAATTAAAATGAATGCCATAGCATTCGTCCCGTTTTGCACCACATTATACAACAAATAATTTCCGAAGTATATGCAGTCTCCTAATTCAGTGGTTTACAGGCACTAGATGGACCTTCCGGACACGACTACGTGCGATCAGAAAATGTAAGCAAGGAAGAAATTATTAGTAGTTTCAAAATAAGTTTTTATATATGCAGCTTAGACTTACTTGTCATTGTTTGTTAATAATCGTTGTAACGACAATTATTTGTTGTTATTTACCCAGCAGACTATAACGAAGTTGGAGACACTTTTTGTAATATAGATATTTACACACAAAGTATGTTATATAAGCACCGTAAGTTGGGCAAATTGAAAACGATATGTACACACACATACATATAAACATAATATGTACATATATATATATATATGTATGAATATACGATATTGTATTGAATTATTTTTATACCGTACACTCACACCCCTTTTCGCAATTTTCATAGAGCTTGCCTTTATGCGTATTTCTGTACATGTAAATATATGTGGGCTTGTTAGCGGCAATAAAGATCCACGAAACTGCGAAACTACGATACACAAATATACAAATACACGCTAGTTGTCCTTGTACTTTTATGTGGTGCACTGGAAAGCACTTCAAAGTACTTCTCAAATAATCGTATAAAGAAAACTAAAAGCGAAATTGAAATACCACTTGCTGTCTATGTATGTGCTCTTAGTAAGCCCTTAAACCGACTTTCAATTCGTCTTGTAAATTTTAATAAGCAAAGAAGCATTCAAAACAAAAATTTTAAGCTAAACTTTTGAGGCCGCAAACTAAAAAAGAAAGGAAAGAATGTGTCAGTGTTTTTTCAACAGTACGAGGACACACTGACTGAATTAAGTGATTTTTCAACTTTAGCGAATGGCAAAGAAAAACAAAAAAGTCATAAACAATTATGCGCTTCTATGCGAAATATTCGCAATTCGGATTTCATCATATCAACGCTTTGCTAGACAGATGGCTTCAATATCATGCTAATTGAGAGCAGTCGCACGGAGCAATTTGGTTAATTAATGTGACGAACCTGACCACAGTAATAATAAAAAAAAGATATAACAATAACAATAAAGGCAAGTTTTTTCTTCTAGACGAACTTTTGATACGGTTCGCGGTTATTAACAATATTTTGTAC
Source organism: Glossina pallidipes (assembly GCA_000688715.1). NCBI lineage: Eukaryota > Metazoa > Arthropoda > Insecta > Diptera > Glossinidae > Glossina > Glossina pallidipes. The sequence continues at coordinate 381,572 of KK499774.1, forward strand.
GGATCCTTAACCAAAAGCATGGAGTACCTTGTGTAAAGCATTAACGAAAGCAGCAAAGACCTTCCTTTAAAAAGTTAACTCATGGTATTTAGCCATGGTAACTTAAACATAAGGTTATCCGTTTTCTAGGTAAATTAATTAGCTGCTGAGCAAATTATGAGAAAACCTATTATCAGAAGATGAAAATATTTCAAAGATTTTGTCAGCCTCTCGTTGCTATTACGTAGTAAAGAACAACTAAAAATATTACAGACGTTCACGGCCCATCATTACGTACGCTACACCGCCCTACACTTATTCAGGTCATCACCCTTTCAAGTAGGCTGTTTATTTATTTATTTATTCCACTTATACAGAAACTCAACTAAAACAAACAACACTCGAGTTCAAATGACACTTAAAGTAAATCTTAAATTAATTATTATTAAAAAAAAAACTTAGTATAAGTACAATAAAACAAATAAAAGGAAAAAAAGAAAAAAAGCATGTACACAATTAGCACAGAGCCACACCCACAACCGGTACAGAACCTAGTTGCAAATGAACCCCTAAGCCATCGCAAACATGCATAAGCTTGGCAACCGATAATAGTTAACAACAATTATTTTTCGAATCATAGTGACTTTTTAGGATTAAGAGCTAGTTTAAGTACGACATTGGCAAATCTCGTGTATTAAGCAATGTTGCTTTAATGGACTTTAAAGTGTCCGATAATGAAAAAAGGTGATAGACGTTATTTAGGTTCTTGCAAACAACTCTGAGCGGGTTAAACAGCTCATAATTATATTTACAATGACTAACCTTAACCAAGGTAAAGTGCCTAGAGAAGCGGTTAGGGACATTAAAACTTATTTCTCCAAGTAATGACGGCGAGTCAATAGCGCCGTTTATTAATTTGATTGCGAAGCAAACGCCAAGAACAAATCTACGTTTTTCAAGAGACGGTAAGGACAATAGAAGCAACCTATTTTCATAGGGGGGGTTATGTCTGATGTTGTTTAAAAAATCCTCTGATTCGAATCATTTCCAGTAGCGTTCGTCCCTTGGTCAAGGCACAACAGGGTAACAAATTTCAACAAAGCTCCTCAAATATTAGAGGCTTGTGGAAAGTTATTGTACATCGACCGGTATAATGAAAGATGGGTTTATTTCGAGTCCTTCCGTACGTTGCATATGTCTGCACAAATTCAATATACCTTTGCATCATAAGTGATGTAAGGTGTAAAAATTTCCAATGTGAGATCGGCATAAATAATCAGCAGGCGAGCAGTTAATCCAAGTCAGAATGTTGTCGCGTAAAAGCCAATGATTAGGTGTTTGAAGGTCAGTGTCGTTGGATAAAAATTAATATGCTGTCCGTTTTGTGTGTGTGTAAACCGAAAATTTATACAAAATTTGCTCTTCATATGCAATAAAGACGATTTTACCTTACAAAGATTTAAAAAAAAAGGCCAGAAAAATTGCTTTTGTAAAGTTGACAGTTAAAAGTTAAACAAGTATCCTAACGCAATGATTTATTTTTGTCCATTTTGAACGACCGAAGAACTTTTCATTAGTGGTAAAAACATTTACTAGTGCCACGCAAAATGGCAGCTGTTCGGAACAAACGCAAACAACTTATCAATTAATGGAACCAAAAATATGAATTACATAAGAATGGAAAGATGCTTCAACGACGACATTAACTGACGCACTACTGCGGAAGAACTTCTATTATAAACATCAATACAGAGTCACTTTCCAAAGCTTCTCTGTCCGTCTGTCTGGTTGAAGTTCTTCTTTTGAACCTACGGACAGCAATTTTTGAGGAAAAGCTTGTTTCTGGTAATGAATTATTTGCGTCTTGTCTGCAGTTAAGCTGAACCATAAAACCTGATGTAAATAAATCAACAGGTCATTGAATGACCTCACTTATGACTATATATTTTGTCCTCGCTTGCAAGCGTAGTGACCAGAAGTGTGTACCCGATAATAAACTTCATATTCTCTCCTGATAGTGTACGGTTTAATTTCGCATAAAGTAACGAAAGCTTCGTATATATATATGTGTTATACATATGCATATATATAATGTGTAACAAATACAAGCTGTATGTTGACATTCATCTCTTTACACTTCGATATATATTGAATGGCAGCGCGTAAACAACTGAAACTTACACTGTACAAACACCAACGTCCAAGTTCTTTTTGACCGAAAATGTCAGAAAAATTGAACTCGCCAGGTATGTTTTATTAAGCACTTAATATATATTCATATCACATGTACACATGTATACGATAAAGTCGTTAGAGTAATTGGCCACAGATGTGTGTAACAGGGTGATGGTTAGAAAGAAATGGCGGGGGAGATTGGAAGCAACCGCTGCCTGGACCGGTGTGCCGGTTCGGAACAAGTTATCCCTTTATCAATGGGGCAATCACTACAGCCACGACCACGCATCAATTATAATTAAAGTATGTTCTACCGCAGTGAGGATTGAACTCAGATGCTTCTTAAGTACTCGGCTATATGGTAATGCAAAGCTTGATGCATGAGCAATGGTGTATAAAACCACACTTGCTAGCCATAAATAGACCGGAGCAGTGACAACGTTTCTTAGGGACGATTACACAAGAAGAACGACGCGAAAGGCATTCAAAAGTCGTTCTGTTCATCGATTCGACGTACATATTACGTTAGGAGTACGCCTAGCAATGTTTTAGCTGATTTTGAAACATAAAAATTTGAAATAAAATTTTCCCTTTCGAAGCAAAGCAAAAATTTGATGATGAAAATTTGTACGACTGAGATTCGCAGCCAGTAACAAAGTCATGATGATTGTATAGATGAGACACTAGAGCCCATTGTCTGAGGGACACTTTTTTATATATGCTATCATGTTTTGGATGCGGTCTACCATCGAATTTGTCAACAACTGCCAGTGCACTGTGGGGTTTAAACGCTGGCTAAAAAGATATTGCAACGTAACTGGCCGCTGAGCCCAATGGCGTTTTTTATTGTTTTTCATTGTCACACTTCTGTCTATATTCCTGAAAGTGCATCTTTATTTAGACGGTGATAAAGGATGTGATCACTGGTCTATATAGTATTTGTTCGCCTATAAAACCCCTACACTTTGTTGTATAGGTGATAACTTGAACAACTTAAGTAAAAACATAAACAATTAGTACATATCTAAATGAACTGACCGGTTCGCGCTAATCTAAATGTGTATGCAGTTGATGGCAAGACTTCAGAAGCACGTTTCTGCTAAGTGTTAAGTCATTCGAAAACATCAATATACCCGCATTTGCAACTACAATAAGCAGTAATTAGTGAAAGATAGAGGAATAATCCGATAAACTTTCAATCTCAATAGTTCGTTAAATGCATGACGTTCCTTGTTGTGTGCATTAGCACAAACGCTAGTCCCAAAAGTTTGCTGTGTGAATATATGCAGCTAATGACTAATTAGTGAATGCACACAAACAGAAGACGTACAAACTGGCCTGTATACGTACATACATACATACATACATACATACATATATACATACATAGATACATACATACATACATACATACATACATACGTATATATATATATATATATACATACACAGATATATACATAAATACATACATACATGCATATACATATATATATATATATATATATATATATATATATATATTTGTATATAAGTATGTATACATATCAATGTACGAGTCTCGTGCCAATCGCAATGAATGGTTTACGGACCTTCCGTTCCTTATGTGCGGAGATTTGAAAGAAAATTATTTTTAGACGAAGTGAACAAAGTTTATCTTTCACTTAAACATTGAAATAGATATCGATTTAAAGCGTTCCTTGTCTTACTTAGTAGAGGTTTCGTTCAACTTCATAAGCCGCAATTGCATATCTTTTCTCCAATAAGTATTACTTATGCAAAACTCACAAACACGCACTGACACACAACATTACTTATACTTACGAGTCTGCATGCAATACAAAGGACTGACAATAAATTGCATTTAAATGCAAAATGTGATGGATCTCTGATGATGAATACTCGAAATTCGCTCTAAGCATCATTTTCCTTTCTTCTTCTTTCGATTTAATCTTATTATATTAATTTCCTTTCTTTCTTGTTTTTTTTTTTTTTCTTTTGCTTTTTTTTCTTTCATATCAATCAATATCAAAAACTATTTATACATAAAATGTATTACACGTAGTTAGTAGCCAGCTTTTAGGAGAAAATTATTATTATTTGTATTCTTAGTTTTCTCAAAGAGAAATTGATTTGAAAAGTACTTTGCGAGTTTGCTTTTTGTTTACGATTGAAATAATTTTCAACGGTAAACATTTAAAACCGTAAGCAAGCAATGGGGAAGTAATCGCTTTCGTTCGTTTAAGTGCATTTAGTATTCATTTGAACATTTTTTCTATAAATAGGGTTAATTGATTCAGGATTTGTTTTGCTTTTACTTTCAATTATTTTTTTGTGTATTTTTCTTTTTTTATTTTTACGGAACGACTTCAGTTTTTCCCCCTTTTTTTTGTTGTTTTTAGCTCCATTAATAGAAAATTAAATGAAAGTTTGTTAGCAATGCATGGATCGCGTAAACCAATACTTGACGAACAACCATTACAAGCGATTGGTATTCGTTTGATCTGTTCACGCATTTCAACTTATTAGAGAGCATTAAACGATCCAATAATTCGATTTTCCGAATATCATAGTCATTCACAGAGACTTATTGCACATGTTTTGAATTCGCTGCACATCTTTCCAAGCATAAATAATCGCCGGAAATAAAATAGGTCTTGAACATAGTGGGACGTCGTCTTATATGAGCCATGTATTCCGAAAGTGGACGGAATACACCTTTTTTTTATTACGCGGTTTTTAAAGATTTGCATTTTAATAAATTTAAAAATATCGCTTAACAATATCGGTTAGCAGACACAATTTTTGTATTTTACGATACTGGAGAATGTTCATTCATAATCCAACAGTGTCCGTAGCGCTGAGTAAAAAAGGTTACCAAAAATGAATTTCATTCAAAATGAATAAATTATTGTACCCGTTAGTTAAAGGCCTAACATTTTACTTATGTCAGACTGTTTATATCCTACCCCGCTTGTCGTGGATGACTATATTAACTTTGCGCGCATGTGTGCAGCAATCAGAAGGACGATAAGCTCACCTTCAGAATCAGTTACTGAACTGATTCGGAATCAATTTAGATCAATTTATCTAAGCTTGCCTGTCCCTATGTCCGGCTTGTTTATTTGGACTTAACGTACAGGTCGTTTTTTAAGAAATATTTTGATGACATTTTGCTCACTGACGTGCGACGATTCACTCTTTCCACCACTTCCTATACATCATTTTACTTCGAAAAAGTCGTTATATGCAAAATGTTTGCAATTTTCAAAGTTTGCTAAGTAATCGTACATCGGCATAGTAAATCGTTGTGAAAAATGTCGATCGTATGGGCTGTCATTTTGAATCCGTTCGTAGAATAGTTAAGTCTTTATGTGGGTAATTGACGTAAATTTCAATGTTGCACAGTGAAAATTGGTTCATAATAGTATTTCGACCAAATTTCTCAAAAATTACGACAATTATTTTTTTTTTTTTTATATATGGCCAGCCTTTTAGAGGACGTCACCTATGCGATAGCGACAAGGGGGTTTCTTGACGCAGGGGAATGAGGAGAGGAAGTAGTGTTTGCATACGTTTGATTTAAAAGTGAAAACATCAGATGGTAGATAGTTCCAAACGGTGGTAGCTTAAAGAAGGACGAGTCACGGTTGTGTGTCGTACGATATGCAAGCTATTCCAGGACGAATGGTAAAAGACTTGTTTGGCGGACAAGACTCTTTTATATCTGTGAAACATATGCCTTGGATTTACCTACACATAAGCAATAGACGTTACACCGATGGTTGAGTATTTCGAGAGTTTTAGACACACTTTCCTCACCTATTTCGTTGTTTGCAGTCAAGCGCCTCCAAGTAAGATTTAAAGGCTCCCATCCACAGACGCGAGTAGATAGTCTACTTTTGGTTTGTGGGTTACATGGAAAAATACGCTGTCATCCGAGGGACAGAGAGGCAGACAAGTTTTAATCGTGTCAGGAGATGATGATGCAGCCATCGATATAAAAAAAACATAGGTTTGTTTTACATAATATACCACAAGTGGTGTAGGATATAAAATATATTTCAAGCAATGAATCTTTTGCTGTCAAATTTCCGAAAAATGTACTGTGGGTCCCCTCCTATTAAAGTAATTTGCAAAACGCATGCAACTGCTGTACATAGGTTTTCCCAAAACAATCTTCTATCCGTCTATTTGTCAGTCGCTGATTTGTTGTCGAATCGCTTGCGATTGCAGAATCCCAATACAAGCTTAAAACTCGATGGCTATGTTCTTAATTTAAGCCCACACAAATTCAATTTTAAATATCACATGTAGACCTAATATTACCATCTTCTTTTCCTCATTCTCTCATTCATCTCTCTTCTTGTTTTCCTTTATTGCAAATAAGATTGTGTCGTTACAGTAGATGGACCAAAGAACACAGATGTCTGTGTGTTAGATATTGAAGTGTTTCAAATACATCTCCAATGCATGGAAAACAGTTGTGTGCCTTTGCAGATATAAATCGTTGCAGTTCGTCTTCTATCACTAAATTGCGCAAGCTATCATCCAGGTTTGGATTATTTAAGAAAAGTTTCCATTGAAACTTTTGTACCTAGAAGTTAAAATACTACGGCAAGGGTACCTTATATTATAACGAAGTTTACGATGAGCTGCGTAATATTCGCAAGCACTGTGACGTTGTTGATAACCAACTACAATGCGTTGCCAGTAAAGGGAAGGAAAGTCATGAACGTATATTGCAAAATCGTTTTGTACGATGAACTTAATTTAATGCGCTCCATAAAGTGCAATCGCACAGCAATAAAAGAGAAATGCATTTCCATAACTAAGTGATAAGGTTTAAGTCAAAAATGTGAATAAAGAGAAGTAAAAGTACGCCTTTAAACTTGAGCCTAAAGGCCAATGAAACTTATCAACATAAAACATGTACAAAGTTATCCATTTCGTGGTCCGGATTCTGTAAACCTGCTAAAGTAGCATATGCAATACAGAATTGTCATCCAGGAACTCAAATGTTATGTGGTAAGGATAGAGTTTTGCGATCAAAAAGTAACTTGGATTTGTTTATAATGAAATGAAAAACTCTTTGTTCTTTGCAAAAGAATTCTCCGATAACGCAGTATCCGCGAAAGTGAAATAAAAAATTTACAGTTTGTTTTTTTTCAAAGTGTTATCAGGTGTAAGAATAAAGCCGATGGATCTATGGCGACAATTAGCACCAGTGAAGAGAAGTAGGGCATAAGAAAATGATATGCAGTTTTGATCGAATCTTCTATATCAGCCGGCCTTAACTTAACAAATCTCGAGGAAATGGAAATATTCATCGAAATTCTTCTTGTTATTTGTCTTGTATTAAGGAACAATAGATACAATTGTTTTTATCTCTTTTAAGAACCTTTGACTGACTTGGCTCATACCAGCTTAAATACAAGAACTGACAATATTTTTGTCGAATTTTGGGGCGTGTATTCACCAAAGGCCAGAAATAGCTGACCGGACAGAAGAACATACAAACGTGTCCAAAGCGATTGCGAATTTGACACTGATTAAGATTGTTTTAAAGATGAAAGTTAGTTGCAAGTCTGACGAATTGGTGTATGGTGAGTGTAGGGACGGCTTTTGCTGAATATCTTCTTGTAGGGATTTACGCTTACTAACAAAGTCTCCTAACACGAGATGAGTGCAAAAAAAGGGTGACCTTTCATTTTTCTCGAAAAATACTTTAATTATTAAAATATGCTTTGTCTACTTCCCCTTGTGCCAACGCTTTTTCCAATCTTTAAAGCATCTCTGATTCCCACTTTTTAATATCGCCTTTTCTCGACTTCAGTTTTAGTAGATTGTCGACAACCTTTTGAACTAATCAATAGAAGAAATGCCTCACTAGCCCTGTCTCACACGTAGAGGCGGAGTCGCCTGAGTTTTTTATCATATTAAAAAAATAAATAAATCCGAGGGTAAACATAAATGCCTGTGACCATTGGTGGCTACTTTCAACTTTGGCTAATACATTGACAACTAGCTAATCTAAAATTACGTGCTTACAAAAATAACTTCAGCCAAAGCATGCGAATTAAAAACCCATTTCACTTATCAGGTTAATTGCCGTATTGCATAATATTTATGTCAATTGAGTATGGATTAGTTATTGTAAGTGCAATCTGACATTTTGAAGTGTGCCACTTGTAATTTTGATTTATTTTATGATTATTTTTTATAAATTTTCTGGTTTCGTTTGATTTCTGTGTTTACTTAATATACTCGTGTGGACACACTACACTATACATACATGGTTTATTAAGTCGCTAAAGCGTCTTTTTTGGTTTTTGCAGAGTACACGCACTAGCGTCCTTCGGTGATAGATATGAAAATGACATAAGTACTCGCTATACACTGTTAACACTTAAGCGAATTCGTGTCTAATAAAAGCTATGTGCGGGGTGCATCGGCTTTCTTAGTCAATAATAAAAGAAAAAAAGTAGGGGACGGTTAAGGTTTTCTTGCGAAACATGGTTTTAACGAATTTACAACCAATGTTTTCGATGCAAACGAAAAAAATGGATCTATTTTGAAAGTAGGAAATCTGGGAAAATCATCACGATTGCGAACAAAAGCAAATCGCTTCGAAAAATGAACGATGTCCTATGTTTGGGAGGAGAAGAAAGTTGAAATGTTATGTTGTGCTGTTTTAGCGATCAACACTAACAAGGCATCGATTACGTAAACCTAATGTTATTATATTCTCATGGACTTGCACTTGCACATATATCCCTCCACGCAACACGCAATTTTAAGTTTTGCGAATCTCGCAGCACACCTGTCGTATTGAAAGGTGTTTACAAGGAAAGAGAGAAGCAAATCTGAGTGCGATCAGTGTAGTGCTTGTTTATTCCATAAAACATATATCTGCCTTATCTATTAAAAATATTACATTAATTTTTAGAGATAATATTTACGTTAGCATAGTTTATCTCATTAAAGTCAATAATAATATTAATAATAAAAAACGTTGTTTAAAATAGATTGCGAAAAAAAAGTGCAATATGTGCATTTATTATGCTAATATTATTATAGTGTGTTAAGTTTTATACTACAATGTGGATACACTACGATATGTACAGTATAGTACAGTACTTGTATAGTAAAGTACTAGTATAGTACAGTATAACAGTATAGTACAGTATAACCGTTTCGATTATTGCTTTAATTTACGTACGGAAGTTACTGGAAATTTTACAAAAACTCATTTTATTGGCTTAAATGAACCCCTTAACAGTCTCGAGTGAGTCGAGAGTGACATAAGAAGAAAAATTGTAGGCATGGCAAAATATTAAATGGTCAAAAAAATTTATTGTTCAATTTTAATGACATGGCAGTATATTGGTAGTTAAATATGATTTTTCCAGACCGCAAGCAAAGCAGCTCTAACTCTTTTCATTTTTTTTACACGGATTCGTTTAACAATATTTTTTTGAAGTAAAATTGTTTAATGAAACCTCTACGACGACATTTTTGATAAGTTAATCTACCAATTTTTATGCACCACACCACTTGCGGTGCAAGGATGTATTAAGTTTATGCGGATGTATGAAACGCTGAAAAGGACTTGAGATAGACTCACCTTTTATTATATTGAAGCCAAGCTTGTCTGCCCGTATATCTGCCTTGTTTTCTTGTGTTGATGTCTGGTGGAATATTTTGGTGGAATTTGTGAAACCGACATGTTCTGGCCCATGGACGATCACTATTGAAAATGATTCGGGTCCTCATTTTGAAAAGTCGTTACTAATGTAGGATATGAAAGGGTGAGCCTTTTTACTCGTTTTTAATATAAACTTTTCATCTTATACCCTACACCATTTATGATACATCGCGTGAATGTACACAACACCCAGAAGAACTTTAGATGCACCCATCTTTTATTATATAGGTCGGTTCAGAATTATTTTCTGAGCCAATTTAAGCTTATATGTCCGTCTGTCCGCCCTTCCATCTTTTTTTCTTTTGTTCAATATACGGACCGCAATTTTGGGGATATTTTGATGAAATTTGGCGCATTTGTTGTGGCTCAAGGACGAACGCCATTGAAAATGATTCGGACCAGTCCGCTTTCTCAACCACTTCCCGTACAACAGCTCATTTTGAAAAGTCATTATTGGAAAAAATATTGCAATTTTTAGGATTCCTCGACAAAAATCGCTTTGTAATAATATTTCGGGATTTTAAATTGCTCTGAACCCTTTCGATCGGATATGACAATTTGTTGAACCCCAAACGTAATTTTCAATGTTTCTTGTGTGAAAATTCGTTCATAATAATAATTTCATAGGGATATTAATCTTACCGAATTTGGACTCCGTATGTTCGTTTTCAGGATCCGAGTTCATATAAGTCAACTTTTCTATGGCGACAAATCCAATTTGCAGTTTGTCCTACCGGAATGAAGAGGCAATTAGTAAAATCTTCGAAAACTAAATCGCTTTTGCTAAATGTGGAACATGTTAGTTGACGTTTCGAGCATCCTCCAAAATAACACAATTTTTAATGTAATATCACGACAAGGAATAAACGAAGGTATTAAGCGAAGTGGCCGTCCTTACCTGACTGTAATATTCTTAGTTGCTTTAATTTAAATTCGGGCCAGTTACACTATGCGTATGGAGCCTCTGGAACTGATAGTGCCTCTTGAGAATGGCTCCAATGTTCCCATTTTAGATTTGAAAATGTGATTCTTCTTTGTGAATTGTGAAAAAACACCTTTTTTAAGGCTGTCACGGTGGCCTCACCTCTTAGTTCAATAGCTCTGCTTGACGGCCCCCGTTTTCACATTTTCCTGTTCTTTTGAAATAAAAATCGCCCATTTCTCCCTGTCTCTCTCTCTCACTCTCTCTCTCTCTCTCTCTCTCTCTCTCTCTCTCTCCCTTTCTCTCTCTCCCTCTCTCCCTCTCCCTCTCTCTCTCTCCCTCTCCCTCTCTCTCTCCCTCTCTCTGTCTCCCTCTCTCCCTCTCCCTCTCTCTCTCTCCCTCTCCCTCTCTCTCTCCCTCTCTC
>KK499774.1:392805-638555 GCA_000688715.1 Glossina pallidipes
TCTCTCTCTCTCTCTCTCTCTCTCTCTCTCTCTCTCTCTCTCTCTCTCTCTCTCTCTCTCTCTCTCTCTCTCTCTCTCTCACTCGTTTCACATACATGATAACGCAATTTTTATTGGAATTTCATTTTTTTTGCTGTGACTTTCTGAAATTTCTAAGAACTAATTTATTACATTTTATATATGAAATGCCTCGTTACCTTGCAATGTTCCATACATATGAATATGCGAAAAAAGGATCTCTTACAAGACTGGGATGAAATGATTTAAATCCTCTTACGTTGCCTAGGAATGTTTTCGTGAATTATTTCATATGTGTTTTTGATTTGTTTACTAAGTATATTAAGTTATTAAATAATATTTCGCGTTTCAAAAGAAGCATTCGTTTACATATTGAAAAAAAAAAAAAATAAGTAGGAGTTGCGGTTTAAGTCGCGTACATAACAACGTTGATACGTTTGACTTCTTATTTTTTATTTAGAGTGCCCACGGAGTTTAATTTCTTTGTGAACCCCTTTCCAAGGTCTATTTATAACTTCGCTTACCTGGGAAAAATTTTGGGCAAATTTTCTTTTACTAAGTCTTTAATATAATTTACTTTTTACTCTTAAGAAAAGAAAATAAAATAAATATTAAAAAATAATTATTAAAAATTTATTACAAGAAAATACTTACATATTTTATCTTTTAGTAAATAAAACGTGTTTGCTAACAAAATTCTTATTTTTGAGATTTTCTTTGAAAATGAAATTAAATTAAATATCATTTGCTTCTTCTTCACGAAGTTATTCATTCATATTCAAAAATAATAAGAAGACAGGTGTGAGGGTAAACCAAAATTAAACGACTATCGTCAAACATCATCGTCCAAATAGCCTTTTGAAAGCTGTACTATCATTCTTCTAATAGTATGGAACCGAGTATGAGAGACAACACAGTTACAATATTTAGTTCAAGTATGTTATGTTCATCTGCAATTACATTCTCACTCGACCTGTAACGTTACTGATCTAACACTTGTAGTTAACAAGTAAAAATACTATGAAATAAAATAATAATGTAATGTAACAGTAATGTAGTGTGCAGACTCTTGAAAATAAGGCGTTTGTCCATGAGCCAGATCAGGTCAATGTACCACATTTCACAATAATATCCCAAATACTGCGGCCTGCGGGTTGAAAACATGAAAATATGATGGACAGACGGACGGACGAACATCAGAATTCATTCAGAAAGCGATTCTGAATCGATCCGGGCAATAAAAGGTCGCCTGAAGTTCTGCTAAATGTTGCATACATCTGCATGCACTTAATTTACGCTTGTACCACTAATTGGGCAGAGTGTAATAACCTAAATTAGGAATTTTTAAATCACGTTATAGCAAAATGTACTAAAAGAGTTTATACACTAATTTTTCATTACGACCGACAATCAGCTCCATTTGATGTGCTATCAATCCTCGCTGCTACGTTCATCAAACAATTTTCCTTCTAATTGACATGTTTTTCACCTAAGAACCGATTATCTTTGAGAGCAACGTTTTCTTTCCTATGATAGCTACAAAGAACGAAAAGCCCTAATGGGTGTATGCCTTTACCGATTGAGCATTCACTTTGGCTATGACCAAAGTAGAGTTTACTTTGCAATAAAGCTTATCACACTTGGGATTTGAATCCTTTCCATTCTTACCCACTCGGCCACTCATGCTATTGCTTGCAATAAGTTGCAATGTTTTAGCTAAGTTTAGAAACAATTTCTCCATTTTTGCTACCGAGAAAATGCCTACCACATAAATCCACATAAACGGACTGACTGAAGGGCAGGCATATCTAAATCAATCCAGTATTTTAAGGAGTCTCTAAAGTTACCGTCTGAGAGTATACCCGCAATGGTTCAACGATTGATGTAAATCTTTAAATGACTTGCTCTTTAAGTGTTTTTTTTTTTTTTACATATTAACCACACACAGAATGTAAGTGATTTCTTTCTCCTTGTCTCCATTGACACAATATGCAATAAACCGAATGTATATTCGCAGGAAAACTTTGCAATAAATGGAGAAAGAATTTTGCGTACACCGTAAACAACAATCAATAACGGCAACTATATAGTAATGAATGAAATGCGGCGTGCGGCGTGTGCTCTCTTTCAGTTCGTATTATATTACAAAACCTTATTGAAAGTTATTTAATTTAATTCTTTTTTATGCAATGTTAGCGAGCTATACAAATATATACAAATGTAAGCACATATACAGACACAAGCTTGTATATATTCCCCTTTCATTGCTTACTTGTCATTTCCTCCCCCTGCACTGATCGATGCAAAAATTTACTTCATCGTCTGTGATGTTAAGCTGCTCCAATTTTATAACTACACGCACACACACATATATATTCGTGTATATTGTTTGTACATGTATTTATAATTACGTCACTCATTGTATCGCTATTTAATTTCTTCCATCCAATTAAAAAAATCAAAAAAAAAAAAAAAAAGGCACCGATGAATGTATGTACGCGTATCCGTTTGTGTATACGGATATTCATATGAGTTAGCATCATATGCACCGTACAAGTAAGAAGAGAGGGTAAGCTATGCGATATAAAGCAGTCATATAAAGCACGCAAATTAACGACACAATGTACGTGTTAACGTACAAACAATACATTATTACGTTGGTAATGATGTTGTTGTCTTATGCACATTAAAATGATGCATTGTAAAAAAATTATTTGATTACAATAGTTAAGCGTGCAGAGAATTAAATGGCAACCTAAAAAATATCAAACTCTTACGTTCTTACTATCGTTTCATTTGCGCATATGTAATGGAAAATGCATTTGTGTTCGACTTCATTGGGGTAACTTAGTGTTTAGGATTAAGCTCAATACTTTTTACACTACCTAATAATGTACATATTCTAGTCCTTTCAATGCTTACATTTAGGTATTACCGTATATAACACAAGTGCATTGTCATTTAAAATCCATGCAGCAGTTTTTAATCTTTCTTCTAAGTAAAAAGGCCGCGTCCCGCTCGGCAACCTCCTTGGTTACCTGTTTGATTGCTTGCTTGGTTTCTTGTTTAGCTGCGCGTATGCTGCCCTATACGACCGATTGCGAGTTCCCTTACTTGCCGCTCTGCTTGTCTGCTTAGAAGTCTACCACCATGTATGTCTCCATATCCGTCCGTCTCTCTGTAATTAACACCACAAATATCACGAGCATTAACCTGCGAAACTGCTTTCGTCATAATCCACGAAGTTGTGAACTTGTGTTCGCTTATCTGCATGCCTGTTTCCATATCCGTCCCTCATTGAAATATTTTTGGATGTTTTCACTAAGCTATAAACCTATTTGGAATAAGAAAACCATCGATCAATTTTCCTCGAGATAAAGTGGAAAAAGAAACTTTTCTTTTGTAAAATTCGTCTTTGTTTACCGACATAGTCTGATGGTTCTGCAATATTTCGCAGCTCTCTTAATAGAACGAAAATGAGCTTCAGTCTCCGTAATGACTTCTTCATTTGATTCAAAAATTTTTCCTAGGAATACCGTTTTGAAATTTGCAAACAGATAATAATTGCTGGCGGCCAGATCTAGACAGTGCAATGAGTAGGGGTAAGAAATCGGACCTTCAACTTTGCCTCCAACGTGCCTCCAACACGATTCATTCGTTCTACTGTGAGTGAAAACTTTTTCTATTTGGAGAAAGTTATCTTTTCTTCGTTATTCTTAGTAAGTCAGCGATCTCTCACACAAACTTATACTTTTCGATTATCGAGAATAATTTTGAGCATTTTTTTTTAAGAGGAACGTGTCCTGCATTCAATATAGTAGAGCTTCGTTTGAAATCAACAAAACAACACAACATTTTTGTTTTCGAAGGATATATATGTGAACTTTGACAGATGTCTTGTAAGATTTCGTCTTATGTTCAAAAAATATGGATATGTTGTTAGAGACGGCATCGAGATGTCATTGGCTGCGAACCTTTTGATTGTCATCACTAAGGCCGCGACTTTTCAAACGAGATTCATGTCAAACCGATCATGC
Source organism: Glossina pallidipes (assembly GCA_000688715.1). NCBI lineage: Eukaryota > Metazoa > Arthropoda > Insecta > Diptera > Glossinidae > Glossina > Glossina pallidipes. Next base: position 396,861 of record KK499774.1, read on the forward strand.
CTCCTTAATTATCATAATTATATTCATTCATTCAAAATATTTCCTTCAGATTTTTACGTGACTTTCCATGAAAAATTTAATAATAAAATGACAATCAAGCAGATTCCTGGAAGGTGTATATTAAATTTAAAAATCCACCTATAGCGCTTTCGAATGAAAATGAGTTCACATATTAAAAGTTGCTAAGACGCTTTAAATGATTTCTACTTAAGAAATATTTCGAGTTGAGCGCGTAGACGAGTTCATGCAGAAGACTCAATTGACACAAAATTTCACGTCAATCAAAGATAAAAACACTTGTTAAGCTTTTAATCTCGACTTTCGAACGTTGCAAATAACAATTGTGTGCGCATAGGTATGAGTTTAATAAACAACGATTTTAGTTTGACTTTAAAGTTTCGATGAATCTATTGTCTGCGTGCTTGGAGTCCCTTACACTGTTCGATGTATACGTAAGTATAAGAGCCCCCCCTTGTTGTGTATACGCATACATATATGTGTGTGTTCTTGTCCTTAAATGTACTTAAATGTTCATTTGAACACATACATGTTTATTTATTGTTTCTTTTGCTGCTATAGTTGCACTCTTATGGTGTGTGTATGGTATAATTCAGTTACTGATGACTTGCTTTCTAAAATTTGTGGTTTACTCTGGGAGGAAGGGAATGAATCGCTCAACGCATATTGTGAATGTGCGAAGGAGGAAGGGAATGAAAGATGTTTACTAAGAAGCAAAAACAAAAACAAATCGTTAACATAATTATAAACTTTTGCTTTGCTTTGTTATTCACGCTCTCTCTCCCCTCCGTCACGCTTTCTCCCTATTACTTTCTCTTACTCTTTATTTCATTCAGTTTACACATTAATTCAAACACTTTACACGTAAGATTTTGAATGCAATCGTATGTGTGTGTGTGTGTGTGTGTGTGTGAATATGGATGTGCATAACTCATACATTCGTATGCATAAAGGCAAACGTTTGCATTTGTACGTACACATGCTTTATTGCCAACAATAACATTGGTTTTTAAGTGCTACCGTATTCCTGTGTGTGTGTGTACGGGAGCGTGTGCCTTTATATATGCGTGCTTGCAAGCGGCTATAAAACTAAGAAATATTTTTAATTGGAAAATCTCAAAGGATTACAAGTAGCAGATTCAACAACATTCGTCGCAACGAGCAACAACTACTGACGGGTGGCTCATATATATACTTACTCATATATATATATATATACATATGTGTCAGCTAATGGTAGGTTATATATACCCTACAGTATAGTAGAACATGTAATCTGTTTATAACGGAATTTAATGCAAGCTTGTCTTGGTGTGCGTATGCGGCTGGTCGGGTTTGTATACACCAGCTGTACCGGTAATTGCTGCTTGGCAAATTGTGAGTGTTCGACACGCACGAATGCGTTGACAAAATCTTGAAGAAGAAGTCAACAAGCTTGCAAACTACTACATACTAAAATATTCAAAGTGGCTCCCAAAGTATCAGAGAAAAGCACACTGTAGCCATGCTTTCTGCTCTTATATATACACACTATACAACAAATATCTGAATATATATCTATATATACATATATATATATGTATCTATATATACATATAGATATATATATATATATGTATATATATATATAAATATATATATAGATATATTCATACATGCATACATACATACGCACATTCATAACTTTGCAGAAGTTTGCTACGGTTGGCTTTTGTACAAACGATTTTTTATTTAAACCCACAAATTAATGCACTGACAGAAATTTGCCATAAAAGCGTGTCGGGTGCAGGCGCTGAATTCAATGGTTCCGCACTTATTGATAATATTAAGTTAATGCTTATGAAAATTAAAATCATTTATTCGTTCTACACGAAGCGTTTAAGTTAATAAAACTTTTATCGCTTCATTACCTTCAGTTAAATGCTTTGCCTAAGGAGATCACTACACTTAGGTTAAATTTACACTTAATGAGCTTAAGCGATTGCAGCGAGATATTCGATTATCTGAAAAGGATTCTTTTACTTTTTTGAATATTTCGGTTTGGTCTTCAAAACATCTTCAATCATCTTTAAATGCTATTTAGGGGATTGCAGTTATTACGAAAATCTCGAATTTGCTTTGTCGTTGGTTTAACGGGAGCTTTTAGCTATCTTTGGCAAAATGCACTCCCCGAAGAAAGCTTTCTAGACCTTTTACGTGGATACACGCACGTGAAGGCTCAATCCTCCGGGGCAAGCTACCACATGGTATGAGAAAACAAACACTCAACGTTCGCCGACGTATTATCCCGTCGGTAAGAGGCCCTCCTAAATCTATAACTTTCCTTGTGTCACACAACCGGGTGCAATGCAACTCTGCACCGAGCAAAGAAGCAAGCTTTTCGAACAGTCTGGACCAACCAACTCCTGCAATGGGCCCAACACCTCGGGATTGTTGAGTTTGCTTACATTCGAAGGTTGCCCAGAATAGAATCAAGCTTTCCGCTAATTGTGTTAAATAAATTGATAAAGCAAACGAGAAAACCTAGCACTTGAAGGACCGACTTGCCACATTAGTGAAATCTTCCGCCAAAGACTACCTTACTACTGGATTTACGGGTTACAATAACCAGAGCTCCAGAGCTTGTTGAAAAAGACAAAATTCAAAAAAAGTTCTGTACCTACCTAATCTTAGAACCTGAAAACGCGAACATCATCGGCAAGGTATTCAAATTAATATTGTCTTTGGTATGCCTTGGAGTGTAAAGAGGTCGTTTAAAGTTTAACATGGCGACTTAATTCCGTGGTGCCGTTTAATACACAGAGTAATTTCAAGTGTTAATGATCGCCTCCTCCCTGCTTCCATTATTCGGAGAGTGCAAAAACGAAGCTACGGATATGAATTATTTCGTTGCTCTTGGCGAAGCGGCGCCTATCTAGCACATCAAACATTTAAAGCTCAACATAATCAAACTCCACGAAACTACTCGAAAGGTCGTTCCCAGTTGTCAGAATGGGGACTCAGAGCGTGAAATTATGTCTCAGTAATTTTCTATGCCTCTTACAACCGGCCTGTGTAGTTGAGTATGAATGCCTTCGAATTTTAGCTTTTTCGCGACGGCGCACCAGTACTATACTTTCGCGTAACAGCGTTCGCGACGACGCAACTGAACCATGCATCGCAAACAATGTATGCTTGCAGTGTACTATTGTTCTGCTTCTCTAACGATAAAATCCATGCCGTATGTAGTTGGCGTCAACTGCTCTAAAGCAATAAGTGCTTATCGAGACTCGTAGGCGACGCCAGCCGCTATTAATGAATAAATGACTGCCTTGACGGTTGACGGTGTCAGCCTCTGCGATGTAGCAAGCGATTACCTACCCGTCGCAAAAGGATTAATAAGGACACAGCAATATTGCAAAAAGATGTGAAGTTCCTATTGGTTGTTCGCTTAGGAAATAATAATTCAATACGACCCTCAACTCTTGTTAAATTTCTTAGAATAGCTTCCAAGAATTAAAGACAATCAATAGAGGTGCCGACAGCTTCTCTTTGCCCCGAAAGATCGAACAACTAATAAGGTGTGTTTAACGCAGTCAAGCTTTTCTTTCAAGAAATTAGAAAATGATTTATCTGCTTTTTATTCCACGATCGATACACCATTTAAAAAAATGTCCGAACTAGCATTCTGCAGAATAGACTTTCGACTAAGCGAATGTAAGCGAAAGTAACCAAATCGAACAGTTAATGAAACCCGGAAAACTGGCTAAAGCTTTCTAAGAAAAGAAGTGATAACACGATAATATGACTGTTTTTATAAATCAAAAAAAAAAGAGAAAAGAGAAAAGAAAAAAAAAGAAAGGAAGTACAACACCAAGGTTGATCGGCTACTTTCCACCAAATCCAGTTAAGCGTTTGAAATCGAAAACAAACCTCTCCTTAAGCGTGCTTGTGAGAAAATTCAAAGACTTACGAAGTGGGGTATTATCGGGTTGCGGTTAACGAATTAAATTTGGAAAGTGATCCTAACGATCAATTCATGTTCGCAACATCCAACATGTCAATTGGTTGGCAAAGCAGGAGTGCTGGCAAGGAGGTGCAAACTCTCTCCTTGCCTCTACATTTCCACCTTGCCCGCTAATTGACATGAAGTGAATCTTTAGTGCGTCTGAGAAAAGTTTTCTATGCTATCTTGAAACTCACCTAGCGATTCTCATAGTCCCTCTGAATAATAGTAAAGGGGTCCATAAACTTTAAGAAAAGTTGACCCAGTCCATGAGGGTTATCGTATTGATCTCTGCAATCTTGCACTACCGCAACTAATGAGCATTAGTTTAAATGTTGGTTTTTTTCACACCAGAGTTGTGTTTATAATAATTTTCACTCTTATATTAGCTTATGACCATAAACGCCACTTTTACTCAGAAACCATTCTACTTCCCATCGTTCGTTTCCCAACGCCATTCTGCCATTTGCACTATGAACCGGCTGCAGCCAGTGACCGCTAATTTACTCAGCATTATCGCACTAATTATTTATGGCACTATTTTATTAAACTTCAGCAGCACAACAATGACTGACGTTTACTTAATTGTGTCGTCTTATGTTCTCCACTATTTCCTCGACTGCCGCCACTAAGCCGTTTTTTGCCTTATTTTCACTCTTGTTTCCTTTTCGACAAGTGCCAGCAATCATAATCATTTTGCTTTTAAAAGGCGTCTGTTAAAACTTTGCGAAAATTGACTTTTAGATGCTTTGCAACACGTCGCTGCTGTGTTTGTTTGTTATTGTTGTGATAAATAATTGATTTTCCATCTTCATCATAACGATGTGGTGAGTTCATTACATGTTACATAATATCAATAAGAAATAATCTTTACTTTAAAATAGTTGACGAGAATAACTTTTAGATTGCAAATGTCGTGATGCCCTACCTAAGGTCTTCAAAAGAGTTTAACGGGTAATTAATTAATAAAATTTAGATCATTTTTTTAATTGCATCCATAGGAAGCTATATGGAAATTAACAAGAACTACAGCTTCTTTATCGATAGGTACACAGAGTGGTGGTAACTAAATTGCGTCAAAATTTTCTGCGACTGATGGTCCCGATAAACTCGTAGCAACAGTTTTCTCTGATCACAACTCACCTAAGTAAAGGATTACGAAATAATGGAACTTCAGGTTTCTCTTTCTTTATCCCCGTCTACACACAACGGTCGTTAATTAAATTGATTCGCAATTGCCCGCAACAGATCGTCATAAGTAACTCGAAGTAAAGTTTCTCGCTAAACATAACGCTTACGAACGAACGATCCGAAGAAAATCGATATATAATTTTACACTGATCTTGCTGCAGATATGCAACCGGCGAGGATCAAACCGAATTAGATCACTATTCAAGTGGGACAGGTAGCGGCGCACTTATAATGAGCGAAATACTCTGCTAGAGCTTAAATATCCACTTGCAGGCTGTGGTTGGAGAATAATATAAATCAAACTGAAGAATTTTGTTGGATCTAAAAAAAATCTTGGTGACCCATTATCCCAAACAATTTATTGCTAACAGGAAACATTTCTAAACGCTGAATGGATATTTTTCCCTTCACTTTTTATCCCTCACTTTTAGGTAGTTTTTGAACAGCACCGCAGAAATCTTCTATAGACCGGACGTTATTGAAGATAACATTATTTTTGTCATTAGTTTACCCAAAGACATAAATTTGACTCTAAAGTCTTAAAGCACTAGCATCTTAGGCTATCAACTTTACTGAAAACGCTACCGCACTTGAGATTTGAACCGACGATCATTCAGTTGTTAGCCAAGATGCATTGCCCACTCAGACGGGTGGAAATAATATTATTTCAATGAGAAAAAAGATATTTGTCGTAAAACGAGATCTATTGAAGGGGATCTTCTATTCTCTATGAGCGTGCTATCATGGCGATCTATACAGACGTATAGAGAGCTGCATGAAATACGTTTGTTGGTGGGTCCATGTATTCTTTTTTGGGGTTGGAACAATTACGCAGGAAAAGGTTTTGATGGAGACATTCTGCCACGACGACTGCTTGAGCAGTGCTCTATATGTCTGGTCACGGACGCGATTGCGATGTCTTTGAGCGAACCTAATCTCGAGGTGCGATTCCTATGTGAAGAGTTGCTTAATGGGCAGAGTAGCAGAAGCTTGCGTAGATTTTCTTTCAACTACAAAAAACGTAGCGTCTACGTCCTCTTGTATTATCGACTTGGAACTCAGAGACGAGCACATGCTCGATCTAGGGGATTGATGAATCTCGGTAAGCCACGTAATGTCTATTCCGTCCACCATCAGCTAGGGCAAGTTAACTTATAGATACACCTCTTCCCCTCTATTAAGATGCGCCTATCATATGTATGCGATGTGAGCGTAGAAAGAAACATGAAGAAGAGAGCACATCAAGTGTTCTGTGGAAATTTCGGGATATCGAATAAATAAAGGTTTTTATCTACTTTACTATAGCCTTTGGGTATAATGTCGATATTAGAGTATGGATTGACACGCGGCATTTACGATTATTTCAAGAAATTTTTGCTCCGATTCCATTATAATGGTTTTAGCGGTTTATTTAATTTGATCTGAAAGAATTGTTAGTTCTTTTCCTTTGACCGGGAAAATTGCAACCAAAGACGCTTACGCTGATCAAGAACTTAAAGAGTGTACGGGATTCTTGTCGTGTAGTAGCGAGTCATAAGTAATGAGATTTAGACTTTCGTAGTTAGGTATAAACGAATACTAAATTCTAGAGCAAGTGGTTATGAAAATTTTCGAGGCCAAAGACATGTACATTTCTGTAAAGTTGACGGTATAGTGCTTGAAAATTCTCACTTATTTTATATATTTTCTATATATGTAGTTAATATTTACTCAGATTTACATCAGACACTATTTTCTGGGTGTAGGAATTTAAAATAGAATTCCCAGTAAATACTTACACCGTAAACAATTGTGAAGCTTTTTTTCACTGTTCCTGCGGTTTACTAAGTGCCGCATGCCGCGTGTAGGAAAACAAAATTATATTTCATTTTCTAAAACCAAAACTTTTTTACGAATGCCTTGCGATGAATGAATCGCAATTTATATCACTATTCCGCGAAATTTTTTCTCTCATCTCTGCATAAGGGATGAAATTTTAAAATTTCTTAATCTATTTTGGAAGCAAAAAAATAAATTAAAACGAAAAAAAAAAAAAAACAAAAAAACGAAATGAATAAAGTCTATAACTCGATGTGAACTTTTTTAATTAAAGCTTAAGCCTTGAGTTTCTCTCTGAATAGAAGACGTGTTTAATAACTTTATTATAAACAAAAACAAAACAAAGTAAAAAAATAGGAAAATGAAAAACAATAAAAAACCAAATAAGGAAAAATTTCATATAATTATAAAACTGAGTGAAAAATCAATTCCGCCATGGCTTCCGTAATTAACCGTTCAAGTAAAGCGCGTATGCATGTCTGCCCAGCAATGTATGCATAACCATATGTTAACATGACATTTGTGTGTGACAATGGGTTTACCCATGTTGGATACGTAAATTAATAAGGGGGCGGAAGGGGGGGGGGGGGCGAAAAGCCTCTCACATCTCCATCTCACGTACAACATCCATATACTTGTATTTGTTTTTGCTGAGGCAATGTTGTTGTCAACATGGTTCTGAATAATTAAATCAAACATTGCGTGGCAATGTTTGTGTTGTAAGCTTTCATGCGTGCGTATGTGCGCATAATTTTTTTGTTCCTGCCAGTTGCATCTTTACCATTGTCAACGAATTCGGCTGCTGGTGTTGCTGTTGGCCTGATTTTGCAATATAGGTGCGCACCCGCCTCTGTGTGTTTGTGTGTGTATGTGTGTGTGTGTATGTACGCATATCAATACGCTTACATCAACATTCATGTATCGCAAAACCTTCACGCGTATGAAACTGCACTATACTGAATACATACGTGAGTTAAAATGGTTTAATATATTGTTTTATGTTACCACATATGTGTGTACTTACACTTATATCCATATATCCGCCTGCAAATCACACGCATTAATACATAGTAAGTGGATTCAAATCTATATTTTAGAAAATGTTGCTTTTAAAAATTAATTACTTATGCATCCATTGATACTCTATTAAATAAATCAAGGCCAAAACACACACACATCATCGACACGGGAAACAATTTCAATATAGTTGCTTTAGATGAAAGTCGAGATTTCAATTTTGAACGACATAGAAGAAAGTAAAATGCGTATGCATAGAGTTTCTGTCTTTGCTCTGGTGCCGCGACTTTAATTTCTTGCCTAGACTCACAAGTAGGGAGCAAAGAAAAAAAACAATTCAATCAACTAAAGTGAAATGATCTTTAAGCCAAGAGCATCTCTCCTCAGTACTATTTGCAAGTCAAAGTAGTTGAAGTAATAGTTGACGTGAAGGATTATAGTCGACGTAAAGTATTGCAGATGAGTATCTGTCGCCGTAAGTCAAGGACTTCGGACATTTCATTCATAAAAGCCAAAAGTACGTTTTTTTTTTTTTCATTTCGCTTGAACCGTTTCACATTTCACATAACGATTTTAGCCAATCGAGAAGATATTGAATGGGACAAAAACAAAAGAATGGATATATGAAACATCGTATGATTGATCCAAACTCTTATGCATTCCGCTCGGTATGTAACTATCAAATTCATAGGCGGCTTTAACAGCACCTCTAGAAGACATAGATCTTTGGAGTTATGCTGTGTAATCGGACGGACGGGCTTGAATTTTATTCTTAACGTGTGGAGAGCATTTATGAAAGCCTGAGCCTTATCTTTCTGTCTGAGTCTTTTTTTTACCAAAGACCTATCAACAACAAACATGTAAAGGAAAGTGACTCGGACTTTCGTTTGTTGGGGAACAAGATGAAAATTTTTAAAGTATTTTTATAAATCTTTAGGAGAAAAGAACTAAAATTGGATTCAAGCGTGTATCAGGACTGCAGGAACAGGTTTATTCTGAAAAAAGGTTTTTATTTTCTTCACCGTTAGTACCATTCGTGACCTAACGATGGCTCGCTGGCTACTTGTCTATGACTCCGTCCGGTAACCTTACAGCTACGATCTCAAGATGTTACTTCCTTACATTTTTCATTATTACACTCGTCAAGTCAAGTTCGAAAGCCAATTAAATGGATCTTGTTTCCACATTACAATTAATTATCACACGTGACCTAGTACTGGATGTAAAAAGGCTCGACTTTCAGCTTTTGAAAAAGATGGTAATTATTATTAAAATTATGAATTTTGAACCATTCCTTTGTCATTTATACAAATATTTTTTATGCAAATTTGAAAATAATTAAGAAAAGTTACATTATCATCAGCTGAATATTTCAAACAATTTATTGCGACGCTTTCATTTAATCAGAGCAAAATTTAAATGCAATATTTGAATTAAACGCATACGTAGCAAGAATCAAAAATGTGTGAGCCATTCATTCAGTCATGCAATTTTTACCCTCTGGAGTTCAAATATAAGTTTTAAACTTTAAATTCAGTTTTATGAAATTCGTATAAATTTACGTTTCAATATTCATTTGCATATTCATACACGAATATCTACATATTCATACATATATATATATCTATATGTACAAAAACATAAATAGACACTATGTACGTATATGTCAAATGTTACGGTGGCAAATAAATAAGTGAGGTACCTGACGACAACGGAAGCCACAAACGAGAACACATTCTTCGTGGCAGATGAAACAAACCTTTAGTCGATGAAATTTCACCGCAATCGGTAGTTGAGTACTGGTTTGATGCCGTTATAAATTGAGCCAACTTTGGTTATCTTTTTCACTATAGACGAAAGTGATTAAATCGAATCAACAGACAAAGTAAAGACTAAAAAAACTAGGGAAAGGCTCGGCCAATATTCTGGGTAACGTATTCTCCTAGAACAGTGAAATACCGCAAAGCTTAACTTAATCGCGGTCGCACACACTGCAAATGATGAACACCGTCAGTTCGGCCAGTTTACCTCAATCCGTAATGAGGTGTCGGGTCCTGCCAAAATCGAAAGTGCTTATACTAGCCTCTCGTGTAAGTCTATGCTTAATTTTTTCCACGACAAATTGTATGCAAAAACCTACGTACAACAGTTAGGCCGCTGTCGATAAAAAGGGTTAACAAACGCATTCTTATGACTACTTCATTAAAGAATTCGGAGAGAGTTTAAGTTAAATGCATAGGTGTGGCACTACTGCGTAAGTGGGCTTACCATTACACGCGCATTACAAGGCGCCTATGGATGCAAACATAGGCAGTAAAGCTTATAGCCGGCGTTTTTTAAGCTAAGCGTCGTCTGTCTTAAAAAGTGTAGAACAACGCTGAAGAAGCGTTACTGGAAAACATGCTGCTTCATCAGTCATTGAACTCATTCATCAAACAATCTCATAGCTCAAAGGAAATGAATCTTTATACGAATTACTCTCGCGGATCCCGGATCGGCGGCTATTATCGATTTGGAAAACCGAAAAGAGACCCGTCTGCGGTAAATGCTTTGCTTTAAATGGAGGACTTGAATGGATAAACATTTGAAAAGAATAAATCGTTTTAAAAGTTAATAAAGTCGATGCATTGAGACAGAATGAAGGGATGAATAAAGAATGAAGTGAAAAATAAAATCAAATTTTGGAAAAATAAAAATGTATTTTTTTTTTACCAAGTACTTATTGATCAGATTGGTAAGCACATCATATATCATACATGTCCACATACATCCACATGCATATGCAAATCGAAATGTGCTACAACATGTATATTTATAGAAATATGTATATATATATATATATATATATATTATATATATATATAACATATGGATGTTATATATATACATAACATATGGAAATTAAGTTTAGTCGTGTATCTCTTGTACCTTGTATCTCTTGTGAAGCTTGTGCACCAAAACAATTCCCTTACATCATTTACATTATGACTAAATCGCGAATAATTCAAATAAAAAAAAAAAAAAATGTAACCTCTAATTAAATGTTTAGCATTGAGTTTGTCGAACTTTATGGTTCGGTGCAGGGAGCAACGGAATCATGAGAGAACGGAATGAGAGAATCTAATTAAAATGTAAAGGAGTTGGCCTTAAGCGAGATTTTATAATAAACTGAAGTTTATTAAGCCGCTACTGGATGCTGTTATCGGTCTTCATTCATAAATCGTTGATCCAAACAGAAAAATACAAATGCAAGGTCTGCAGGGTCAAGGATAGACTACTGAAATATCATTTTATCTAATGGCAGACAATGACACAAACAACAAAGACTCAAAACCACTTGGGGCAAGGGTATAATAAGTTTGTGGATATGCGTTAGAAACTTAGAAGAAGTTTAGATCGCCTCATCTCTTATTATAGCAGTGGTATCTCAAGTGAGTCGCATTAACATTATTTTGTCCATTTCATTTTGTATGTTATGTTAATGACCTTCAATATGTATTTTAAATTCAGTAAATGTTGATGTTTGCTAACCGCATTAAATTAATGTCATGCTTAAACTCATCCAGTGGTCTATTTTATCTTTTGGCTGACTTCAATAACTTGTCTTGAAGTTAAATAAATAGAAAAAAATTTTCATTTTAAAGACGAAATCAGGTTTCTGCTTCCCACTTCCTGACCAATTTCCCCCTGAACATGCCAACAATCGATGGGGAGACAGTTGTTCTTCTAGACTCCGAACTCTGATTTTATTTGCGAGTAGAGTCAAGGGTCGAAAGAGCTAAAACACTAATAGGTTTTGTCAAATTTTGATCCCAGGGAGTTCGCTGATCGTTATCTTACTATCACGAAATCAAGTAGTTAAGAAGCGCGTCTATCAGTCAGCATAGCTTGATTCCATTTTCAATGCGGCAGGCCATAGTCTAATTATGATTGATGTGTGGTTGTAGCTACAACGAAGCTACTCGGCCGATAAAGCCAGAACTTGCTAGGCTGCAGCCATCTTCCCCTCTCTTTCTCTCTATATCTTTCCCTCTCTTGTGACACCTATAAAAAAAATCCCCTAACCAGTTAATCGTATAAAAAAATATGTAAATAAAGAAAGTGAGAGTCTTTACAACATTTTAGCAAGGCCTGCATTAGCTTATGTGGATCCAATTACTGAGATCACTGTATTGATGTAATTGAATGGGTGGAAAAACAATTTCTCACTCGTGCTTTGGAAAAACTGAAGTGACATACATCTCGCAACCAATTGTGCCTAATGTTAATTGATCTGCCAACGACTAAAGGACGTAGATTCCTTCTATGTATTATTTTTATGAGCAAACTTCTTCTAGTCTGGAATGGTAGACACACTAGATTAGTGTAGTGATTAATAGAAACATTTTTATTCGATCTCGCCAAACGTTTTTCGATCGCATACCGTTAAGGCCATCGCAATGGCAATTAACGAAAAATTTTAATAATGCGTACTATGTCTTAGGTAAGACCGACTCGTTAAACAAAACAAGAAATTTTTTAACTTTTTCTCAATTTTTTCTCAATTTTTTTCTCAGTGACTTGTGTATGGTTAAGTTCTAATTAAATATATATCCGGTAAGTGTGTATTTTCTAATAAAATTTAAATTCAGATGGAATTAAGATGAACAGGTAGAATTACAATTTTATCGGGAAGAACATCGATCAGGAGCAACAGTTCGCAATATTGTCATACTTTGGGCAATAGAAAGCAAAAATAACACCCAGTATCTATTGAAATGGCTACAACAAAGTACGGTCTACCTTGCTCGGAGGCAATCACTTGCAAGTGACGAGTTCTGACCCGTCGGTTAGCCCGTCGATCCATTTTCGCACATTCTCAGCTTTTGCGAACAGCTAATCTGAATACAGGGCGACGAGAAAGAGCCAGGTCTGGAGAATAAGTTGCAAGAATCTCCTAGTAATCTAATCGGAAGAGCACTTTGTAACTTTTACTGTAGATGTCAACTCCGCGATTTTTATTCTCTTTGGTTAGCTCATAAGGAACCCAATTTCCTTCTGGTTTTTTCCATTGTATAGAACGGAACTGAAATTGCTTTTTGTTCAACTATTCCTAGCTGTATAGCAAACTTTTTTGAGTTTGTACTGGATTTTCATCCAAACCACTTTGAGATTCTTCATTCCATGGCCATGAGCCTCAAGATTTATTCTTTATTTCACTAACACCAATGTCTCAGCTATATAGGCCCACAACCTCAGAAGAAATGAATTCAAGCAATTTCAACACACAAATTTTGTGTGCACACGTATTATATACATATGTGTGGGAATATTATAACATTTTTTACGTTCTCTTGTGGTTGTTTTGTTTTTCCTTTCTGTCTATCTATTTAATTCACATTACCATGAAATGTATATGATGTGATGCATTTAATGTTTATTCAGTATTTAACTTAATGTCTAATACAACCACTCAAACGGATGAAATTATTTTGTAGTTGAATTTGTTACAACAAATAAACGAAGAACTTTTCATCATTAAAATATACAAAAATTAGACCTTGTTTTTTGCATATAAAAGCCTGCATTTGATAAAAACCCTTATATATGCGAGAATACATTTACAATACAATTACAACAACATTGTTGCACACAAAATTTATGGGGAAAATGCAAAAGTTATATGGGTTTATACATGAATGTAATTCAATCACCTGCAACTATTACTAAAATTCATTGAAAAATTTATTATAAATAAATTTAAACGAGCTGTTCATTTCAAAAGTAGTTCAAGTCCATTTATTTGGAAAGTCGATATATTTAAAAAAAAAAAACAAACGCTTTAAACATCATACATATACTAACAAAACTTTTCTGCTTCCATTCTTTTTTTTTATTTTTGATTTTCAACAAAATTGACATTTATGCTTGGCATTGTCCGGTAAATCATTCTGGAAAGTATCGTGCATTTGTACAGCGTACAAAAAATTGCTATAATTAATTGCAAAAATCATGAATCTATTTGTACCACATTGCGGATATTCGAGATGAAGTTTGTTGTTTGTTAAACGGTTTCGTAAATAAACAAAATTGGAATGCAACCATGATGGCCATGATGGCCTAATGCTTTAATGTTGCGTATGAGTTTCAAAAAAAAAAGGAAAATGTCTTTCAAAGGTAAAGAAAAACCCCTATAACGCTATTGACATTCTTATATAAAAACAAATCAGAACATCAAAGTCGGGCAAGGCCGACCATAAATATGCCACACCACATTATCTAACACAATTTACACGGTATCAGACGGACAGACGGACAGACATACTTAAATCAATTCAGATTACGATTCTGAATCGATCGGTATAATAAAAGGTAGATCCATTATAAGTCCTTCTGCGTGTTACATACATCCGCATTAACTTAATATACCCAGTACCACAAGTGGTGTAGGATATAATGATCAATTTTCTGTGATTTATAGTCCGGAGATGATTAGTTGACCATATGCAAAAACGTCAATGTAGTCACTGTTTATAGAGAACACTATAAAAAGCTGATTATTCTTTCTAGCATGACTTGAACGATTTTGATTTAGATGGAATGGGGTTTCACTAAGATGGTGCAGCGTGCTATACTTCTTATAACACCATAATTTTGCTCAAAGGAAAATTTAATTTCCATGTACCAAGTGTGTAAGTATGAAAACAGCATTTGCTCATAGATGGCCACAATGCTGTGCTTAGAGCAAATGCATCGCTCAAGCCTCAGACATCTGGCAGCAGCCTATGCATTATACATGTCTGTTAATCTTCATAAGTGCCGATATAAACTCAACAGCAGAAGACTTTTTTGCCGAGGGTCACGTTAAGTTCTTGGTTTATTCCTACACCGACTTAACTTCAAAACCAATAGTAACTGCGCCACTGATGGAATAAATGCTACTTTATGTGAACAAGCAACTTAAAAATTGGTCGAATAAAGCCCGTTGTACACACAAATTTACATGGACAGACGTGAGACGGAGAAAGGAGCATACAGGCTTAGCGCGTCCCAGAAAAGCCCTGAATATCAGTCCTTTGGACCTCACTTGTGGTGTAGGTTATATTAAATTTATGCGAGTGTATGTTACGTCCCGAGAGACTTCACATAGATCCAAATTGTGTAAAATTGTGTTCAAAACCACAGGTCACAATTCTTAAAATAATTTAATAATATTTGATGCACTGACGCGCTTCGACGCAAGGAGAAACTTGAATGAAAATAGCTCGGATAATTCCGCTTTTCCGACCACGCCATCGTTGTATGGAACAAATTTACAGTTTTTAGAATTTCTCGACAAAAGTCGCTGAGTAATAGTATGTCCACATTTTAATTGATATGAAACATTTGGTTCGGCAGGGAAAATTATTTGAACCCACTCTCATATAACCGTTTCTACAACAATGGAATCTTTATATGGTAAAAAGATCTAATTTTCAATATTTCCTGGTGAAAATTAGTTCATAATAGTAAACTGACAAAAAAAGCAACTTTACCGAATTTGGACCATGTAGGTCTATATTGTGGATACCGCCCTATATCAGGATGGATTCCCGGGCAATGTAAACCCTTATATGTTAAAAAAATCTAATTTTTCATGTTTTATGATGAAAATTTGTTCATAGCAGTGAGTTGACTTAAGAATTAGCTGAACCAAAGCTAAACCAAATGTGTCTGTTTTTTGGAGTTCACTCCATATAAGATTTCTCATTAATAGTAAGCCCTTCAGAAGAAGGTTAAATTTTTAATATTTTATGGTGGAAATTGGTCCATGTTAGCAAATTAATCAAAAAAATTAACAAGGGGGAATTTGGATTACGTTGGTCTATTTTTTAGGCCCAAATATGGGATAGGGATTGTCATGATAACAAATCTTTATATGGAGGGAAAGTATAATTTCTAGTTTCCTATGACGGAAACTGTGCGATAATCAAATTTTTGGGAAGTAACTTAAGTCTGTTAAATTTTGAACACATCTTGCGATATTTTGGGCATTCTCCGATATAGGGGCTTTCATGAAAAGTATGCTTCTGCGTGAAAATGATGTGTAATTTTTGACATACTATTACCGAAACGGGCGAATAACTTTGCTAGGCGAAATAGTATACGGCATTCCATGGTCGACCTTGCCCGAGTGTAATGTTTTCACTTGTTTTTAAATGAAAATGCAGTTAACCAGTATCTAAAATATAAACCCGAATATAATATATTTTTTTCTTTTTATAGAATAGACTTATGTCATTTTTACAACAAACGGGTCAAATAAAAAGTTTTTTCAATCTCTCAAAACTTAAAAATATGAAAAATAAACCATAGTTTAAAAAACCCAATTTAAAAATTTAATTGATGATCAATAAATAATTTACCCTCAATTAATTCGAATAAATCTAATGTAATGGTCACACTATTCTTAATTTATTTGTTTTTATTTGTTTTTGCTTTAGCGTGAGGGAATATGTAACGAGTGCATAATTGATATATGAATAACTGCATATACTGCATATTTTTAAAACACTACATATTATATTGCTATGTAAATTTCCTATTTCGATTTTAAGGTTTCTCGTGATATGCCCCAAGCTAGGCTTGTGCCACTGACTTAAGAATGACGTAGAGTTTATTTACAGTGTTTGAAGGGTATTTCAAAAGAAGAGAAAGAAATTGTTTACAGAAAATTGAATCGTAAAACTCTACAGCACTTCGATCTGCTGAGATAACATAAGTTTGACTGGACTTCTCTCTCATCGGAGGCCACCACCCAGTTCCTTTGGCCTTACGCGAATCTTCTGTTTGCAAACCTTTTGAAAATAAGTTAAAAACGCCAGATTATATTCAAATTCACCTACTGGTTTTTCAGGCAGTGCCGGCCGCTACATAAGGCCCCTTTATTTTACAACGACGACAGCTGAAGCATCGAAAATC
Source organism: Glossina pallidipes (assembly GCA_000688715.1). Taxonomy (NCBI): domain Eukaryota; kingdom Metazoa; phylum Arthropoda; class Insecta; order Diptera; family Glossinidae; genus Glossina; species Glossina pallidipes. The sequence continues at coordinate 413,830 of KK499774.1, forward strand.
TCCATTCAGTTACGTTACTTTCTCCGAATTTTAAGGGAATTGCATTTCCTACAGAGTTAGGTATTTTGAAGCATTATTGCTTATTGCAGTTTGTCAGACATAAGATTATCGTCGCAATATATTTTGAATCAGCCATTGCTCTGTTCTATGTTATTTTGTTTGTATGTCTGTATAGGTTCCAGAGCTTGATAGTTACTTAACCGATCAAAAGGGAATTATATTAGGTTTATAAATTTGCTTTCGCTCTTTTGGTTCTTTTTTTTTTATTGTTCATGGCTAGGCACTACTTCTGCCCTCTTGTAGATATAATATGAATCCCGAAGAGAACAGTTGGTCCTGTTAGACGCTATCCCATGTTTGGCTACCGTTATAAGGTACCGGCAGCTCAGTTCGAACAAACGCTATGTCGTCTAATTGGAACGTGTAATATCTGCTGACAATAGCACGGAGGGTGGGTCATTCCACCTCCTGAGTAGGTTTTACTGTGTGGAGCCAACTTTCTTCATGTCAATGTTAATGAATCACTTATTCTGTATTATGATTACTGCGGCGTAATGCATTCATTGTCTAATCGTTTGTAAGCATTTATCACGGACTTTCTTTTGATACAGAGCTACTCTTATCCAAAGCTCACAGCAACTTATAGCTTAATAATAAAACTTTAAATGAAGCAGTCACAGCTTTATTTAGCAATCTAGAGTATTCCTCAGTCACTCTCTCCTAGAAAACGGCAAAGTCAAATTTCAATGAAGATATAAAAATGTCATGATCGGATAACGAAAGGTTGCGTATTATATCCAGATTTGACAAAAAACAAATATAAATTTCTGCTTCAGTTCAAAAGGAGGCTTGGACTTTGAAAAGCTCCACTCAATGTTATTATGCAGGATACCAAGGGATTGTTACCAATACGGCAGCTTCATCTTGATAGTTTTCTTCTTATTATTATTATGATAGGGGAAATAGGGGAATTGTCTTTGAACTATATTTAGCTTATCCAAGAAGAACAATGTGTTTCATTGAATCAGGTAGTTAAACAAGTTCATATTATTTTGATCTTGAATATGCGTAGGTTTGTTTCTTGGCCCCAAAATCATTACATAGTTGTACAGTTATTTCAGACGAAGTAAAAGGATGCAAAGTTGGCGTATAGTATGAACAGCTCACCAGCATCTCTTACAAATCTTTCAAACATTTCCAACTTCTAATTTTCGCGCTCTTCCCTGAACACGAGAAAACGATCCTAATCTGCTTCTTTCTGCAATCCAGGTATTTTTACAAATATTTTTCATTTAATTGCCACCAAAAAACAAAACGAAACCCAGACCAGAAGTTCATCACATAATGAGGTCAATCAATTAGAAGAAGAGTGTCCTTTATATTCCGAACAAGATACATCTCCACAGTTTTTGTCGAAACGATGCTGTTATCCACTTATTTGATTTTTCTTGCACATTTGCCTTCTGCGGGGTAATGATGGAAACGCTTTTCATTGACACCACAAAAGCAATAAATAAAACCCGATGAAGTTTTTCTAAAAAAAAAAAAAATTTGCTCTTGGTCAGCTTTCAACAAACGTGGCATGTGCCGCGTGTAACACAACTTTTCTCGCAAGTAATTCTTCAGGGTAGCTACACCCTACGGCCTCTTTTTTAGTGGCAACGGTATTCGCTTTTACGTGCGATTTTAGTCAGCAATCAGCTAAAATATGACATTAGCACTTTCCTCGTTCGTTGTTCGGAGTGAAAATTTTTATATTCCGCGCTTGTGTTAAAGGCCGCCTAGCACCTCGCCAGATAATCCTACACTAACCATTAGGCCATATTTCATTCGGTTCCTTTAGTTTTCATGTTTTTGTTTTTGTCTTTTTTTATTTTTTTTATATTTATTTTCGCTTTGTTTGGCGTCTTTTTTTATTTTAAGTGAGTAAACGAGCAAGCGTTGCAAGTAAATTATTTTGTAATGTTTTATGCGACAACATTACCGTTTGTTTTACGTTAACTCACTTGAAAGTAATTGAAAGTCATTCTTCTCACCAAAATAAATGAGTTTGTTCAGTTCTTTGTTCACGAGAGCTGGTACGTACATGAAGAAGCGAGTACTCACGTCTCACCAATCAACCGAACAGACATCTACAAGTAATTTTCTAAACAACAAAAACTCTGCCAAATATATATATAGACATCTGCCGCATACCCACCACCATGTAAATGTGTGCACATATATGTCTCCAACTTTTTGTATGTACGCGCATTAGATTGATCCAAAGAAAACTTAGATTTCTTTCTAAGAATCATTTAAGCGATTTGAAAATGTTTTTGATGTCGGATTTCGATTACGTTAAGTTTGTTAACTTAACATTTGAGTGACTTCGCAAATGATATGATTATTTGGTGCGAATTGATTGTTCTCAGTAGGGGCACCTTTTGTTTTAGCTTTGCATTTTAGATCAAGACCTGTGGGTTTGAATTTTATAATCATAATAAGATGGTATCTATGGACAGATGGTCGGTCATCAATTTGAAACAGGTAACTGGCAGACACTTCTAAATCGAGGCAAAATTTTAGACAGAGCAGAAATATGTTTTTGTTTATTATGCAAATCGGGCATAATTTAATTCTTCGTTGACAAGCGTAATCAATAGATAGGGCCCTGCAGAATGTCCCTTTACTTGTAAATCATATATACCGAGAAATAAATACAAGTAAAGTTGAACTTTTCAATTTTTATTTTAGATCTCGAAACATTTCCAAAACAAATGGCAAGTGCGCATATGGGAGGCTACCCAGCTGATTTCAAACAAGAGAAGATATTCAAATGGCGACAGACTAAGAGGGAGTCCAAACCAACCATCTACCTCTTACACCCTGCTCGCTCGTCTCTCAGTGAAAAGTATCTTTCCAGCCATTCCTTCCCTTAGTCAAGTGTTGCTAAATGATTGAAATAAGAAAAAGCCCAACCCAGCGGTTTCGCCTTTCCCAAGACTCGCTTGCCAAAGCCCCCTTCCCTTTGTCAAGGGTTGGAAAATCAATAAAATAAAACGAAGCCCAACCCAACGGTTTTGTCTTTCCCAAGACTCGTTTCCCAAAGCTCCCTTCCCTTAGTCAGTGTTGGAAAATCAATGAAATAAAAAGACGCCTAACGCAACGGTCTTGCCCTTCGCTCCCCTCCCCACCGTGGAATCCCTCTTTTCAGCGCTCCCTTCGAAAAACTTCCCTTCTTTAGCCAAATGTTGACAAATTACAATGAAACCCAAGATAAAGGCTGTTCCCTTCCCAACTCTCCATTCTCATAGTCAGTTGCTGATAAGTTAAGATAAATTCTAACCGAATAATCTTCTGCTCCCCTTACGTGAAGTGGTGCTACGGGAACAAGGAGACTAACATAAACATGATTTCAGCGGATTAAAAACCCACACATTTGTCCTTTTAACTTTTCACTTATCACAAAAGAAAAGATACACGAGGGTACGGCGTGCACTGAAAATATTATACATTTCGAAAATGTTTGACAAAAAAGCTACAACATTTGTTTATTTACCTCAAGAGAGGCTTATCCAAACGAGTAGTTTTCTTCTCTGGTTTTGTGAGGTCTTTGTCAAGTCCAATACTTTATATAGCAAATCGGATTCGCTTCTTTACTTTCATCTAAAAAGTGCATTTTGCACTGAAAACCATAGGCACAAAACGTATCTTTTGCTCATTTCGAAAAGTATACAAATACGTCGGGCGCAATTAAATCAGATAAATGTGGCGATCAAGGAACGATATGATTTGAATTTCTGTTACAAAAGAATCCAAGAAGCAATGGCGTTTTGGAAAACACATTGTCGTGATGTCGCAAACGCAAGAGAAGTTCGCTCCGCAATTCTGACGAATAGTTTCATGCAAACGCTAGGTAATGTTCGAGTAATTTTCCATATTAACGGTTTCACTGAGATGGACGAGCAAAAAGTTCACAATATATTATGCCCCTCTTCTACTGTTTGACCTCTTTGATCGCAGTAGCACCGAGTGATACGTTGAATATATTCGCAAATAAAATAAAAAACTTACGTAATGCAATCTCTGCCAGGCATCAAATCTTAAATATTTATCAAGACCGTGAACATATTTAATTCCCAAAGAGATTTGCATCGAAATCCGTTACGGTTATGAACACAAGATAGCATGTGAAGCAAACAAAACCGTGTCCTCTTAATTTATTCACTGAACCAGTCTAACAGATATGGATGTTTACAGGAAAATATATTTTTGCTGCTTAAAAGCCACATAAATTTTCCAGTTTATTTGCACTGCAAGCAATCAAGCGCAAACAGTATGCACAGCAGTAAAACTATAGATATGTTCGGCGGCTAGCAACAGAAATGTCACTTTTTATACTTATTATTAGTTGCGCTGCGTTCGAGTTAGTTTTGTTTTCGTTCGTATTCGTAACGCCTAAATAGTTTATTATCTAAATGAGCTTTTGCTGTGCAAAAAAAATAAAAGCAACAATAAAAACAAACAAATGACATTGAAAGTAAAAACTTCCTTTTCTCTTCAAAACATTGTTAAGAATTCCATTAAAGTTTACAAATAACGATGTAAACAATAGCTTTCTTTCGAATTTATAACAGGATAGGGTTATCGCTGTGGTAACATTTTATTTTTGCAAAGCATTCATTCTGGAACGAATCGTTAAACGCCCTATGCTGAGGTGGACCTATATAGAAAACGTGTATTACATTTTCTGAAAACAAATCTCACTGGGTAGATCGGACTAATTTTCATAGTCGCTTCTGCAGACAACAAAGTGTGCCAGTTAAGTCTTCGCGGTTGTGCCACTATCTGAATTATCAATCAAAGATCTTTTTATGTATCTATATATCACATGTGTAATATCGATATTCCGAATTGACTTAAATACGTTCGTCAATCAGTTCCACTTCTGCAACCGTTTGTCAATGCCACGCTTAGGCGATTTAATAAGACTAACTTTACCACTTTTACAATGAGACAATCAATGCTCATTCCTTGATGTACTAGGGTAGCCAAAACTTCATATTTTGTGAAGCATTGCCTGACACCACAATCCGAAAAATTTTTGATTTAATCGAATGAGGCTTTTGTGCGCGGTTGCAGCGTTCATTAAGGAAAAAAAAAAATAGGTAAGAGAAAGAGGGCGATGGCGTTTTCCCAATAGATCCGCATGAGCAGCTGAGTAGATCAGATCCGCGACTACCAATTCAGTCGCCGCGGGTTCAAACCTCAAGGACGGTAAAGTTTTCTTTCGTCGTAGCTACGGTGAGTGCTCAGTCGGTAAAGGCATAACACTTATCAATGGGGAATACATTCAGTAGGCTGCGGCCACCACCTACCTATTTTTTTTTCAGTCCTCCCTTCTTTCTGACGGTCACCGTGTTACACGCGTAAGAGACATCACCCGAGTTATTCGTCCTATTAAAAAAAAAAAAGGATGATTTCATAGTCGCATAGCTATGAGAATACTAATCATATCAAGCCACGCAATAGCGCGATTAAAAGATGACAACTCTTAGATAATTAAACCGGAAAACATGGTAATTGTGCTAAACTGAACTAAATCACAACTGTGAAAAGAAAATGACTATATATTATAATACCATTCCAATATCACGCAAAGCAGTAACGCTTCGCAGACTTGCAGAAAAATTCCTGGTGTTAATGGAAATGGTTTGTCTGGTTTGGTGTTGTAGATTTCATTACGAACAGTGTACCGCGCTTTGCTTGAGATGCGGTTAATAAAGTCGTTAAAATTTATAAGAAACTAAATCCGTCGGCCTGTAGTAAGCCAAGATCATTTACATACCTTCGGCCACTACAAAGAATAAGGATCGGTTGAACAATCCCTCCGGATTGTTTTGCTTAGTTTTACGGCTTCCATTGTATGTTACCTCGCTACGACACCATTTGACTAATACTCTCACATATATCTTCGCTTTTTTTGTCAACTGTACTTTCATTAGAATAAAGGTTGAACAGCTCGATTTCACTCCCGCCTATACTGTTCTTTAGTTGACATCCCGCTCGCAATAATTATATAATATCCAATGCTATCCACACAAGACCATCCGGCGTAAGAGTATTCCTTCACTTTTAATAATTCTTAACCTCAACATTTCTTAACTTACACATTACACGTTCGCCATTTTGTCATTACTTTAATAACTTCCGTCTTTTGTTTAGTTTCACTGCAGCTTTTAATAATTTTAGCGCCTTCTTAAGAATGACCGTCACACGTTCATGACTGGTCAAAAAAGCGGAAAGAATTCTGTCTCTCACTTCCCTCGAAGACTATCTTCTTCAGATCGGCTCCGCTGATCGCCTGGTTTCTTACTCGAAGTTGACATCGAATAAGGAACGTTCCCGTTTTACGTCTGCGCGGTAGGTGGCGCTTTTGTCTAGCTTACAGTTAAACTTAGTCTAACGCTACCATACTAACTTAAGTCTACGTTTATGCATCGTTTCTCCTGTTGATCCCCATAAATTTTTCAGGACATTGAGAACTGACACATTGCCTCTTATGACTTAGTTACTAAACATTAGACAAAAACTCCTTTTGACCATTTACTTAAAGCTGCACATAAAACTGCATATAGGTGGGCATTTGCTTTGCACACGACTTAGCAGTGAGAATAGTAATTCGACGAAGTTTCCTCGACGAACAGCTGCTGGAAAACAGCTGCAGCAAAGGGAAACGGCTTTTTTTCATAGCATTGATAGCTGGCGTTGAAAGGCAGATCATTTACATCAATAATGTACTACAAGATCATGGATCAAGCTGCACCGACGATGGCAACGCTGCGAATTGGGATTGGAAGAAAATCGTACACCATGAGTTGCTCGCACCTGGTCGAAGGATTGATTTCAATCTCTAGCGTCAATAATTAATGCGATCGAATGTCAGTGAAATGTGAAATGTGAAAAGCCTCGTCTTCCATCACGACAATGGTACACCACGCACGTCTTTATTGACTCGGCAAAAATGTTTTGATGCAAAGACCAAATTTCGCTTCTGCTGAATAGCATTTGTTTCGCTCCCGGAAGAATGCTTTTAATTAAGTAAAGTTGACCTAAAAGAGAACGTATGAAAGTCACTTTGTTCAAAATTCGATAATCTGCGAAGAATCAGAAAAATTTTCAAAAAAAAAAACAAAATTACAAAAACATATCAATTAAAATGAAGAAAATGTGTTTGAATAAAGTTTATTTATAATGTAAGCAGCTTTTATATGAATTTTGATGAAAAAGCAACACGAATTTTTTACTTTCCTGATCGAAGTGAAGTGAAAATTCTTACCAGGTTTCGTTAATAGCTGTACATACAAAGTGGTCATGATTACGTTCCTTAATAACGCGGTAATAGTCAAGACACCTCTATTTGGAATACATGCTGCACATTAATCATAAAATTAAGAGGAAATATTGTGTTTCCATGGTCATCATGAAGATTTATAATACTACTGAAGCAACCATAAAGACGCTCGCCGTAGCATGTTGCTAAATGGAACAATTGCATGGGTTTGTGTGTTGATAAACTTGTCGATTCGCTTGAACGCCATGTATGTTACATTTTTCTCTATAAAAAAGAAAAGTGTTAACAGGAAAAACGTGCAACTTTAACAAAATAAAATTAGGTTTAAATTAGAGACGCCCTAAAATTTGGTGAACCGCTTACCGCTTTCGTATCGCGAAAACTGTTAAGTCGCGAATTATCATAATATTTACATTAAGATCTTACATGCGATAGGGCGTATCGATCTGAACTTCAACTGCAATATTCCTAACGATCTTTTAGAGAGGCGGGGAAGGTTCTACTTACAGGGACCTGTTTAGTGATGGGTACGTACTTAAGCGCAAGTGAATATTTAAGATTAATCTCAAATATGAGCAAAATGTTTTCAGCGTAACATACTGTGGGGGCATAACTCGTCCATTGTCTGGAGCTGGGGTAGCTCAGCGGCCCAGGAATTGAATCACAAGTAGTTTGTATTTTAGTTCGTTAACGGAATTCTTCATTTTATTGGGTTTTCTTTAATCATTTATTTAACGCTGCAAAACTAATTACCAGGGAAAACTCGTCTGGTCGCTTGTGTCTCCTGCGACCGATAGACTCTGAAGCCGAAACACGACTACTTTCAAAACTAAAACTTACTAACTTCCTAGTTAGCCGGCCTTAGCCTATTCCGCTCCTACTCTTACCCTACTCGTAATCCACTCTTATTGCACTCTTAATCTATTCTTAATCTGTTCTTACCCTACTCGTAATCTACTTTTATTCTACTCTTAATCTATTCTTACTCTACTCGTAATCTACTCTAATTCTACTCTTAATCTATTCTTAATCTATTCTTACCCTACTCTTATTCTATTCTTATCCTATTCTTATAGTAGCACTTTCCACCACCTCCCACAAGAGACGGAGAAACCGGGAGGCCAAAACGAGCTCCGACTTTGGCTCCTCACAATACATGACTACTACACAGCTGTACACATACAGGGTGCGTTTTCCAACATGTGTGCCTTTAACTTTCAAGGGATAATATTTCTTCTGTTTCGTGTCTCCAGATCGTCTCAATGCAGGACTAGCAAGATAGAAGAAGGAACGAAGAGAACTGCACTTGCAGTTTATATATGCCCGCATAACATCGACTTGCAATTGTTCAACTTTGTTAATCATGGGAAGAGATAAGATTTTTCGAGACTTGGAAGCACTTGTAGTCAGTGTAGAAATTGTTCCAACCCTCGGAAAAAATGAAAAATTCGTAAATTGTTTAGCAAATAGAAAACATTGTTAACAACAAGCTTGTCTATTGTGTCCGATTGCAAGTCTGGGAAACTCTTATTTAAATGGCCATTTCCGAACATCTTTGTCCATAAAATTATTCCTTCATTTTATTTTTGCTTCGCTCTTTTAAGCGCAGCACGAAATTTACGCATAATAGAAGCAAGTTCAACTTTTTCCTGATCGAAGATGCAAATCTTCTATGAAATTTCTCGTATGCAGCTTCATAAGCTTCATAAATAAAACGACAAAATCACTGTACCACCGATAACGGTAAAGATACGGTAAAAGATACATATCTATGGCATATGTTTCCAAAATGAAATTCAAAATGGCTGCATATGTACTGGTACGTGCTCTAACTGCGTGTAGTAATGAATTAAAGCAAAGAAACAAAACAAACAAAAACTTTCTCATATGGGGAGGTTACACAAGTTTGTAATCATCGCAAGATGTTTAGAAAGATATTCACGAAAATCAATAAAATCCGTTAAATCAAATAGTTTGTCTTTTAACCAAGAATTTTCGAGACATGTAATCAAATACCAGTTAACGAGACAATTACACATGTAATGGTTAATTTAAGCAAGCTGTATAAGCGGCATAAGAATGCAAGGCATTTATAAAACACTGTATTGGTTAAGAAACAAAAAAAAGGTTACAATGGGCCACGGCCCCCCATTAAATACCCTACATTTATTTACAGTAACTGTCGAAAACTACGCTCAATGGCGTTCGTCCGTGGGTCAAAATAAATATATGAAACGATAAGTAGAAACACTGTTCATAAAACGACTATTCAATATCAGGCGTCATATGGGAAGTGCTCGATACAGTGATCTGATTCAAGCCATTTTCAATGGCGTTCGTCCTTTGGCCAAGACACGCCACGAATTTCATCGAAATATCTTAAAAGTTGCGGCATGTTGGTTCAACACAAGCACACAAGACGGATGGACGGATAGCCAATTCAACTTACTGCTTTATGCCTGCCTCATTTTTTGGAGTATGGCGATTCCACGACAACTATAGCCACATTTGACCCAGCAAGTACGTCGGTAAATCTCTCATGCCATTAATCTTCTTTCATCATTGAAAAATGGCGGAAATAAATTTTCACTCGAAATCTTCTCATTTTTTAATGGGATTAAGCAAAAGTCATAAACCGTCGCATAGCCGAGTAGATAAGGGTCCCGACCACCAGACCAGTCTTCAAAACCCCTTCAGATGAATCGATCTTTTCTTACATCGCGTCTGATTTGAGATAACGGTGCCTGCTTGTCTGTCCTTAACGTTTTCTTGTGTTTAACCTACAGGCAGCAATTTCTACGATGTTTTGAATAAATTTGTAGCACTTGGGCTAGGGATGAACGCTATTGGGAAGGGCTCAGATCAGACCACTTCCCACATAATGCCTTACGTTAAAAAATTGTTATATGAATAGCTGTACGATGCTGTAGGGTATTTAATGATGACCTGCGACCCATTGTCACCTTTTTATTTGTTCGTTTTGTTATCGAACAAATCATGTTTTGCTTCTCAATAGATGTAAAACGTATTTCGTATGCAAATAACAAAAATGCATAAATAAGAGAGACGTTGTAGTCAAGTTGATTCAAATTTGAATAACCACCATCAGGATAACTGTTAGCTGCAAAGAAGTTTAGAGTAAAAATTTTTTTTTTTCAGTGCAGACTAATCACTCAGAAGATGTGCCCTATTCGTGTAATGGAGGAAAGCGAAACAGAGAGAAAAGCGGCCACGACCTAGTGAGTGTGCGCGCAATCGGCAAATGTTACGTCAAGATTACGATTTTTTACGATAATTAAAAATAATTCTGTTCATTACGTTGTGTTTTTTGGTTCTATAATTCACATAAGTTATCTCACCAGTTTTCATGCTGTCGTTGGAGTGTTAACAACCAACCTCAGCATGTTGCTCAAATAAAAAAGAAGAATATAGAATTTCATCATAACTAAGAACATCTGTATATTGGAATAATCGAGAAACAGACAAGCTTTTGCATATATTTTACTAAATGTGATTAAGAAGAAATAGAATATGAGGAAATTGATATAACTGGACATATAAGCTACAAATCTACTGGCTTGGTCCATCTCTACCCAACAAACCAAAAAAAAAAAAAAAAAAAAATAAGTTATCTCACCAAAGAAGACTTACGTGTCTTACTTATGCGAACGTTTCATTGTTCACTTTATTATTTTTAACAAACTCCTGAGCTATTCAACGATAAATTCCAAAAGTGAAAAAAATTGTTTAATCAGTCTTCTGCTACATTTCTCGTGGGGAGGCTTTTTGCTTTTCCTGACTTTTCTTTTTTGAAAAAAAAAAAAAATTTGATCTGTTATCCCGCATCCTCAGGGATATATAATAACCAATATATGCAACCTTGCCATGTTCGAAATGCTATATAAAAATGTAGAGAAAAAAGATCGTTTTTTTTTAGCTTTCATTGAAGTATTGCCAATAAGCACGCAATCACTTTTCGCTTCACCTTACTAGTCGCTAGGAATGATGAAGTTCTTCAATCCTTCCCATGTGCCACCAAAAAAAAAAAAAGAGAAAATGGCCATTTTTTTTTAAATTGTGGGACACATTTTCCATTTTTTGAGATCGTGAGATATTGCAAGTTGAACTAAGAGGAACTAAGAACTAAGACCAAATTCCTTCTGTCGATATCGAACAACGTCTACAATAATTTTAGACATGAAAATGATGGTTTTTAAGATCAAAGAGCTTGTAACGAGTAGCGAAAGGAATGATGGATGCATTAGTGCATTTTTTTTTTTTTTTTTTTTTTTGGTGACGAATGTCAAATCTCGCATTTTGATTTCGAAACTAATATGACTATCGAGAAATATATTCAAAGGGAGAAAAAACGTAAAATGTTGTTACGAAAAGCACGTTTTCAACAAAACAAAAATAAATAAATAAATAAATGGACAAATCCTATGTCTTCCTAATCTCGTAGCCAACAGGAATTGAAAAACATTGGAAAACTAATAGAATAAAAAACAAAATGCTTTACATGTGTGCGCGAAACGAAAGCATATCAAGTAGTTGGGAATTAACAAAAAGGCTTTTGGAAAAGAACAAAAATAGAAATCGAATATGTAAGACGATTAGCAAACGCTTTACCTATATACACGTTTTATAATCTTTATATGGTTAGGCGAAATTTTTTCATATTTTTTTTTTCCGATCAGAAGTATAACGCAGAACGGATGTGCATTTGCTTAAATAAATCATCAAAAACGCGAATCGAAAGTGGACCTTGCGAAGTAATCCGAAACTCCATTGCATAATAGTAAAATCTAGAGCCAGTTGAAGTCGATATCTCACCACCACAAATTGAGCTTGTAAAAGCGTTCGAATTAAACGGGAATTATCGGCGGACAGTAGCTTTAGTAAACATAACGGGAATTTCAACGAGGAAAATGTGGAATACAAAACCCCATGGCACCTCCCTAAGCTAAGCGATATAATAAATCATTTGGACAAAAAAAATGGTAATCCAAGGTCTATAATAGGGATATCAAAAAAATTTATTTATGTTTAGAGACGATCTATATAATTATAAATAAGAGCAGACATTCAAAATTGATGTGGAAGTAAAAAATATTGAAAGAAATAAGAACATTATAGTTAGGCAAAGCCCACTGTTGTATATCCGCCACCACTTCACCTAATACAGTTATTATTTTCATGCAAAGACATATTTTTCATGAAAGTGTCCAAAAACTAGACCTATATGGGTCAAATTCGATATAGTTGATTCCTATGTCAGTTTGCTATTAAGAACTAGTTTTCACTATGAAATACCCTTTTACTGTAGAGGAATTGTTATACGGGAGAGGCTTCAAAAAATTGTCTCGGCCGAACTAACTTTTTCGTACCAGTTTAGAATGTGGAAATACTATTACTCAGCGACTTTGGTCGAGAAAATTTTATCAACTGCGATTTTCCTTCATATAGCGACTTTTGAAAAATAAGGCGTTATATAGGGGATGCCCGGAAATACGGGCCGATCCTAACCATTTTCAATAGTTTTCACTGTACCAAATTTTATCAAACTATCGCGAAAGTTGCGAGTTACGAGTTGCAACTAAATTGCGAGCTTGAACGCAAACTTACATGGATAGACATCAGACGGATATTGTTAGATCGATTTAGAAAATGATTTTAAAAATGGTTCTGAAAATAATTCTGTATCAATCGATATAATATGGGATGGATCTATATTAAGCCCTTCTGCATGTTACATACGTCCACACGAACTTAATGTACCTTGTTCTACAAGCGGTGCATGGTATAAAAAAAGAGACACGCAAAAACAACTATATACATAGAAATATATGCATATGTATATATATATATGAACATATATCTATATATATATATATACTACCGAAATTAGCCGCTAAGTTTCGTAAAGTTCAGGGAAAGGACGTTTTCGCATTCAACCGTTTCTACACAGCACAGCAAAGTCATCTGTTGTTAATTTACTGAGTTTTAGAAGAAGAAGAAGAAGAAGAAGAAGAGTTTGATTGTTGAAACAAACAATGATATACGTATTGCAATTTATTAAATTTTTTTAACGCGGTTTTTTATTTTTCTCCAACTTTTACAAAATGTAATTCTTTACGCAAATTTTCTCCCTCACCTACACTTGTTGTAGCGCAAAGAAGTATTAACGTCTACAATAGTTGGATATAGACTCACCTTTTCTTATTGTACCTTAACTTAATCTTGTCTATGCATCTGTTCGTCTGTCCGCCTGTCCTTCTATTTTCTTGTGTACAATCCTACAGGTCGTCATTTTCGAGAGATTTTAATCAAATATGGTAAACCGACATGGTTTTGCCCATGACGAACACTACTGAAAATGATTCGGGTCCGAACATTTTTTCGGCTACTTTCAATAAAAGGCTTTACATTCAAAAGCCGTCATATGTATGAAGCGAACTGGCGTATAGTATTTAATGACTATTTATATCGTACCGAAATTAGAGACTATAACTCGCCGTACCATTCAGCTATCGTTGCTTCGTTTTGTGCAGAAAAATTTGATAATCAAAGTTTAAATTTTTTGAAATCAATGAAGACAAATATTTTTCTTTATAAATAGTTCTGCAAGAAAGAGACGTTTTTCCAAAAAAATACATGTTCTTCGATGTAAATGAGGAAAGGCTAGCCGTAAAAAATTCGTCTTATTTTTAAGCAAATATTTCTAATAAACCAAAAATAAGAAAAATTAATTCAATTATTTAAAAGTCCAAGGTAAGGTAGGTTAGCTATAAGTCAGTTCTGCATATATGTATATCAGAATGTAGTAAAAAAATCGATGCGTATACAGAGTATAGAAACTTATTTCAGAAAACTTACTTCAAAGATAATTCGGATAAATTAAGCAGCTCTCGGCAAAATATTAATTTTTAGATGATTGGCCAGTGTTTGAATGAAAAGAATCATTTTTCAATTTTTAAAAGAATTAAAAAGTATATATAGTGAACCGCGAGCCCCAAGTCAATAGCCCACAACACTACGCTTTAGTCATCGATGATATTTGTCGGAGAATCAAAAAAATAATACGGACAAACGGACAGACAAGCTTAAATCGATTCAGAAACCAATTCTAAGCCAATAGGCATAATGAAGGGTGGGTCTATCCCAAATTATTGTGGATGTTGCATACATCCATGCAAACCTAATATAATGGACGTCTGTACGATAGTCGGTGCAGCGTATAGAAACGGCACTCCTTTGTTAAATAAAAATGTTTTAATTAGTACAACAAAATGTTCAAGGCATTTTTTTTACTACATGTTATATTAAAGATAGGGTGAAAAAATCAAATGAAAAAAACCAAAGTTGTTAGAGTTACGTTGCTTGAGGTTTTAAAAAACCATGTTTCGGAGAAAAACGCGTTTAAAGTTTTGACACGTGTTGTAGACATGTTTTTTTATTGCGACAGATTTTTTTTATATTTATCTACGTTAGTCTGCAATTCGCCGACTATGATACTAGTCTTGCATATTTAAATATTCGCCCCCATCCCTTTTGTCCCGAAGATTTTATGCTCGAAAAAAATTCTATTGCTACGTATGTCGCACGTTTTTCGTTTTATGTCTTGTAAAAAAAAAAACAGAGGAAACGGCAGAAGCATGTGCAATCCTGTAGCCGAATTCATCATCAACACCGAAAATATTATCCAAAAACTTTTAGTTTGTTGGCAGAAACACTAAAGTCTTTCGAATCGCTTTCAGCCTCACATCTGCCCAACGGTCGTCTCCATAAAGTTACAACAAGCGTATTGTTTAGAAATGTTTTTAAATGAACGCAAACACTTTCCAAAACCAGCTGTCAGTTTGTTTAAGAAATTAGAAATTAACAGCCATGACATTAGGCTGTAAAACTCACCAAGCAAGGATTGATTTGACAAAGCAAGTCTTTTTGCAGTAATTGGGGCAGAACTCATAATTTCAAGGAAAAAACTTCTTTCCGATAATCAATTATTTTCCATATTTTCTAGAAGATTTCGAGCATGTATTGGGGTAAAAAGAAAAAAATTTTTTCCGGAAATTTTACAGTGACTTAAACACTTCAACAACTATAATTACGCAACATATACATTTTTTTCCCGAACTCTTTGATCTTTTAAGCAAGGATGAGAGAATAAATGCGAATTTAATTGACGACGACAGGATAACAATATTCTTAATAGATCTCTGTTAACTAGTCGGGATCAAGATAGGGTTGGCATCGTCCAAATTACGAGTAGGATATTTTTGTGGACAACTCATGAATCTATACAAGAATACCTTTCGCACAAGCTGAGAAAATTCAAACTTTTCTTTCCAGAAGTATTTTTAAAAAATTTTTCCCAATTTGGTGCGTTAGCAAAGCATTAGCACACTAGTGCGGCCAAACTAGAAAGTTTCGTCCCTATTCACGTAGAGGATGTGAATCTAAAAAAAGGTTTAGGCTGTTCAGTTCGTTTGTAAAGTATTTTGTTATAAATTCACGAGGTGTCCACGTTTTCTACTTTGGACGGAGTAGGCTTTCAAGTCCATCTATTCTGTCTAGACGTTTACAGAGTTTTGTTAAGGGACTTGGTAAGTGTCCTTTGCAGTTAAATACGAATTTATCTTCACACTCTTCGTTTAAGCTCCAATTACGTAGATGATTTTGTCCGTTTAATATACAGAACCAGTAATAGACAGGATAGAGTAGTACAGAAGCCGCTGCCGCACAAGGGTGTACTGCAAGCGAATGGATATAACATGTAGGAAGACTTGAGATAGACCTGTTTCGTCCATATTATCTGTCCATCTGTCTGTTCATTTGTTGCTTTTGTGTTCAATCCACACGTCGAAACTTTTAAGACATTTTAATGAAATTTGGTAGACCAACCCGGTTTGGAACTGGTTTGAATGGGGCCCCACACTCTCTCGATCAGTTCTTTATTTTCAAATAAGTTGTTATACAAACAACTGTAATACGCGAAGTAAGGCAGGGTACTTAATGGCGGGCCATGGCCTACTGTAATCTTTTCACTTGTTATTCTTAAATAGTTAGTTGACTTGGAAAAACCTTTGTTTTTTTTTTATTTTAGTTAAATTTTGAACCGAAATACATAAAACATTTTTGCTCTCAAATCTTCTCCAGGAAAACTTTATCTATTATAACTATAAACGCGCAACAACCATAAAAATGTTTCATGTCTTTTTTCTTTGTGCGATTACAAAAATCGCACCAACCACAAATAAAGTTTTGCTCGTAGATTTTTAATAAAATTAACGCTTATCCCTTACTCTCTCTCTCTTGCCGTCAGCAAGGAAGCACAAAAATGCAAAAGAAATAATTCAGAGAATGATTTGCCGTCATAGCAATCTTGGCGTATACGTAATCCCTTAACGCAGGACAATTTCATTTCCTGTTGATGGTTGTTTTTTATTTTCATTTGTTTTTGTTTTTTTTTTTGGCTTGTGTTTGTTGCACCGATTTAAATTGCGACAATAAACGAGATCAACCTCAAACTCGTAATAATTCCCTGACTAACTAATTTAATATTAGGTTTAGTATGTACATCAGTTCTGAACTACAAATTCATTGTGTCACTTTCAAACAGTTGAACAAACCATATGTTTACATTATTGTTACAAATTTTATATATATACAGATATCCTTTTGGGACATCGCTTTCTCTAGTTACTAGCTCGATACATGTGCACTTCGTATGACTGTATCTATTATACTCATCTTTACTGATGCGCAAGCGGACAGGAGCTGTGGCACACTTTCGTTCATTCATTTCAAACAAATCGGGCCTTAAACTAAACTTGCAAAAGACATTTTTCCTTACTCAGTGAAGGGCCTCTCATAAAACTATGCTTAGCGTGTACCTAAACCTCGTTAGAATCCTGTGTATGTGCGTTCAGCTATTTATATATAAATGTGTATATGCTTTTATACTATAATGTATATGCATATGTATAAATATATATATATATGTATATATGTATATGTATGCATGTGTGTATATGTGTGGTAAACACGAGCAAACATGAAACATATCTATGAGAATGTCCTGTTTTGCTATGTGATAATAACATAAAGTGTTTCTCTTTGCAATTGCTTCGTCTGCTTTACGTTCCAAGTTAAGTTTGGTGTTGTTTGCATGATTGTTAACATTTTTTTCTGTTGTATACTTATTTCGACCTACTTGGCACTAGAAACAAATAACTGCCCGCGTTTTCCAGTCGATAAAAAGATTTTTCAACTTAAATTTGTGGGATAGATATCTATGTTGAAAATGTTATTAATGTTTGTAAATAAGAGCGCAGGCGATTGTGTCCGCATGTATATGCATACGCATAACATTTAAAGCAGACCTGTCCAATCGGATTTTAAGCAAATACAAGATATAAAAATAATCCTATTAAAGTCATGCCTATCATCCAGGATTTACTTCGCGTCTTACTTCTTAGCTGATATCAAAAACTTATTATTCTTTATTATTGGTCTGGGAACGAAAAAAAAAAGAAACGTTACTCTATCTTTATTTTTTTTTTTGCACTGCTGCCGGCATGGGGGATATTCAGTCCGCCTATTACGTGTGCCAAGTAAATTTCTAATTCAAAATATTTACTAAGCTTCTGCAACTGGTTCGCCGTAGTTCAGGTTAAGTTAACTTCGATTTATCGGCTCAATATAGTCGCTAGTCGACCGGAACGAAGAACATCTTGGGGTAGAATTTCTGCCATACATTATCGCTTACATTTTTCTTGCCCATATAGTGTTGGGAAGCTTGCAAAGTACCGCTCTATTCTCGAAAACATACAAAGGGTGTTCCGATTAGTGCTTTATTGGAACATAGGTGCAAATTTTAGCCCTGTATTAAGACGTGTTACAACAAATATTTATCATAGGCGGGATTGGAAAAGCTACTGTGAATGATTTGTTTGTTTTTGGGAAATTTCCCCAGAAGCAAAGTTTTCAAACCCATCATTTAAAGGTTAGATAAATAAATTATTTTCATACAAATATTTGCCAGAATCTTTGGGTGCCAATGTTGACCATTAGCGATGAATTTTTTCCTCACTCTTTTCACAGAAACCACATCGGAGATAGTTCTGAAATGATTTCGAGATTTCCTACGCGTACTGGGAAAACCTCCCAATCCTTGGCTACATTTCGACAAAGTTAAGCAAGTAAAAACTTAGTTTATAATCGGTCGCGACCCACTATTTGATACCGTATACCACTTTGCCCAACACAATTATTCATACGATTTTAACCACTCCCATAGAACTGGTTGGAACTATTTTCAATAGCATTCGTCCTTAGGCGAAAACATGTCGGTGTACCAAATTTTATCAAAATATCTCAAGCCAAACCAAAAAACAAGGGGAAGATATTAGATGAATAGGTGGGCAGTATTTCAAGTTTTTATGTAGTCGCATAGATTGCAAGTGAATGAATAATTCTTTACGTTTTTGTGATAATAAATTTATCGATTCCCTATGGCGTTGCCAACTGCTCCATTTCCTTAACGAATTTACCAACACTTTATTGGGTCGTAAGCCATAGCATATATGGTTCATTAACGCTAAGATTGGAATCGATTTGATAAGATCCAGCTATGAGTTAAGCTACTTGTCCCCATCGACATATTAGCCATAGAACTATGGCGAGACCACATAACTCGAGAACGATCGATGTCAATAAGACAATCGACTTGATCGCGCCTTTATTTGCTAAATTAATCAATGAAAGTACATTCGAGTACAGCCAGTTTGGTTAGGCCTTTGTTTGTCGGCATGAACTATGAAATTTACTATTTATTTGTAACTCCGCATATTACCTTGTTGACTTACCAATATGAGCTCAGGAGCGTTTATTACACCATTTTTTTCCAGGGAAAGCCCCTATAGTCACATAGTAAGGTAACGAATGGGCACACCCTGGGAGGTCTGTAGCATCACTGTGAGTGTTATGCCTTTGTTCATCGAGTACTCACTATTGCTGCGACCAGCACCACGTCCATAGATATGCAAAATTCTATTATATGCATGAAAATGGGAACTCTCGATTAATCTACCTGTAGTTTTCATAATTAGTTAAGTTTAATGGAAAGTTAATTGTGTGAAAGTTCCGAGTTCTTATAACTTTCCGGGGCAGATGAAAATACAGACACATGGAGGGAGGAAGAACGTTTTACAGCCGTATCGGGAAAAACATCGTAGAGCCATCACCAATCACATCATTCCTCGCGTAGTTTTCGTAGCTAACAGCCTTTTGTTTTGCATGCGCCACCCTTTTTTAATGGAGAGTTTTATTCCTACTGTTGCTCCGGATATATATATGTATACATATATACACAAGTAAAGTCCCAAAAACTACGACAAGAGAATGTATTTAGAAACTTTTGTGATCGGTGATCGGTCACAACGCCAGAACGTCTCTATTATTGTACATACGTCTGTGCCGCGAATTGAACATTCCGCACCCAGGCCATTAAAAAAATGGAACGCCTCCAATAGATGTTTTTAAGAAGACGAAGCGATCTGCTCCGGAGGATCGGAGGAAATTTTTGAAAAGAAAATCCAAAATGGTAGACGTCCTTAACGAAAAACCATGTAGACAAGTTTTGCTAATCTCAAAACACGGATAAAGATGGAACGATACGAATAAATGGTTAAATATCGTGTATTGACACTAGCAGATCAAACTATAAAAGTAAGTGCCGAATAAGTTGTAATACTTTCCTGAATGTGTCCCAGTGTCTGTGCAATGTGAAGTTGAGTGCAGTAAATCCGTTTCGCTCAGTTCAACACAACAAGTTGCAATCGAAAACTGAAGTCTACTACCATGTAAACGAGTTCAGAGTTTGCTTGAGAAGTTATGCAGTCGTAGCAATATTTTGAACCTCGTTTTGTTTTTCCTTATTGAATTATCTCACCGATGCTAACCTGTCCATCTATATAGGCCTATATGGGGGATATCTACATCTTATCATAATATTTATGAGTTTGCGAAACTCAACGACACATTTCAGTTGAACAGATGGCCATGAATAAATTGAAGTGCAAACTAATGAAAAAATAAAAATGAAGTTACTCTGGTGCATTTGTGTACCTTACAAAGATAAATGATGAAACTTGTCCGTTTGTTTAAGCATAAGAGAGATATTTTGTAAATTTGTGATCTTTAAACAAAGGTCATTGCAAAGGAACAAATTATTCTTTCAAAGTTTTGCATTCAAACAGTCTTACATCACCGAAGAAGAAGAATTTTCCAGTTTTCATTAAACATGAATTGAACAAAGTTTTGCAGTTCTTTACAAAACACCGATTGAACTAATGATTGCTGGTAGTTGCCTTCGGCAAAGATATGCAAGCGTGCGAATAAGTTTTGTTTTATGAAAAAAGCCTGCGGCAACCCGATACCGATAAATTATCCTTTGGTTTCGTTTCTTCAATTTCGTTTAACATGTATTTGGTTTTTTAAGGATACGCATTAAAAGAAAAAGAGGAAAAATTGTAAATAAATCACTCGTTTCGCAATAGCATACTAGAATTAGATACTTTTTAAAGTCGTGTATGGCCCCCGGGTTGGGTATGAATTGCACAAATCGGAGAATTTTTTAAGCAGCAAAATTTTTGGTTCTTTGAAATAAGTTCGTTTAGATATTGAGACGAGAAGGATGCGTTTTACTTATCAATTAAATTGAAAATTGAAACCAATTACTCGTAAATATTAGAATTTATGATTAAGTGATTATCGTAAAGATTTACAAAATGCATTTATATATAGAGTTGGTGTCTAGTTCATTGGCATTAATTGAAAATGGGTTAAGAATGTCACAATCATGAATGAATGCAAGCATTGTTTTCCTTTTTGTTAGCAACACTCTCATGAAAGAAAAACGAAATAAATTTGTTCACATAAAACCCATGAAATTTTAGTTGTTCGGCATGTGCACCTATGGGTTATTTTCGTTTTAAAAATTTTCCAATAAATTGTTATTCATTAATTTTCCTAAATGCACTTACACATCTGCATGACGTATGAAAATGACAAGAACTTTATGAATTGGTTTTTCCTTTGAATCACTTTTCATACCATAAATGCGAATTTTGTTTTGATGTCATTGTGGTGGTGTAGAGTAACAAAAATCAACATTGAATTCTCTTCGTAAGCTTGCAGATGCATATTTCATAAACACATACATACATACCTGTAACACAAACACACAAACACACAGACACAAACACACACACACACACGCACACGAACATGCACACACCAACGCACACTCACGCACACGCACACGCATATATAAGCACATATAAGCACAATGGTATCATACAACATGTATCCGTTCCGTACCCTTTACCATCGTTATATAAGCTAAAAGCCTATAATAGCATATATACTCCTGTATGCTGCATGCGTCCTATAAATATATTACATATGCACGAGTATGTGTGCGTAACTCTGTCGGGGAGAAATTTAAAAAGCAGCCATCGTGAATGAATTCGTTACCGACAAGTATAGTAAATAAGTTTTGGAAATCATTACTTTGTTGAGATTAATTTTGTTCCCTTTTCTATGCAAATAACCCAAACGCATCTGAATTATATTAAAAACTCAATTAAATTACAAATATCAAAAAGAGAAAAAAAAAAAAAAAAAAGAGAAAAAAGAAAACATATTCAATCCTTAATATCCAGCAATTTTTGTATCACAGTAGATGTGTGCAACTTTCCCTGCTGTAGAGCAAAGCGTTTATTATGATTTTTTGAAAGTCCTTGTGCATGCCTCTGCGAATTTAGGTTTCGAATATGATGAGATGATGAGACTCATATTGTTTGTTTTTCTACGAGACACTATTTAAAATTTAATACAAAATAATTTGTTCAGAGACTTTCACAAAATTTTTACTACAGAAGAAGAGAAAATTCATCAAATACTTGGGTTTAATAGGAACGGAATTTTTGAAAATTACACAACTCAACTGAGCAGACTGAGTGGATAAAATTTAATTTTTTTTGTTTGACTGTCACAAGTTGCAAAGTACCGTGATATCAGACATCGTATAAGAGTCTCAAACTTCATAATATTGTCAGTTACGATATTCATGCGTTTCCGCTCGTCCATCTTTACAGTTGCTTTTCGGCCCTATTCTACTTAACTAACTGGCTGCATGTACATATCCGAATATATTCACTTATCTTCTGTCCGCCGTTCTTTCATTCATCTGTGGATCTATATGGCCTATTATTCGTTTGTCTACTTTTAAGCCCATCTCTACGCTTATGACTGCACCCATCCTTTCGCATTATCGAATTAATTTAATTATTCTTCCCTTCAGCCAATTTGCGGCCTGACATCTGTCGTACAATTCAAAAGACGTAACGAACACCGCAAGAAAGAACGTTGGTCCGCTATTGTGTTAAAAAGCGTGCGTAAGATTTTGTCGATAGAGAAAAACAATGTATTGCAGAGATCCGTCTATCGATCTGATTCGTTACTTTCATTTAGCTTGCCCATCCGACTCTGCCTGGACAGAAATTAGGTTTTCCCTCCTGCGTTCTTCCGCCTAATTGTTTATCCGTGCGTCAGCTTCTTCCCTTGTGTCTACACCCAGGTATCTTTTCATTCGTTTACCGTCTGTATGTTTTTTTTCGTATTACGTTCACCGTCTTTTTCTGCATTTTTGTACATCTGTCCGCCTGTCCTTCAATCTAACGGTATATCCACTTATTATTCTTCTTATTACCTGTCTAACTGCCATGCCTCTCGTCTGTCTATGTGTGTATTCCTTTTGCCATCTATCAGACTGTTTAGTCCAGTTGCTCTTTCTTTGTTTTGTTCGGTCTCCCTTCCATCTGTCTGTCTGTCTATCACCTTGTTCTTTTTTCCTTCTATCTTATTATCTGTCTGTTCTTCTCTCCCTCGTTCCCTCTATCTCTTTGCCTGTTGCTCTTTTCTGCTTTCCTTCTATCAGTCTGTTTGATTCTCTCACTCTCTCTCTCTCTCTCTCTGTCTCTCTCTGTTCCGCTCCGTCTGTTCGTTTGTTCATCTTGAAATTTATGTGTCTGGTTTTCTGTTTGTCCGCGCGTCTTACGGTCGGCTTGTTTCCGTCTCTCTTTTTGCCTCTTCATCTTTCTGTCTGTCAATCTGCCTATTCCTCTTTCTCTCTACCAGTTTGTCTGTTCCTCTTTCCACAAGTCTGCCTATCTAACCCTTCATCCTTTTCTTTCTACTCCTTATCTGTCTCTTCTTCTTTCTTTCTATCTCTCTACCTGTTCCGCTTTGCCCCGATTTCTTTGTCTGCTCCTCTTTCCGCCTGCCTATCTGTTTGTATCTGTTTGTATGTGTCCTCTTTCCGTCTGCCTATCTACTTGTCAGGACACCTATTCAACTATTCCTCTGTCTGTCAACGTATCTCTTCGATTGCTTGTTGCTGCAATTTCTAAAGCCAGAAAAATGTTTCATATATAGTTCTGTCATAACCGAAGAGTTTTAATGCACTCAGTGACTCGAATATGATTAAAGCAATTTGAAGTCTATGCGCAGTTAAAAACACGATTAAAAACTTGATATATATTTATCTATTAGGGGAAATTATAAAAGTCGGAGAAAGTTTGAAGAAAATTTTATAGACAACGGTATGATTACGCTTTTCCAGTCAGAAAAGCAAAGTATCCATAGAAAAATACTCGTACATTCTTCCCCGTAAATAAGTTGAACAACAGTCCATATAAAATGTTTCTGATAATATTTGAAACACACACTTTGGTCTGGTACAGCTTTTATAAATTACTTTCACGTTGTCAACGAATATTAACTAAACACAACTTTTTTTTTCCCAGGGTAAACTTAGCTGATTTTCTATAAATTTGAAAAAAGTTTTACAAGAGAAGAAAATGTAATAGTGATAGAAATGCAGAGTGGGGTGAATCGATAAAAGAAAATGCAAGCTGGAATGAAGTTGCAGGAATGATAATTAACAGGAACAGGAAAGTAAAGAAAAGAAATGCAAGGAAAAGAAATAAAAAGCAAATTTACAATAGAGATACGGGCATGTAAGATGAGTTAGTGTGAGTTGATGCAAGTTCCTCTACATACGTTTGATTCATCAACCAACTTTCCGTAAGCAAAAAAAAAAATTCTCTTACGCACTTTAAAAACAAAAATTCTTGATATTACATTATATCTAATAAAAAATTAAAATCGACGTAAACTCTAAGGAACAATAGTTAGTGAGCAAGCCATCCTTCCAGGTATTTTCACTTACAAGTGGAACGTACAAAAATGCTACTCCCTTTTCTCCTCCTCTCTTCCTTATTAACATTTCTTTCTTACACCATCGGGCCCACACTTATAGAGGACCTCTCTTAACTGGTACAAAAAAGTAACATTTGGAATTGCAAATGAAATGTAGTTTCTAAAAGCTGGTAAACTTCTCCTTTGGTATATATTGCTTGTATCCTCAAGGGATAATCCCAGATGATGGTTTTTCCTTTTTTTTTTTGTTATTGGTTTGGGTATTCTCTAACTAGATGATATATAAAATTGATGAAGACGAAGACGAAATTTCTATAATCCATATTCCGATTAAGCTCGTAGAGCCATGCAACTGAAATTTTAAAAAAACACTGAATAACTTAGCAAATACAGAAACCAATAGCATATTTATTTATTTATTTATTTATTTATTTTTTATCTCAGTGAACGTCTCTCCCTATTCGCATAATGCGGCGACGCTCGGAAACAACTGAGGATAGAGAAAAAAAGAAATGGGGAGGTGTTATAAGCTTTGAACGACTGACTACCTACTACACAGCTATGAAAGACGTAAACTCCACCTCACTGAGATCTGAACCCGCGACTACTCGCTTTGTAGTCGGAAACCTTATTTACTCGGCTACTCAGGCGGATAAAACCAACAGTATATGAAAGAGTTTTAAACGTAACCCTCCAATGCCCAAGTCTTCAAATCCACTAATCTGACGTTATAGAGCAAACATCGTTTATTCGAAACAAAACAAAAATTTCTGTAAAATTATAATTTGAAACTTTCAACTCCTTCCTCTCGAAACCATATTTTTCGAGTTTACCCCAACGCTGACTCATTCAATTTTTATGGGTTTAGTCACCGGATAAATACTTCTTCGGTACTTGGTGGACGGTACTTGCTTTTAAGTAGATTTTTTTAAAAATTATGTGACGCCTCCTTACCGTTTGAGGCATTCTAGATGCAAAATTGTGAATTGTATGTGTGTGTGAATAGATGTGAAAGTATGAAAGAAAAGGACCTCGGAGAGACTACTTCAAGTCTACCAGCGTGTTAGATATATCCGCACAAACTTAATATAACCTTGTATCACAAGTGGTGTAAGGTATAGCCACTACTCTCATGTATATGAAAACCTTAATAGTAGTAAATCCTTTCATTGTTTGAGAGAAATTCTATATATTATACATGTAGAGCATATACAAAATAGTTTGGGATGGAGGGGAATCGAAAAACTTTTCAGTAATTAAGGGCTTATCGTTAGAGTTAAAGTTAAGGAAAACTTTTATGCCGCTGCATGTTGGCATTGGTCCCCTAAGGATTGCACTATATATGTATATATAGTTTTTAAAAACTAATTCTTTTTAATCCCCTACTATTAGTTGCTAAACAAGTATCAAGGAATCTGCCCTGATTTCTCTTCATAAGCAAAGTTGACCAATATTTTTCTGGGCACAAGACCTTCGTTCAATATGCCAGAGAGTTATAGGATTTGTGTAAAAGTTACAAGGATTTATCTGCCCCGTCACTGCTCTGTAACATATTTTATTATGATGTTTATAAACTTTAAGTCTTGTTTTCGCTTCTCTTGTAGTGATATTACTTTCTTATGAAGTTGTACAAGTTTTGTTTTTGGTTACATGTTATGCCACTTTTCCATAAATTTTCTCATAATTTATTTGAACTTTTATAGCTAATAGATGTACATTTTTCTTTGTTCTTTCTTAGTGTTTTGTTCCAATATTTCATTCTTCTAGCAGAAAAAAAACAAACAAGTAAGCAAATTATATTCGATCATGACTGAATCTTTCACACCCTACACAAAGTGGGACCAAGCCAAACCACGGAAAGAACAGGCGTTCAGGGTTTATGTTTCAGAGGGGCCTGAACGCTGTAAGCCATTTTCAAATTTCTTTGCGAATTTGTAGGCGATATCTTCATTTTTGCGAAAGGGAGCATTTTCACCATAGGTGCCTCAGGTACATTCCGAATTTGAAGCCGACTAAGATTTTATATGCTTTATGGGCTTTTTAAAGCTTGTCTTTGCGCTTTATAAAAATTGCAATAAAAAAAAACAAAATTTTAATACACTATAATATTGGGTTGGCGTAGTTAATTTTTTCCTACAGCATCGCCCGCAGAATATACGGTCAAATTATTGTAGATTCCTCTGCTGTAATTTATGAATAATGAGCAAAAAACCAATTTTTTACTCCTTTCCAAAAGCAGAGGTGTTGTCAATCTGCATAGTACTGTAAGCGTTCCACGGATTTAACCCATTTTCAGCACTAATCTGCCTGCAGGAGTTTGCAATGTTTCTGCCAAAGTTTAAGTTAGTAGCTTCGGTTGTGCGGCCAGCAACAAATATTAACAGACAGAAAAACGTACAACCGGACAGACGGACACGATTAAATCGATTCAGAACTTGATGCTGATCAAGAATGTAAATACTTATTGCAGCCTCTATAACTTCCTTCCAGCTGATCAAAAGTTTTGACGAACTAAACATACCATTCATTCTTCGGTGATGGATATAATAACAGAACTTTAATAAGAAGTATAAACAACTACTACTCTGCTATCACTGCGGCGAAGTGACGAAAGCTCCTAGAAAGAGTATTTCTAAAAACTTTTGAGAAAAAAAAAGCAGGATCTCAACGTACACTTTTGTGCAAATCAATTAACAAAAGAACCGATATCATAACAGACCTTTTTCTGGCTGGCACAAGTGCTCTATTTCCGACTTAAGAAACCTCTGGTGATATAACGACAATTTGCGACATGAATGATCTCCCATGTCAGGCAGGCTGCAAAAGAGCGCTATTTACGACTTCAGCTACTACAAGAGGTGTTAGGCAAGTTGCCACAACGGAGCCTATTTCTAGCGTAGGTGATCTCAGAGGTTATGCGAATTAAGAATTCCATTTCCATCTTCGGCACTTTTCGGCGGTTACTACCTTCTTTGGTGTGAAATGTTTCCTAATACGCCTAATTGCTTATGGCCCAAGTGCCTCTTCATGTTATTCGGGGTGGATCAGGCGGCCTATTCCGAACGTAAGTGACGCCTGGTGCGAAGTTAGTGTGTGAAGGTTAGTCAGAGAGACTCGTTTCTCATCTAATGTTAGGTGAGTTGTCTCCTTAAACAAAGCTAACCTGACATGGAACAAATTAAAGAGTCTGTATATAGCAGACATTGTTTTATATACAAAAGTATAACGATATCTTTCAATTTACACGATGCATCATTTATCGTGTTTTTCTTTGCACTTTTTATGGGAGAAAACTAACTGACCAAAACAAAAAATAAACTCAGTTATGCTCAAGCAGAGAAAACTCAGTAGGAAGGTAACTTTCACTTTCATTTCAGCTTCAGTTTGAGTCTTCGAAGTCTTGGATTTCTTTTTGCTCTTCTTTTTTTTTTTTTTTTTTGTTGCCTTCACTTGTAAAGAACATCATTATTTTTTGTTCATGTTTTTCGAAAATAAATTGAAAAACTATCAGCACTAAAGTGTCTCTGAGAACAAATGATTCAATTGTGTTTTGTTAATGTAAAATTTATCTTAAGCTACTTGGCTGCGATAATCTCATGTTCGATTTGGTTTTATGTTCTTTAAATCGATTTACATGATTTGGAATTTAATTGGACATTTCTATTCCCCAGGCCTTGCGTAATTCGTTTTATTGGGTTTCACTTTACTTTCTTTGAACAGAAAAAAATAATAAAAAATATACGTAACAAGTCTCATCGAAATCGGAGAGTGACTGAAATATCATAATCTCATTGAACTGAATTTCGAGAATACTCTAAGCATTTAAGATCGTTTTACCAAAAACTGTGCTTTAAATGGAAATAATTCCTTGATTTATTTAAAAAGAAGAAAGAAAAAAAAAAGGCGGAATTTTACACAATTTATTCATGTTTTCCTTCACCATAAGGGTACGTTTATGGGAATCTGTTATCATATCGCATCAAAAACGCGATACCGCATGAACAGTAATTTGAATTATTATTTCAATAACAACAACAGGAAAACCAACAGCCAACCAGTTTGATATCCTGTAAGTTTAACGTAAATACAATATGCATGTATGTACAATATTTATATATGTACGCAGATACCAAGCATTCATGTGTAATATGACGATAGAATATTTTTACTTCGCTGCGGTAGTACACACCAGTAATAAGAACAACATGAGAATAAGCAAAAAAAAGAAAAAAGAAGAAGAAAAAAGAGGCGAAGAAAACAGAAATCGAATTAAATAAAAGGCAATTGACACGAGTTATAAACGGCGAACGTGGTTTTATAAGCGACCGCAAGGAAATGCGTTTAATGTCCTTGTTTTCTATTTTACCATAAATAAATATTCTTACTACACTTGTTTTACATTTGTGTAACGCGCGTTAGCTGGGTCGATATTACGCTCATAATGTCTGCCTTCTACTCCATAATAACATTCGTTCTAGTGAATTTTATCTCGAATCGTTAACAGCAACCATAGCACGTTCATATACCCACTTATATAAGCAGACGTAAGCAAACATATTCATACAAATGCCTATACAACAATGTATACAACAAACACATATCATTATAATATATGTATATAGACTTATATACACATTTCTTGTATATAGAACATATGCACATACAATACATTTAAAGATAGGGAAGCAAATGAATATTCAACTGATAGAAATAAAAGTATGCTGTGTTTATGGGTGTATGTGTGTGAGGACCTGACGGAATGTTAGTTCATTTCGTAATGGTTGCTAGTATACATATATGTAAGCTCACATATATATATGTAAAGGCATATGTATTTGAGTGTTAAAGCAGACATATATGTCAAAGTGCTTACAAACATATAAGCATTGCTTATAAAAGCAGTCATTCGTAAATCCTTGATTGTCATCTATGGCTCATAGCTTTATATGTGCGTCTCCTGTTTTTCTCTTTTTTTTTTTGTTCTTGTTTCTTCTCTAAGTCTTCAAAACTCTTTTCCGCACAAATAAAAACAACAAAAAAAAAAATACACATTTTTCAGGTCAAAGTTTCTATACTCACGACTAGCGGTCACTGCGTTGTGTTCGCAATTTTTCACGTAATATTAAAACCAATTTTGGTTGCAGAAGCTTATTGCAAACATTTAACGCTGTCCCTCGGTACGGTCGCAGAGCTCATTAATAACTATTTTGATGATGCATAACGCTGAACGTGTGGTAAACTATGTTATTAAACTTTAATAACGGGCGGAAGCATTGAACCTTGAAGTCATACAACGTCAGTGATCGTATTATAAAACAAGCAATTCTTTATTTATTTATTTTTATTTTTCGTTTTTTTAGATGCACACGTACAATATTAAATAAATCTGAAAATCTTTTTTAAATACAAAAAAATGCATCGCCTTTTTTATTTTAAATAAGATAGTTTACAATGAATTTTGGATATCCATCATTCAGTTAATCCATCAGCATCAGTTTGACAGCGAAGCTTAAGATTACCTTAATTTTTAAACTTTTTTATGTGCAATAAAACTGCTTACAACATAGTCAAGTTTCTTTTGAATTTACGAGATGATGTCAATTTTTGAGGCCGTAAGAACTTGGATTACTAATGGACAGATGGACAATCCGAAAACTATAACAAAATCTTACATCAATTAATACACATATATGTCTGTCTATTAGTATATAATATATACAATTTTGCATTCGAGACATATTCTGTATACATACTCTATATATATATACATTTTATGTAGCTAGTTACGTATACGTATATATATATATATATATATAAAAATATAAATATATTTATATTTATATATAGACATAGGCATATATATATTGTATTTATCTAGCTATGTTTATATATATACACGTAGATATATATATATTATATTTATATATATACATAGATATATATGTATTATATTTACATATATACGTATATGTCATTGAGTATCTAATGCATATTTCTGGATGTGGTAACCGCAATGACGTGAACAGCATATCTATATCCTTCACCGAGACGCATAAAAACAGATCATACTTTTTCTGTCCTATACAATTTATCTTAAGAGTATATTAAGTTTGTGGGGATATATACAACACCAAGAAAGCCCTGAGATAATATATCGGTTGCTTCAAAATCATTTTGCTGAGACGATTTAAGTCTATCTGTCCATCTGTCCGCCCGCCTGTCTCTCCGATAATTTCCCACATATTTAATATGTATTTAATCTACAAGTTGCTATTTTTACGATATTTTGCGATTAAACGCTATAGACGATAAGATGTCTTCACAACCACTCCCAAAGGTCATTTTATTGCAGTTTTTAATCATTTTCGATGAAAAGTCAGTAGAAAGTATTATTTTCGCATACAAAAAGAATATGAAAAATTTGGATCGAATGAAACGACTTCTGGAATCCCTTTCTTATAAATGTGCTTAACAAAATAAGCCTTCATACGACAAAAAGATTTAAATTTTGTTTTTTTTTTTTTGCGTTTTAAAAGTAGGTACTCATGTGGCAACAAAGTAAAATATTTGGTATTTTAAGAGGAGCATACAACTTGTACTTTGCAGTTTTTCCTTTCTAATAGTTCCCCGTACAAACTAAACAAAGTGACGAGATCTAATTTCTGGTAGTTTGCGTATAAAGTAATATATCAGGCATAGCGTACTTACTTCTCGGCCTGGCCGGGCCAAAACCTTTTAACGTTTATTTTAATTATGGTTTTTTTTTTTTAAATTTAAAACAGAAAACGATTGATAAAATAACAAAAAAAAAAAAAAAAAGAAATGTAAATATATATTATTGTAATTCGTAAAAAAGAAATAACATGAATGCGCCTGAAGCCAATAAAAGCATATATTGGATGTGAGAGAAAGTTATGCTACATTTCAGTTTATTTAAAATATATAATTGAAGCAATAACTTCTGTTATTTGCAGAACATTTTTTTTAATTCTTCAGATTAACTATCAATTCATTTGCTATACCAGTATTCGTTCATTGAAGTAGCATTGTCATGGAATGCTATCGATTTACTTTCAAAGCAATTAAAATATTTTTCCTTCAACTAATTGGCATGCTTGGGCCCATGCATTGAACTATTAAGCCTTTAGTCGCTTGAATACAGAAGCAACCTAGTGAAAGTTATTCGCGGATCAAAATATTCCATGAAACATTACGCTAGGGAGAAGTCGTCGTAAAATGCCGCAAACGATCGCTTCTCCAGGCAAGCAGCTCTCTGCGACTTCTTCGTCTTACACATTTTTCTGAACGACAAATTAGTTGATTTTTCAAACCCTTTCACGTCTACGTATGTGTAGAATCTCATGAGACATAAGCGTTTAGGCTAATCTTTCTTTGGCGGAAATTAGTGGATGATAAGTGTTTGATGACTTTACTAAATCTGAACTAAATCAGCCTACGTTTTGAGTTTTCCTCTATATGAGAGTTTTTCGAAAATTTATTTTTATAAATTTTGTACTTTTTAGAATTTGGCAATTTTGAATAGCATCGGGGACGGTCGACCTTGTCCGACTATGAGTTTTTAAATTTATATTTTTAGTTTCAATACAACCACAAATTAAACAACAAATCAATTTGTCTATTAAAGTTCTTTCATTTATTTTTATTTCAAAATTATTTCTTATTTAGAAGAAGCAAACAGCACTGATACCTTTTTATGTTCTATTGCATTTTAGTTTTAGATTTTTAACGATATTTCTTCGTTATCGATATTAAACGTTGTGTGCGTGTCTGTCTGTCTGTCTGTGTACCTCTCTCTCTCTCTTTGTCTCCCCTTCTCTTAACTACTACTAGCCGGTACCAGTATCCTAATAGCCCTACCGTACACTTCATCGACCACTTTCCTCCGCGGGACTACCGTTAGGCATTACTTCGCGGAGACTGTTTGCACTTAGTGCGCTTCAAATGGTGGAACCTTATTGGAATAACTAAAGGCTTCCACTTCCACTTCTCCTTCTCTCCACCAGCTGTCTCTCTAGCCGTCTTAGTTCCTCGGATATCTTTCCCGCGAAGTCCTTGACAGTGCTCGCTCCTCCTTGAGAAAGAAAGGTAAAATGTATGAAAGCAAAGCATTCTTCTTGAGATATAATTTCAAGTTCGTTAAGTTCATTAAAATAGTCAAACAAACTACCGATATTTATATACAATCCTTTGATGACATTTGTTTGCTGATGTGCGACATTACTTGGTTTTTTCGTCGCAATATAGAAAACAGTCAACGCGCCTCTCATACTCAACCTTTGCTTTTTCACAATTTATATACTTCACGCAGCCATTTTTGCAATCAGTATGTGGGTGACACACTTTACTGCACTTCACTCGATAAAAGGGATAGAATAAATATTAAAGATTAAATAAAAGTATTTTAGAAAAAAATAAAAAGCGTGTGTACGATGTCAGATAATTTCCGTTGCGGTTTTGTTTTCTTCCTCAAAAATCACACTCAGTTCATTAAATAATTTACTGAACCAGACTTTACGTATCTTTCAACCTTACTTTAGCGTATCTTTCAATCCAATCAGAAAAGCTCCGGCTTTGACTTAACCTTCTACTTTCACTCACGAAGACCTCTTATTGAGTCCAAATGCTTTGCTTTACTTGCATCTGCAGTGGTTTCAATTGAATCCCTAATTTTTGCATAAAGATTCTGAAATACTTTGAAATTTTTGAAATCATTAAATAAAAAAATCTTTCTGCTGATTAAAAGGCCGACAGCCACTTCACTACAACCTAATGCATAATTTAAAAGCGCATGCAAAGTTAAAACGTATTCCATGGGAAATATACTTTGGCTCGGCAATGAATGTGTGTTTGGATATATCAAGGATGTCAGTATCAAAGAGACTTAGCTTAAGTCACAGATCCGAAAGAACTTAAATTTTAAATATCATTTGAATTTTTACATAAATTATTAAGGATATATTTAACACATAACTATGTCTGGTGCCATGTCTTACTTAAATTGTAAGCCGAATAACAATCAATAAATTTTGCAATACGTACATAGTCAGTGGTTATGGGGAAACTGCACCACGATTCCTCCAGGAAAAGCCAGTTGGAGACCACGTTCCTAAAGATAAAAAAAGTTAGAACGACTAACAGGGAAAATCGATTACACTTCTAGATTCTAATGCTTTACTCTGACCGTCAAAGAATCTAACATCAAGAGCATGTTCGATCTAAGTAGTACACACATTACCTTGGACTATAGAAGGAAGTTCTCTTAAAATAAGTTAAGAGAAAAACAAAGTTTATAAATTTCAATATTTATAGAGCCTCTCAGAAGTTGACCTATTTTCTTGCCTTGCGTGGGTGCAGCAATCTTCAAACTTAAGAAAAAGCTAGAAGCTTCTAAGCATTTATTTTTTTCTTTTTTTTTGTAAATAGGACCAAACGCTCAAGATACGTTCCCTATAGAGAGAAACAGTGAGAAGAGAGAAGAGAACGGTAAGTGTTATCCCTTTACCGAGCAAGCACTCACTATATCTATGACCAAGCTTGGTCTACCGTGCTCATGTACTAAATTTCACTGAAATATTGCGAGATTTAGAATTAGTTTTGTAGATTGAACACAACCACACGTACAAGAACCTTATACGGAAAGACGAGCATGTAATGTTTGTCCTTTTCTTAATCGATTGACATGTAAAAGTCAACAGATAGACCAGACGGAGGAATAGACTTGGGATTTCAGAATTATAGTCTCAAACGATAGGTATAGTTATACAAGGGTTCACCTCAAACCGTTCACGATGTTGTATATATATTAAAATAAAAAAGATTTTTTAAACTTTTTTCTTATTTGTTTATAGTGCAATTAGGAAACAATCAAAACATCTTGAACAGTAAAGCAAAGGATATAAAAGTTGCAGTAAACAACAACTGTGAGAGAAAAAAGCAGGAAAAAATGTAAAAGAAGCTTAGAGCGAATCACTTGATACCCATAACTTTTTTCGATAATCTTAACAATTTCAAGAAAAAACACTTGAATAATATAAAGTAAAATTTATTGTTTTTATTGCTTTCGCAGTATTGACGAACTCTATAGGAAAAAGTTGCAAAGTGGGGGCGGAACATGGTGTCATGTCAAATAATATGCGTCCACGTAGTGCAACTGCCACACATTTCTAATAAAAGCGGTTTCACTTACGAAATTTCAAACCGAACTCCAGGATCTCAGAAAGGGAAAAGGCTTCAAATCCCACTTTCAGCGCAAAGTTTTGCGAGGGTTAAAATTGTCCCCATAGAAAACACTTATATATAACTGAGTAAAGATCCGCTGCGTTTTCCTTATCGACCACTTAAGTTATGTGAGTTAATTTGAACTACAAAATCTTACCTTATTGCAAGGGAAAGGAGAGTTTAAAGAGTATCGAACAACTAAGCTTTGAAGGCGTAATAGGATTACCGACTTCCTTTGCGTTCACCTGATCGTAAATGGGGCCAAGCAGAGCGAGCACTTTAGTTTAGACTTTCTTCGATCGAACGAAAATTCATGCCAACGGTACGAGAGAAGCGAACTTTCTTGTAGGAAGCTTTTGAGTTACCTTTGAGGGATCCAAGCCAAAAATTTAATCGTTACGACATATAAATACGATGTAGAAATAATTGCAACGAACAGACAGATGGACGGACTAGCTTAGCCAAGTAATTACCAGTTTTTTCTGCGCTAATTTGACCTTGAAAGGAGATCAACCGAGCGAAGATTTTAGTTTAGATATCCTTCGAATGACCGGAAGATTGTTTCTCTATCTTTTCTAGTCAGAGAGCCCATAGAAAACAGTTGTCATAGAAAGGTACTTCTTGGTTACCGCTGAGCCCCACGTATCCAAACTCGAAAATTGGATGGCTATGATCTAAACATCGTAATCATAGTAGTCATAATTTCAACGCAGAGACAGATGGGCGGACCAGTGTAGCTAAATCTAATTGACGATTCAGCCTGGTTCATAACATACTTCACTTATGAATCTGTTATGGAAGATTTTATGCGTTGCTCACATTTGCAAAAACTTAGTATACCTTCAATGGCGAGTATAAGAGGAGCAAAAACAACAATTTACCAAAACAGCACTAATCTAAAATAACTTAATAAAAGCGATTTTAAACCTAAGCAACAGCGAGATAATATTTTAAAAACTTTTACTACGAAAATATCGCCCGTTTTAAAAAATGGTTTATCCTAAAAACACTAGACTTTTCTTTCCTTTCTCTTTTTGTTTTTTTTTTTTTGTTAATAAAATTCACGAGCTCTTAATGTTACGACTTTATGGCGCACTGGGTTGCTAAACATTATGTTTACGACTGCCATGAATGACTTCCTATTCAAAGCTGTATTATGTTCGATAGTGTCTGTTATTTAATAGTTAAGCTACTCGCACACACACACACACACACACACACACACACACACACACACACACACACACACATACACATAAACACACATACATAAGGTACAATTTGCTTCACGGAGGATAGTGAAGATGTCACCTGACTAACAAAAAGAGAAGAGGAACAAAGAAAAAACGGATTTCTTACCATAAACTTATGGATTTGCCCGTTTAGGTGAAAAGGGTAGATTTGAATCGCAGTGATTTGTACGGGAAATAAAACCTTTTGTGAACGAGTTGTGCGGAAAAATTTATGCACTTTCGGATTTTGAAGATTAGGTAAATTTCTTATAACTAGTATAGCGGATGTATTAAATTTGGCAAACGATTGTAGAGCATGGAAATATCATAACTGATTCTCGTAAAAAGTTGATTTTTAATTTGCAAAATATACTTCAACCTCTCTTGAAGCACGATCTAAAGTAGTGAAGTGAAACTTGTCACATATAGGTAAACAATTCGATCAATAATATATTGTCCGGCTTAGCACATCGTCAGCATCAAATCAAAAACTTGGGAATAATTGAATAGAAATTCCTTCGTTACTGCAGAAGTCTATGAATGGAACAAACATCGATTGACTATATCCAAAGCGTTTCTCTATGAAAAGAGGCTTATCAGTAGAATTGAGATTTTGCATGATTAGAGTAGTCATTCAGACTTCAGTGAGTTCACCTAAGATCTAGTCAGCTACGGCGAACACTTAATAGACACAAATATTTAATACCAAGAACCACAGACGGTATACTTATTACGATTTTCTCGACTTACCTTACTACACTTATCCATAATTTCAAGTTTACACAATCACTGAGGCAACGCTAGCGGTAGATTTCTGTCAAGCAACGGTAAACCCGTTTTTGTCACCTCTTAATGAGTTTTTTTGTATTCTGACGTGTAAGCATAAATTTAGACATGACATCTTTGTGCTCCACTCTTTAGCATGCCACTACGCAATTTTATTATAATAACAGAGAATATAGTGAGTGCAACGGAACAAAAAAGAAAAAAGAAAATATTCTAAAATATTAAAGGAAAAGTGAAAATCTAAAAATGAGCAAACACAAACGCATCAAAAGTCTATTCTTTCTTTTTTTTACTTACTAATTCATTACTTATTAATCAAGTTCATTAGATTGCCAGGTGAAAGATGGCTAAAACATTAGGATAGGAATGGGAATCATTACCTTAAAGTAACATATCGTTCAATTAAATGTTTTTTTCTTTTTAATTTGTAATAAAAACTAAACCGTAAAATGTAACAAATATGAATTTTGTTTCATTGTGGATATTGTTTCATGCCTTTTTTATTTAAAAATGGTCTCATGTAAATCACCTCCTCTGGACTTCTTTACAAATCCAATGCCGGAGGGCCAAAGTTTGCCACTGTGTTTGTGTGAAAACCGCCCAGTACGTGGACCGAATTTCTTTGAAAAATCCAATAAAATTACCGCTGTAAGTTAACCCAAAAAATATATGAACTAGCTTGAGACAGACAGATGGACAGACAAGATTGAACGAAATTCTGATCACAATGCTAGAAAAAAAGAAGACAAGACAAGTCTCAAGTCTTTCTTGATATTGCAGACATCGACACAAACTTAACACACCCCTATTCTGCGGGCTATGTAAGCTATGAGAAATATAATCACAATGCAGTAAATAACAATGTAAGCAAGTAAATAAAGGCACTTCCAATTTCAAAGGAACGTTCAAAGTTCACATCATCGTCTCTTCTTGGATTTTCCGAAACGGTTGCTGATTATTACTGTGCGGACAATGTGTATCGCGACTTCTGAAAGACTTGATACTACCCAAAATTACGCAATAGTGTCAGGCCAAAGTTACACTACATTTAATTCCACTTTTAACAGGAAATTTCAAGGCAGCCTCTCTAATAACTTTCTAAAAAAAACTCCCAGCATTCCTTGTGTGGCTTTCGTTCGCTTCCCCATGCAACCGCAACGTCAGAACTTCTACCCGGTTCTAACATACATGGTTGACAGTGCTATCACACACAGTGCAGCCACTCAGTATACAAAACCCAGATCGGATTTCTTGTGTCTACACATTTTTAAAGAGCGTAAGTAATGCGAAGGGAATCTGTTTATTTGTGTAATGAAGACATGTGGCCATTAAAGTATTCTTAATTCCTGTTAAGCACCACACTTTCACTTTCGCTATAAATTTCAATAATTGTCCTTTGAAGAGTTATCTGCTCTTCCTTTCCGCCATAATTGACCTTAAAACTATGATTAAGAGAAAATTTGTTTTAAGTTAAACTTTTTTCTGTTTTTTTTTTTTTTTGATTTTTTTAAATTTTCATCCTAACATAACAATGTTTTAAGTACGTTCCAAGAAGTATTAAAAAGTACCAAAAACTAAATAATATAGTTTCTAAAATAAAATGAAAAAAAAAAAAAAAACAAAAAAAACTAAACTCTCTAACTTTGTGCCTTGAATACTTAGCTTCATGCCTTGCATATACGTATATGCGTTTCCCTGAAAAAGAACCAAACAAAATATTCCTACAGCAATGCTTTAATCTTAAAAAACTTTTCATCAGATTATACAACATTTTATCCACGTAAGCTTTGTCAAAAAACTCTCGGAATGTTGCAATGCTAATAAAGAATACTACCAAGAGTACCATTTCCGAGACTATAGATGAATTAATGAAATTCAATTCACAAAAGCTGCTTATGTTTCTGCTTACGTTATAGTTCGTTGTTTAAAAATTGCGCAGCACACAATAAAGAAAGCGTACGCTTCTCCGCTCTTCCAATATAAGAAATATCATACACCATAGATTGTTAAGAAGCACTTTTCATAGTTATGCTTTATCAAAAATACGACATTACGATTGGTGCTCTGCACGCAAGAGGTTGAAGATATCCTTCGCTGCAAGTGACTACCAATGTCCGGTCAAGCCGTAAACTGTTGATAAAGACAAAAACATTGTTATCAGAAAATCGTTACTTAACCTTAAGAGGCAATAGCTTAGACCATTAGCTTAAACCTATCCTTAACGTTTTTCATTTTTATGGTTTTGCTTATTCTTTAGCCATGAAATCTTTTATAAATCGTCTGTTGTCAAAAAAAGGGTACTTTCTCACAAACGAAGCAGAAAACCAATTGATTAAATTAAAAAAAAGTAATCTGCTAGACTAACATTAGCATCATCAGCATTATTGCTCTCGCCTGGTCTAAGGTTCGTAAGACTTTTACCTTTTTCGGCGAAAGTTTTCGCAGATTTATAAAACTCTGATCATTTATCAAATAAGGATTTATTTTAACTTCACTATTGACTATTTGTCTACTGTATTTATTAATTAAATGTACTTATAATTTACGTAATAATTTTGAAAAATAGCTTCTTTCACTTGCACTTTACTTTGTACAAAAATCGCCTCTAGCTTTCTTTATTAACTTGATATTAACTTGTGGGGTTTAAAAACAGTTTTAAGACTGATGGTATCCCCGTTTAGATATATTTACAACGTAAAAGGTTGGCAAGCCTGCAGAATGTTGGCAGACCTGAAATTAATTAAAAAATTTGTTAAGTAAAAATTCGAGTTTCTTACTAAAAGTAAGTGTTACGGAACACTTTATTATTGTCAGTGGGCGTTGCGTCACTATTTTTGATTAACAGCCAATTAGCAACACGACAAACTTAAGTTGGTCACCAGAATCGAGCAACGCCTTGGATGCTATGCAATTGTCTGCGAAGTCTTTCCGGTAAAACAACTACATAATGGTGCCAGGCGTGATTTATAGCAGCTGCACGTACGATACTAATTGGTTGGTAAGTAAATAAGTCGTAATTGTCATTTTCTTCAGAGCTGGTTCGTGACGAATGTAAGAGCGCATTGCGTAGACACGACCGGAGACTCTTAACTTAGTTGATTTTCCCATTGAAACCGTAATATCCCTTTCACGGACAATTTATGCATGGGCATACCCTCTCTGCAAAACTGTATGCTTTAGTAGTTGATATTGTTGTTAAGGCAGAACTGTATTTGCTAAAATGTTTCTTTGACTTGCAATAATCACATTACACCGTTTTCTCGTCTGACCTTTTACGTAGCAAAGCTGAGTTAACTGCTTTTTTGGCGGATTATTTGTTTTTTTTTCTTTTTTTTGTTCTGGGGCATCATATGTTGAGAAGTGTAATCCTTTTGCTTAGCAATGCTTCGCAATACATGCCATAAAAGGAAATTCGAAAAGAAAAATAAACCAAATCGTATCCAAATTAAAAGCAGGTCGAAAGCTGACCTAACCATTAACGTAGGTATATTATGAGATTTAAGCATAATCTACATATTTATAAATCTTAACGACAAACTAAATATTGAGATTATTCTCCAAAAATCCTGATACTTTTTTGACTGAAAATATGTAAGCAAATTTTAATATATAAAAGCCTCTTAATGCATGTTCCAAACCTACATCCATCCATACGTGTATAAGCCTCTAAGTGCTTATATACATGTACGTATACATATACATATATGTGTGTTTACGTATTTGGGTACGCACACATATAATTACAGTTAAGCATATATGCAAACAAGTTACGGCCTTGGGTAAAAATCATAGTAAATGAATTAGCATACATTGTAAAATATGTTTATTGCATGTGTGTTTACTGGCGTTGTCAGACAGTCGACGTTAACATACAGAAGACATTGCTAACTGGGCGACAGCAACATTATTATTATTATTATTATTATTATCATCGTTGGTAAAGGGTTCGAGATGGTCACTAAGCAAGCATGTCGTAGGGAAGCACATACGTTTACGCCTAAGGACGTAAATAAATACATATACGCTTCAGTGTATGTTTATGTGTGTGTGTGCGCGTTAAAATTAAAAAAAAAAAAAACAAGAAAAAAGAAAGATTCAACTTTTCCTTCAGGAAACCTCGTTACATTAAGGTAATGAAAATTAATTGCGAGAGCAATTTTCTGTCATTTACGTTCGTACCATAGACAGACGTGTACGCAAGCTGTATAGTTAATCTAACACAAAAAGGAACGTCATATTGTTTGCTATATTCACTCCCTCAACCACCGTTACACGCAAAGTAATGTTTCAAATAAAAGAGTTTTACTTGAACGAGTATTGCTTAGCAAACATATGTATTTATATAGATAGATGCCTTTATAACCGTAAAAGAAGTTATCTTTTTTAACCTTCTCTTATGGAGAATAACAAACAAAGGGAAGGAATGTAATGATGGCACTTTTCGAAAAGGTACAATCTAAGCTAGTTACAAAAAAAAAAAAAAAAAAAAAAAAAAAAAAAAAAA
Source organism: Glossina pallidipes (assembly GCA_000688715.1). Taxonomy (NCBI): domain Eukaryota; kingdom Metazoa; phylum Arthropoda; class Insecta; order Diptera; family Glossinidae; genus Glossina; species Glossina pallidipes. The sequence continues at coordinate 455,216 of KK499774.1, forward strand.
AAAAAAAAAAAAAAAAAAAAAAAAAAAAAAAAAAAAAAAAAAAAAAAAAAAAAAACACAAAACTCAACACCAAGAACAGGCAAACATTTATGCATAGCTACTTACAAACACATGTATAATTATCAGAGCAGAGCGTTGCCGTTGAGACTATAATACGGAAACACTACATAGTTGCACAAAATATTGTATAAATATTGTAAAGTTATGCACAAAATAGTTACATGCTAACGCTCAAGCACAACTGTATACACATACACATATACACATGCACATGCTTCGCCTGCAAACAATGGATAAAGTCAGTAAGTATCCTTTAGCCTCATTTACACCACATGACGCTAAAGGCAATAAACATTTCCCTCGACTTGTATGTATTTTAATATAATACACATATATAGATAAATCTCTATGTATAACTTCTGTATATATGGTATAAACTCCGTCTTGTAATGTTTGTACGCGTATTAGGTGTAAGAGTATTTAGGGACTCATGCGCAAAATGTATAGTAAGTGCAGACTATCGTAGAAACGTGACTCTGAAATGAAAGTGTCATAAAAAGAAAAAACAAATTACCCAAGGGTATCTATTATATATACATGCACATACATACATACATAGGGAAGCGCACGCAATGTGCAACTTATATATTTTTGTTTTATATAAAAATGCGAAAAAAAAAAATGGATCAGAATTGTTGGAATAATTTTAAGGCTTTCGGTGAAAAAAGTTTTGAGGCTTAACGTGTACACACATATTAAACTTGATCTCGACTCGCCGATTTCATGCACTTAGTACAATATTATATGTACATATGGACGGAAATATACATCATTATTATTATTATTATTATTATTATTATTATTATTCCTTCTGCATTACATCTAATTCTCAATTGGTTTATTAAATATTTGCCCCTAGATTGAAAAGCAATAGACAAATACACAGAGTTGTTGCCTGAAGAGGAAATAGCAAAAGCTCTTCATTGGACTGCACAAATACAGTTTATTTACATACTTGAAATATATTTAATAATTAAAACACTAAATGAATCCATGTATTGCTATCATGCCCGGTATGGCATGAATACTCACTTTTAATCACCACAAAGTATTTTAATCAATCAATTAGGTCGAACCAAGAAGACCAATGAAAGACTCTTGACAGCTAGATATGTGATATAATAATAAAATTGTAAAGATGTTTCAACTGTGCTCTGCTCCACACAGAAAGATGTTTTTGCTTACTGTTCCTCTAAATTCTTTAAGTTCTTTGTTGTACTCAAATCTCCAATCATAACGATTACATACATTTTCTTTGCAATATTTTGAATGCTCTTCCCCGTAGCGCTAATTTCACAGCAGGGCTTCCTTAATGCTTCTGCACTTTCTCGTACTTTATTTTAACTATCTCCTATCGGTGCAGCAATAATGTAGCGCACACCAATATTACCTCAGCAAATAATTTCAATAGATTTGAACGAATGAATGCAATGTAGATGAGTTTAGAGACTACCTTAAGTTAACTAATATTATTCTAATAACATGCGAAAAGAAACCGCCCGAGGTATTAATTAAATATGTATTACACACATACATATTTATGTGTAATAGTTGAGACGATGCATGAATTGAAATTTTAGCTCTTCCCACTCTATTCATATATTTGAAATACATAGTTGGGCCGAAAAATAGATGGGGGGTATTTTTCCCCATTTCCGTATTGGAAAATGGTTTCAAAGTTACGTTAAATTAAACAAAAATTTGAAAAAAGTTTGGTTCAAAAATATGGCATACTTCGAGCAAGTTTTCATATGCAAATTTATTCCTAGTGTTCTCTGAGATGTATCGGGCCGACATCCTCTCTCCTAAGAAGAGCACGTATATATTATAAAATTTTTCTGCCATGCTTCACTGTTTTTGTACTATATGTAAAGTGGAATTTTTTTTCTTCTGACCTACGTACGTTTTTTTCCACATCATTACTAAAAAAATTTACTTTCTGCTTCGTCGCTTCGAAGAGTATTTCGGATCGATATTTTCTATCGCCTTCTGGGCTGCATCAATTTTTATGGGCTATGGTGTTTCCTCTTCTCCAAATTAAATTTTCTGAGCAAAGGTCCCTTTCGAAGTGCTATTCCGAGTAGATCGTTCGGGATGATACAACATTCGCACTTTCATTGAAAATTGCTCTAAACGACTTGAAGGGATCTAGCTTTGCTGCAATTATCATGCGATTATCGAAAGCGGGAGAAGTTTTTCTCTCTCTAGAAATACGATTTATCTTTACCACCCGCTTTTGGAGCAAAATATTACAAAACACTTTACTTTTCACAACTTTAAAGAAGACGCACCTACTTCACTAACCAAAGCCTACTTCACTATGAAAAAGCTGCTAAAAGAATGTAAAAGCTCTCAACTTTTTACTGCAAGAATGCTAGTTAAGAAAACGCGTACACACATGCTCTCGCCTAGAAAAACAAATCTACTTTGAAATAAAAGAAAAAAAAAATGTTCGGAAAAATAAATTTGCTTACTGGTAGCGAAGAAAAGCATTTCATTTCTTGCAAAGTCGTGGTTATTAAAAATGTTCAAAGGGACACACAATTTAATGCAATAACCCTTTGCAGAAACACCTTTTAATTCGAAGTAAAATGTTTATGAATAGTTGAATAAAGAGTGAGCTGAAAAATTGAATTCCACTCTGAAAAAAAGTTGATTTTTTTCTCTATGTTATCAGCCACTCAAAGCATGCTGATGGCGATAGTCAGGGAAGATTATAGGTAAGTATAAAAAATAGCGATTGAAAGACAGGTAAGTAAAGAGAGTAGTTAACGAAGGAAGATAGAAGCATTGGCTATCCTGCCATGAAACAGGGTGCCATCATACGGCACATAATGAAAGGAAATGCTTTCTAGATGCCTTCGTGGAAGTCTGTACAGATAGTTATAAGTTTATTTATTTATTTAGGTTTTTTTCTTATACGACTCATCAGGCAAAGCATGCTCCCTATACGAGCAACGCGATGACGGATGAGAAAAGAATGAGGAAAGAGAGCGACGTAGAAAGAAAATGGAAGTTTGAAGAGTGAACTAATAGTGTAGTATGATAGAATAGGACAATGAAAAGATAATAGAATAATAGAATAGAAGAATAAGCGAATAATACTATAAAAGAATAGGGGAATAATTAAGCATTAGAATAAGAGAATAATAGAGTAAGTGAATATAAAAGCATGGCAGTGAAATTAGATAATACGCGAATGGGATAATTGAGCAAGGGAATAAAAAGGTAATAAAAGAATAGGATAGGATAGTAAAGGGGTAAGGAAATAATGCGAGACTGGAGTAAGAAGAAAGAAGAGAGAATTAGATACGATAGGATGCCCATACAATGTGATAATGGGATAGGGAAGCAATTGGATAACGACTCAATAAAATTAGAGGATAATTGAACAGTGAGAATAGTAGGATAGCAGAATAATGGAATAACTGGGTAATGGGATAAGGGAATAAAAGAGTAAGCAAATAATAAGATAATAGCTCAAGGGGATAACGGCTTAAATGACTGATGAATTAAAATGGGGAAATAACAAACAGCAAAATGGGGAAATAACAAACAGCACAGCCGACTAAACCGGGTAATGAATGTACGGATAAATTTATGGAAAAATAGATGCAACAGAAGTCATTTGGTGCCAAGCCTAGAACTTTTCACTCACTCAAATTAGCTGAATAACATTTAAACGCTTTCGAATAGCCAATAAACGAGAAGCAGAATTATATTCGAACCTTTTATCATACTTTCCCTTCGTTTTACAAAAAGCTTAAAAGCAAGTATATAAATTACATTCGCCTGCCATGTGAACCTTTCGCACCAACCAATTTTTCTAAAAAAACAAAATCGCAAAAACACGGGAAAAATGAAATTTCCATACTCTATACTAATGAATGAACGTGGCTCACCTTTCTCACGACCATACAGATGTTGTTGTTATCTCTACGTTCACTTTAGGACACAGATAATGAATCAAAAACCCAATCTTTTTGCTTTTGAATACAGATGCGATTTCTCCGATGAAGTAGCTTCTCGAGCCGATTTTTTCACGTTTACAATCAGGAGTATCTTTATTACCTAAATCCAGTAAGACAAAGATAGACTCAGTACTTGTGAAGTCTCTGTCAAATGTTTTCGAGAAAGAAAGGAAGAAACCAAATTTGCTTTTGAAAAAATAGATAGGCGCATGTTTTGTTATGCTGTGGTCATTTCTCAATTTGTCATTTGGCTTAATTTCAATACCAACCTGCGTGCGAGAACTTTTAATCTCTGTACCACCGACAGCTTAATTTTTACGACCAAGAGACCGCAGACACTGCGCACAGGCAGATTGACAAACAGACAGATGGAGTCGCAACAACAAAGTTTCAACAAAATGAATGTATTCCCCACGTTCGATAGTGGGTATAAGAAGTAACAACCTACTTTTCTAGACTATTTACTATCGAGCAGGCGTGACCGATCTTGAATGTAGATCGAACGGATAGGAACTTTGCGTCGTTGTATTCGCTGTTCTGTATGTATTATGAGCGAAAAACTCAATTTTCGGCCTTTGAGAGCGGAGGTGATATCATAATTTCTATGACTCGGAGAACGGTTACACCGATGAGCAGATGGATAGGACTAAATCGATTAAAAATAGTGATCCAGAATGTATATATAATTTATTCCTTTCTGGTTATTGCAAACGTTTCGACAAAGTGAATATACCTCGAACGAGTATGGAAATAATCCTGGACAGCGAGTCAGACTGACATAGCTTAATTACTTCAGAATTTTGTGATGATCGAGAACGCATACATACTTCCTCAGATGCGTATTCCTAGATATTGCTAAAGAAAGTAAAAACCTATTAAACTACAATCCCATCCCCATCCTTCAATGTCGACTATAAAAATGAAGTTTCTTTTAATGTTTGTTTAAAGAAAAAAAAAGGATTGTTTGTTTACTTTGATTACATTCATTACGGCATTCATCAACCGCACTTTCTGCTATTTATTAACCTTTTTACGCAAATGCTTATTGTGATCCTGTGAAACGTACAAAAAGCTTTTCTGATTGCTCTAATAAACCTTTATTTGACTTACTTTTTACTTTGCGAAATGCAAAAATATAAGACTTCATTCATTCATAAAATTACGCATATTTACGATGACTTCTCGTTTGTATATATTTTTGAAATTGAGGCTTTAATGCGCCACCATATTCGGATGATTCGGGGATATACCATAAGAAATACAAAATAACTTATGAGGTATAATACGTTACAGGGAGGAATGTGCACATATAGAGTTCATAAGCACATGTGCATTAATAAATGTACATACACACAATACGTACATAAATACATACAGATACTCACTGCTGCTGTAAAAATTTCATACATTTCGGTTCAGAGGGTTGCAGTTAATGCCTTGAAAGACAAACGAACGAAAAGTTAGCTACTATTGCCTTTTTTCCCATCAAATACACACACGTATACGTGTAGACACAAACGCGTATATGTTGTATACGTACATAGATACATAAATTCAAATCGTATATTTTGTATTGCGACAGGCAGGATGAAAAATTCGCATTTGTTCGCTATCAGTTATCTTGCCATTCTTGCCATTTAGGAAATACGTGATATAACTGCACGAAATCAAAATAGGCTGAAAATATATGCGAACGCACACATCTACACGTATATATCTGCATGTGTACATGCGATGTAGTCATGAAAATTTTTCATTTGACCCTGTTGTGGAAGATAAGTTTTCTGTTGCAATTAAGATTATGCAGAAGGATCTATTTCTTATAACCAAGCAAATCCCTGATGTAAATTTGTTACATAAACGCTTACTTTTTTTTTTATCTCATATTTTTTCTGTCAAGTTGGAAAAATCCAAAAAAAAAAAAAACTTTACGACTTATTTGTGTACACTTTTGAATACATTAATATCATCCGTCCAGGCCAGTGTAGGCAATATGGAATAGTGTACACATTTAAAAGTTTACATGTTGCCCTTACCACACACGCACACAAGCAAAAGACTTCGGTCAGCCTTTATAAAGGCATATTGAAAAATCGAAATTTATTTACAAATTTAATATAAAGCTAATCGGAAATATTGCCTTCGAATCGAATAGATTTTCTAACTCAAGGTTGACTTAAAAAAAGAGAAATGATATTAGTGGGCCATGACCTACTATTAAATACCTTACACCCTTACCATACTGTCATTCAATAAAGACCTATAAAGAGCAAAAGAAGGCGTCATATGAGATGTGATCGTAAAGTTTCGATTAGAACCCTTTTCAATAGGGTTCTTCCTTGGGCCAAAACACGTCAGTGCAACAAATTCATCAAAATATCTCGAAAACTGCAGCCTTCAGTTTGAACACAAGAAAATAAGAGGGACAGAGAGACAGGTGGGTAGACAGACAAGCTTAGATAGATTCAGAAAATGATTCCGACCCAATTGATAAAATCAAAGGTAAGTCCCCCAAGTCCTTCTAGGTGTTGCATACATTCGCACCAACTTAATATGTTCTTATACCATAAAAGGTGTAGGGTATAATGAAGAGAAAATCAGCTACGTGGCAGAGTTCACGTTTCGCCATATCAAGACCGTTACGACATCCAATTTTGTAACAGAAAATAAAGGCAGTAACCACATTTTCCAAAGATTGATTTCATGGTATCAAACAAACGAGGTTATGACGGCTTTTTTCATAATGACGCGGTATGCGTATGAGATGCCCAAGTACGAAATAGTGATTTAAAGAACAGATGGCGCAACAATGCAGTGCATAGTGTAAAGAGTTGACATACATGGCATTTTCTGCCGCCATCAACAAGTGTCTAATGCACATAAATGACGAATTGGAAAAGTGCTTTTACTTTGTGCAATATGCAGAAAATTTGTGCAAAATGAAGTGCATTCGCGACACCAAAACAGGTTGGCTTTACAGCGTATTGTCACTGAAGATTGATAAAAATTGGTAAATTCACGCACGTCATCCACTTCAACCGCAACATCGAATTGCTTTGCCAGAAATGTAATGCTTTATGTTCGTTAGAGGCAGAAAGATGACATCTTCACTAGACTTGCTTTGCCAGAAATCTAATGCTTTATGTTCGTTGGAGGCAGAAACATGACATCTCCGCTAGACAATGGCGAAACGATTAATAGCACCATAGGCTGTCAGGTACAGTTTATCGATTTTAACCATTCGTTGTTCACAAAAAAGACGAGAATATCAAGAAGGCAACACAAGCTCAACGACCCTTCGAATGCGCCAAAACTGATTCGTGACACTTTGAAAGTGTTAGCCCATGCGGCTTACTCCTGAGACTTGGCTTATTCCGACTATCACTTCCGCACACCGATGGTTCACACAGTTGCTGATCAAGGCTTTGCTTCGCATGAAGATACGAAAAAAATGGCTCGAAATAAAAGAAAAAGACTTTTGCTGATCTCACGATTCGGAAATTGCCCAAAAGGTGAGAAGAATGTGTGATTAGCGATAGGCTACACTTCGAATAAACTGTTTTTTATCACTCCTCTAAGTTTAACATACTTTTTTCGAAAAAAAAATCCACAATCATGACATGAGTTTTTACCCCTTTTCAAGAGAGCTGTAAACTGATGCTACAGGTACTGAATAAAATTGTAATATTTGTCGAGTGAAAACTTTGAAACGTAATATAAAGGATACCTTCTTGTTCTTCTTGAATTCAGAAAATCGACAACAGACGCGTCACTATGCTGAGTGAAAAAAGACAAAGGAAAAAGAGTTCGACAAAATGAAAAACGCAGCAATCTCTTTGCCATGGAATTCGTATATAGCCACAAAAATAAAGCGAATACTTCCCCACCTATTCTTTAATGAAAATATTAAGTTTTACTAAAAACTCGGCAGAAACTTATTTATGTTGCCAATACATATAGAGCTGATGTAAGCTTTATTTGGTTAAAGCACCATGTCCCATGTCCACGTTCAACTCATTAACGGACTAAGACCTCTTTAAAAATGATTGACTACGCCTTTGGCTTGGTTTCCTTTCCTGGACAATCCTTTGACTATGGTTGAGTCAGATGAAGGCTTTCGTCTCCCACATAATCACTGCATCAAAATTTGACATATTTCCCCGCATGAGCATCCGAGCAGATAAGAATCTCGATTAATAAGGTAATGTTCGACGATTCAAATCGCAAGTGCGGTGAAGTTTACTTTGGTCGTAGATACAGGAAAAAAGGAAATTTTTCTTCTTAGCAAGAGTGCTTTCGCAATTGCCAAAGTGAATATAAATTTTCATGGCCTCAATTCAATTTCGACAAAATGTGGCCGCCTCTGACTGCTTCCTGTGTACTTCTTTATTTTCCCATTTCATTTTGAACATCATCGTGTCACATTGAGTGACGTGTCCTGAGATCATATTAAAAAAGCAAGAAAAATTCAAACTATAACGTCATAGCGTTAAATTCCGAAGTCTCTAAGAAAGTCATAGTATGAGGAAATATTCAACAAACATTCCTGTGGTTTTAAGCGCAATGTGCTCGCCGTACTTCAGTTCTGCAATGAATCCATTAAGGCCGATAAGAGATTTTTAATTTTCATATTCCGATTTTTTCACTTTTGTTATCGCAACATACCCGAAATTGAAAGCCATTCCATTCCTAGTATGTAATAATCCTTTTTGTAACGACCAACCAACTATATACACTTTCTTCTTCTTCTTTTTTTCTCTCATTGAAAATTTATATCTATACCTATAGAGGTACATAATGTTTTTCTATCTACACATACATAACTGTACACTTACGTGCACGACATAGGGGACAAATAAACTTTAACGTGTTTAAAGTTAAACAAACATATGTGTACACATGTGTCCGTACTTATAAATGTTATGCCCTTAGTTATACTTGCCATGCTTAGGCAAAAGGTTTTTGAAGCCTTTGATTTAAAATGCAAAATGTTAACTTTTTATTTTTATTTTTATTTTCATTTTTTTTATTATTTATTTTTCTCTTTTTTTATTTATTTTCACTTTTTTTTTTTTTTGTATTTTTGTTCAACTCTACAGACTTCAATTCAATTTGTCCTCTAAGTAAACATTTTTTATTTACAAAGTGATAGACTTTTTATTCATTTTATTACCCGTACTGTTTATTTTACATACCATTCTTGGTATATTTTGTAACTAAGTAGAATTAGAGCATAAGGATTTAGAGTTTTCTCTTAAAGTTATCTAGCACATCATACCGACATCATGGGCCATTTCGTTTGTTTTTTCTTTATTTCTTTTTGTTTCTTTTCTTTTATTTTTTATTTATTTATTTACACTGGTTTTTTTTTTTTTTTGGAAGGAAGCAAGATAATCGGGTTACTAAACTTTTATTTTAAAGCAAACGACTTGAAAGACAATGTAAGAAAATTCATGCTTAGAAATTGATTTGACTTTTCTCTATTTGAAGAAAAAATATTACTTTTATTTAGTTTTATCCTCATCCTTTTTACGTTTTAGATGGGATGGTAAATTTCGTGTTAAGCCTACGTCCATAAAAATTCAAATCGTCAGCATTAGTAAAGGTAAATAATGTATGTGCGTGTGTATTTCTATTAAATGTGATATAGCCACTATTTACATCCTCTATATACGTCAACTAAGGATACAGGACTTAAAAAAAAAAAATGCCTCACAAAAGACAGGAGAAAACGCTTTAGTGGAGCGCAGTCCACCATTAAATACCCTATACCGCTTTATTTAATGCCGTTATTCATACAACGGCTTTCATTCATACTATGACTTTATATGGGGAGTGATCGATTCGAACTATTTTCAATACCGTTCGTCCTTGCACCAAAACATTTCCTGTGTACCAAATTTCATCAAAACGTTTCTATAATTTCAGTAAGCTGAACACAAGAATTAAAAGTGCACTGACAGACAGACTAACAGACGAGCAGATCCATACACCGCACATGGTGATGGGAAAGAAAAGGAAGAATTTATTTTTAAAAACAGTTAGACCATATTAGACCATTTTTTTGTGCGTTGGATGAGGCCTGTTAATTGCTCAAAGCAAGCAAACGGACAAAGGGACAGACGAACAGACAAACTCAAATCGACACAAAAAGTGAACCTGAATCGATGGTTATAATAAAAAGTAGGTCCATGCCAAGTTCTTCTGGGTGTTGCACACATCCGCACGAAGAAGTACCGACACCTATACGTATAATAAGATTTTAGTAAGAAAGTTAATTTCCTTTTTTTTTTTTTGTTTTGATGTGACTTGGTTTCCACAGCCGCCACCACTAAGTTGGCGTTCATGGGCTCAAATCCCTGCGCTATTTGACGGCTACTTGGTCGTAGCTATAGTGAATGTTCCGTCGGTGAAGGTATTATATAACACTTGCCTGTGGCCGCTGCCTAGCTCTGCTCCTGTTTGACCGTCACCGTATTGCACGTATAGAGAGGACGTCGCCTGAGTGTTTGGTCATATTTAAAAAGAAAGAAAAAACAAAAAAACGTTCGCTGTCATATTCTTTGTCAACGTGTGAAGCTAAGAGCTTAACTAAATTACAATGCGGATTATAATTATAAATCTTGTAATAATAAACTTAAAATTTACATATAATCAGCCATGATATGATAGGTATCACTCAATGTATATCATTTTACATATCCATACACGTACGTACATATCAAAACAATAATTATGCATTTACCCAAGTGTATGAAAGCAAACAAGTAAGAAAGCTATATTCGGCGGGGCCCGAATCGCGCATACCCACTACTATGCTTTCCGCATTCCATTCTCCAAGTTCTTTTATTTGATACCTATATCGCTGGTATTATTAAGAAAAAAATAATCCACGAGGTCGCGATGTCTACCGTATTCTTTTTAGAGTTAACCCATTCTTAGGCAGCTAATATATCTTCCTTTGAAGAAGGTCCAAAGTAGTTCTCTCTTGTTTGCGTTATGATAAATAAGCACAAAACCTCAAAAGAGTGAAAATAGTAAAATTTAATCACTGGTAACTTTGTGTGGGCAGAGCCTTTTTTGTCACTTTTGCACGTAAAGAGTGGAACGTTCCGCAAATTAAATGTGGAAAATATCAGCCGTCTAACTTTTATAATTTCTGAGTAACTAGCAAACCCCCATAAATTTTTGCTAAGAAAAAACGAAGTTGCGTTCAGTTTGTGCTTCCACTGCGGACTTCTACTGTGCCCAATTTGGGCCATTTTCAATACCAACCTGCGGCCAAAAACTTCCAATGTTTCTGGCAAATTTGAAGTCGATATTTTAATTTTTGTGACAAAGACAACAAATACCACACAGACACACAGACGGACAGATATGGCTAAATTAATTGAGAATTTCATGCTGTTCAAGAATACAAATACTTTATAGGGTGTCTGAAGCTTACATACGTTATTAAAAATACATAATGAACATACTCCCGCCTCACAGTGGGTGGTATAAAAACGTAGACTCAAGCCAACAAAAAGGCACAGAAACAAGAAAGTTTACTGTTAAAATATTTAATTCTTCGGTAGCAGGTTTAACTTTTTTTTTTAGTATGATGCCTATACGTGTAACACGGGGACGTTCAGAAAGACGTGGGAAAGACGGAGAGATAGAAAGACTTGCCGCAAATTAATCTTACACCTAAACTATGACTAGGTATGGTCTCTCTATCGCTCTGGGATTTGGGCCCGTGAACTCTTACTTGGTGGCAGTTACAAGTGTTATCTGCCTGCCTACTCATCGCGAGCGTGGGATGTCTGGTAGCGAAAATTGTCTAGTTATTGTTGTTTGGGTAAATAAAAAATAAACTAACCGAAGATGGCTCCCGACTTTCAGTGCAATTTTCAGATGATATTTAAGTGTTCATCTTGCCGTAAAGTGTGGTTGCTTTGTCAATTGTTCCCGTGGAAATGGATAAAAGCACAATCATAACCGCATCCAGATGCAAGAATTATTTTAGCCGTTAATTAAAAATGCTATGCTTATTAAAATTTCGTAGAATTTTCAAAAGAAGCGAAAAGCGTAAAACATTCCGGTTGAAGGCGTTTTATTATTACTGTAATAGCATTGACTGATCTGATGATAGTATAGATTGATGTCCTCATCATAACTGCTGACATTGTTGATTGTGCGGTTATTGTATGGTTTAATGAAATGTTCCACAGAACTGATTTTTTTAATACAGAGATTGACTTGTTATTTCGGTTAAAGCGAAGTAGACGCACAATCACAACCGCTTCCAGATGAGAAGCATTACGTGAGTAGGTAAATAAAACTAGTTCTTCTCGTGTAATATTCCATTTTTATTAAAATTTAGAAGAAATCATCTAAAAGACGAAAAATAATTTTATTTTTTTCAGACATTGCAGCGACTTTTACATGTACAAGTGATAAAGAAATGGGAAATACCAGTGCACAGAACGGATGAATGCGATGGCATTGATCTTCCTCTACATGAAATAACAGTTTCCCATTTATAGCGCGAATCATGGAGCACTCAAAATTCTTCTTTTTCCAACTTCAATACTGTTGTTTTTTATTTGAAGAAATTCGCTACCGAAGCCCAGCGAAAATGTTCAGAGGCTTATGATGACGCTGCTCCATCATATCAACGTGGTTCAAGGTGGCGACACGGATTCACAGAAAATGCCTGTTTTTGGACACTTGTTGCAAGAGTTATTTAGGCTACACTGTTGCAGCTAGAAAGGGAAGCTCGCACTCACTAGACAGGACGCCTTCTGATTACTACTTGTTCAGATCGGTGCAGGATGGCTTGACTGGCACGCGGGTCCGCAAAGTTTGAAAAAAATGGGTTTAAGGTCGGCGGGTGGATCACAGCCAAACCAATATAAGTTCTTTCCATATGATAACATGCCAAATGGCAAATATTAAGTTACCATTTAATTAAAAATAATTAGTAATACGAAAATATTTCATTTTTAGTAAAATCCAGCAAATATATATTTATATTATTTTGTTTGTTTAAATTAAAATTTGCGCCAGTTTCGTTATGGTGGTCCGAACGTCTTATATTAAAGATAAATAGATATTTTTTTCAATATTTTATGTAAATAATGCATATATCCATTGCTTTTTTTACACGATTTTGGAATAGCACGGTTCATCAATGCGAGCAAATTCACCCTTTTTGCACGAATTTTTTGTTCTAACGCGAGTCCAAAAAAAAAAATATTTTTTAATTTTAATTTTGACAGTGTGTCGCAGAAACCTATATATCTATAGCAACAAAATAGCAATTAAGGGAATACTATGATCAGAAGTCAGTCGCCTACTCATATGTTAGTATCGCTGCTTGGCAGTTAATAAAGAACGCAATTCTTCATTTGAATCAAATCCGGCAGCTAGCCGTCCGGTGCTAGACGTCTCTGACATATCTATGGATAATAACATTTTTGATCCGGTTCGTAATAAACGTGGGCGCTTGTTGCGATGAATAGTTGGGAAATTGATTTTTATTCCTAAATTCAACTTCAAGTTTTTTATGTATACGAATTGTTTGTATTTTATTAATATGTAACATGGATTTCATTATTACTTTTTTTGCACGATTTTTTGAGAAAATATTCAGAGATCTTAGACGATTTTTGAAAGTTGAGAAACATATCCCCGAAGTTACCACATGTCTCATGTATTTTTATACACAATTTTTTTTTGCACGAATTTCTTAAAAACGCATCTATTCTGTAAAAAACGAGATGACTGTATATCTACGCATAGATAAGAGATTGGTTTAGCAATTAGTCTGTCGGTCTTGTATTCGCGTGTTCAACCTACAGGTTGCAATTTTTGTCCAAAGAGCAAAACATGCTTCGATCTACTTCTTCAGCCATTAAAAAAAGATAAATAGACATCATTAATAACTGTACTACGGCATGTGGTGTTATGTATTTAATGATCGGCGGCGGACCAGTATAACATTTTCACTTTTTTCATTTAATAGCTTCCTGGAATATTATTATCCGACTGTCTTTTTTCATCGCAAAAAAAAAACATTTTTTTTAGCTCGTTGCAGTGTCTTTCTCTCATAGTGGCATGTAAAAAAAATTAATTAATAAATTTTTCTAATTATGAAGCATATCATTTACATATTATGTCTAACTAAGTCAACGTAGAATTCCTAATTAGTTTTGAAATTCCTAGCAAATTGCAGTTACAGCGTACAAAAAAATGTTATCTAACACGATTCATACTCAAGTATAATTCAACCAAATAAGCATAAATCTCTATCAAGCAAGCTTAACGGCAACATGTGAGTGAATAAAATTTAATTGATTTCAAACTTTGCTTATTTACCCACAAGTTCAAATAGTCAATTATCTTACCAGGATATGTTACCTAAATAAACGTTTGCCGTCATTCAAGGCGAATGATATTTGCCATCATTAAAATCGAGTTAGGTAACCTATTAACCTTCAATTCTAGATGACTTAAATCTTTCATTTTAAAATCATATATAAATTATAACAAGCAAGAAAATTATATTCGGTCATGACCAAATCTTTTATACCCACCACGGTTGTCACCTAAAAGAGACAAGAAAAACTAAAAGAACTACATTCTCATACTCTATAATAAGGTGTGGGCACAGATCATTTTTTCTCTTGTTGAAATACAAGCTTTTGGTGCATAGGCGTGTGGGTGTTGCAAGCGCTGTCTTTGAAAGTTTAGATCACTTTGGCAAATATCTTCATTTTTGCTAAGGGGAGAATGTTCGCCGCAAATATTACACAGTTAGACAGATGGAGAGATTGACAGACGAACAGACGGACTTGCACTTTGCACTTTATGGGGTTGTTGGAGATTGTTACTGCGCTTTCTAACGGACTGGAAAAAAAAATAAATGTTGGTGTACTGTTATATTGGGCAGGAGTGATCAATTTCTTCCATTGTTGTGCAGATACTACAGCATCACCCAAAGGATATCTGCTACATCCTTTTGAAGAACAGAGGTGTTTTCAGTTTACTTGGTGCAGTGGGCGTGTCCTTCCACCGATTTACCCCATTTTTGGGATCTACCTATGTCCAAAAACTTTCAATATTTCTGCCAAATTTGAAATCGATAACTTAACTTACGTGGCCAGGAGAATGTTTACAGCAGACATAACACAACCGGACAGACGGCGCGACAGACAAGCGGATTCCATTCAGAATTTGACGCTGATCAAGAATACATATACTTAATGGAGTTCCTGACGGTTCCGTCTGGATGTTGCAAACGTTTTGACAAAATGAATATACTCCTCATCTTTCGGTGACGGATATACAAGTGAACAATACGAAGTATTAAATGCAACCCTGCAACCTTGCTGTCATTACCAATTACACCCATTGCATTACATTACTTCTCCTCTTTCTCTTCATCTTGGTATACACATTTTTTTCTTTCGCTTACAATTGATTTCAATAAAGCTATGGACTGGATGCCCGGTCTTTTTGATTAAAATTGCGTTTTCGGAGTCATACAGTTTATAAAAGGCCTTGCATCAGGCATTGATAGAATATGTGAACGATAAAATCAATCCATTACTGCGACTATAATTGACTGGAAGCATTTAAGTTGTAATAACCAGAAATGCGAATCAAAGGACTTGTTTATGATTGAAATGGTACGCACTTCTTTCATTTAACACAAACAGATTATGAATATTTATTATAACGAAACAATGAAAGAACGAAAATCAGAGCATGTTTCGATTATTGCAACCTGAGTGACTATAATTAATGCAAAAGTGAAATAAATCAATTGTTATATCATTCTATGAACCAAAGTACAGTTTGGTTAATATACCAAGACATTGCATATACTACTGCATGCTGAATAACTGCGATTATCCGGAACTGAAATACGATAATTCTTATATTACTATATGAAAAAAAAAGTCAAATCATATGAATTTTTAAATATGGAATCACTAAATATTGAAATAGAAGAACGTCTGTACTTAACGGACATCAAAATCGAATTCCTGATGGAACTTGCGTTTTATTCTTCTACACTAATACTTAATTGAATACTTTTGCTGATATTTAAATTGAATTATAACTTCATTTGTTGGTCCTCTATCCGACCTAATCGAAAGAATCATGCAGAGAGCTTAGCAATCGTTTAGATTTCTTTCTTGTTGGGACAATGAGACCAAATTTTCGGACGCTGAACCGCCTTGACTTGATCTATTTTTCTTTTATATTTAATCCAGTTATCAGGAGATGTCTCCCATATATGTAAGCACGATCGTGTTAATGTGTCCTTTCGATTACAGCAGACTTTCTTTACTAGATGCATAGCATGCACAATAGCTGTTGATTTAGGTAACAATTAATTGAAAATTTTCTTCGGTTTACATTTCATTTTTGGTGGTTAAAGGTAAGCTTTATTTACGAAAAGCTTTTGTGCTCACAACTACCTCACACATATACATACACCCGCACATTCGTATGTTTACATATTGTTTAAATCCTATAATTGCTCATTAATCGTAAGTTATTAGTGCACTTTAAATTTTATTTATTTAGATCAAATGCTCAATCCGGTCGGTTTCTTACCTTTCCCTCTACTCAACGGTTAGCGGCCATGCATTTGACCTAATTACATGCTGGAATGATGAATGGAAGAAATTCTTGAATGGGTCAAGAATTATTTTGTAATTTTTTAACGAAATACAAGAGATGGCAAGGTTTTTTGACTACATTACAGTAACTGTTTTCATTCGTATTTTCACGAATAACGCAACGCACATTACACATTTACTGAAAAAAGATTTTCGCTACAAAAATAACATTCTTAGTCCACCTATGAATCTAAGAATAATTCCACACACACGCAACAATAATACACCGTGCAGTGCTAAACCGTAGTTGATATAATCAGATGGATAAGTGTTGATATGAATTCATCACGTATGCACTTACGGTCGCTTATAGAAAAAAGGGACTTACAAAAGTAGAACACTTCGTTTTTTTATAATATCACACGAGTCCCTGGCTGCATTCAACCAGTAATAGTTCTTATAGCACATCTGACTGTTTCCTGTCACTTCACCTATAATCCTTCCGCACGATTACCGTACTTACATAAATACCTCGTAGCTGATAGCTAGTAGGTGATCATTTTAAACAAATTGCTACATGAATACGGGAATTTTGTAAAAATATATTTTGAAAAGTCCACTGTTGCTTTGTGTGTCGCAAAGTAAGCGATAGCATGTCGTACTAATAAACGACTAGATGCAATTGCGTTTCGAGCTTCCAAAAAGACACATACGCTTGGCAATAACTTTCGACTTCCGGGTTGATTGAGTGTTTTGTATTTTTTATATCCCACATCAAATGATGAAGAATTTACTCTTGCGTTCATAACGTGCACAAATGCATATAACAGACGATGTCATTTATACACATCTATGTATACATACCTATCTACATGTATATACATACATACATATATTCTTGATCAGCGTCAGAATCCTGCCGTCCGTCAGTTTGGCCCTCTGTCATCTGATTTTCGAGTGCTCATGACCGAGCCTTCCAATTTAGTAGAAATCTTCCTTCCACACCCGCCTATATTATAAAAACAAGTAAAAGCACTACAGCATGTCACGGTCCACTATTAAATACCCCAGACCGCCTAACAGGTATTCATACAACGACTTTTCGATATAAGGCTTTATAGGGGAGGGGGTCGAAAAAATAGTCTGATCCAAACCATTTGCAATAGTGTTGGTGCATCAACCAAAACAAGCCAAAGCACTAAACTTCATCTAAATATCTCAAAAATTTGTAGTCTGTGGATTGAACACAAGAAAAGTGGACGGACGTACTTGGACAGACAGGTGTAGTGTATAAAAACTGTAAGTCATAGCAGACATTGGACTTAAAAACGACCTTAAAAGCTTACATAAGAAAATGGACCTAATCCACCTTCGAAATTAGGTTATTTCGTAGGGCCCCTTAAAATCAGTCTCAACATCATTTCGAGCGATTCAGCAACTGGTAACGGGGTAAAACATTCTGCAATTATTATTAGTATTGATTTAAGGCACAATTCATAGTTTCACTCTGTCGTGGACATCTTGTTTTTCTTGATTATTTTATTTGCACCTTTTAAACAACCACTTACACTGTTCGATTGTTCGATAAATAATTTCTATCGAGAAAATCACTCTGTTGCTTTTGTTACAAATTTATTATCTCCGCATAAATACGACCTCAAAATATTGTGAAGAATACTTCGATTTTTGTTAGTTTTCGAAAATTCAATATTTGAAATTCAAATGAAGCAAAAAATATTTCGAGCATTTAGTTATATACATATCTTCCGAATGTATTAAATATTTCAACTATACCCCAAAAACCTACAATACTTGTTCAACGTAATGAAATTCCAACGTTCGATATTGTAAACCGAATGCACTGCAAAAAGCAAAAATGAATTTATTTGTTGTATGTACGAGGACAGGATGAACGGAGAGAGTAAAGCGTTCATTAAGCGGCAATTAAGTTTACGTGGACTGTCTGTCATTATTGTGGAGAACGTGCACAGAATATTTTGCGTAAAGGTTTAGAGATGAAAACTATACATAAAACACAATTTCTTTCAATTCTCGAAAGAGATGCAAATAACAAGAAGAAAAAGATAACAACTTTTCATAGTTTTTAAAGCTTACCCTACTGCTGCATCTGGTCAAAAAAAAGAGAAGAAAAACAGCCAAAATAATTTGTAGAAACGCAATGGCTGTATACCGAACTCATTTGTGGAGGATTTCTTCTATCGGTGAAGTTGTTTTAAGATCCGTTATTTGTGGGTTTTTTTTATCTTGTATTAGAGCACACTGTTGCATCTAGATATCTTATGTATTTTACAAAACTAAACAACATTTTGAACACAAGAAGGCAAAGCAGTTCTTGCGATCAACTTCGAACTAAAGAAATAGTAATAAAGACGAAGCTGGCACTTCGGGATTTTGCTTAAATAGTTGTGTTTTAGAATCTAATTTTTTCTTAAGTAATATTTTCTAAGCCTTATACACGCCTATAACATGTTTGACCAACAGACCCGAATACTAGGCCTTTTACATAACCAATCGTCCTCGCAAAAACTAACAAGATTTTTGAGACAGGGGCGATTTTGGATGGGACCAAACAGAGCTTCGATGGCCCTCCGCACCTCCGAGTGGAGAGCAGCAGTATTTATTACAACAACATAAGCACCCGGGCAAACGTGGTTATGACCCAAACTAAGCTGACTGTCTACACCTTTTCTCTCTATATCTCTGACCTCTCAAATGTATACGTCGGACACGATATTTTTCACGTCAATTGTTTTCCTTGTTGCTCTCATAAGACTACATAAGAGACAATAGATTTGGAGAACCGTACTTGCTGATTATTTATGTATATACAAAATGCAAGTACAACAGAGATTAAGGTGAAATAAAGCTTGAAATGAAATAAAAAAGAATGAATGGCAGCTAAATTTACTAAGAGATGCCTAAGGAAAAGCTTAAAAGTCCATAGGGATCTGATAATTCTAGCGCTAGAGCAAAATATAAGTGAAAAATGAACTAAAGATGCAAGCAAATCACTTTGTGAACCGATTTAACCTTTTGTGTCCATGTGTTTGTTTGTCTGTCTGCCTATCTTCGTTTCTTGTGTGCAACCTAGAAGCTGCAGTTTTTGACATATTTTGACGAAATTCGGTATATTGACGAGTTCCGTCCCAAAGACAAACGCTATTGCAAATTGTTCGGAGTGGATAACCTTTTCGGCCACTTCTCATATAGCATCATACTTTGGAAGATCTCTGTATAAATAATTCCGAGATGATGTAAAATATTTAATACTGAGCCGGAACCGTCTATAGATCTTGTACTAGTTGAGTTTGTAGAAAAAGTAATACTTCTGGTTGTTTTTCTTTTTCATATTTGAAAGCTGCAAACAATAATTTAAAGATCTAGCAGCAAAGTCTAAAGCCCATTTGGTTGCCTATAATAAAAAATGAAGACCTTTGAACCAACAGTTAAGAGCACACTATTAGATTTCCCTTTAAGTTAGCCCTATTCCTACATCCCTCCATATATATATATATCGCACATTAAGTACGGAATTTATTCATTGGAAAAATTGTAAACTTTTCAGCTTACCCTCGTATTTGCTTCAATACAAATAACTGCATATCTAATGTGCGCTATGCTTAAATATTTCTACATCGATATGCATGTAAATCTGTAGCCTCGTTACAGCCATTTGGATTAATTCAAATATTTTATTTCCGCATAATTGCATTCTTCTGAATTGTTGTTAAGGTTTTATGTACCGTTTTAATATTTTATCAAATTAATACTAATCTCCCAATGTTTATGAACAATCGCATGAAAACATCTCCCACCGGTCAATCTTTCGTTACGCAGGACAAACTACAGCATCAATAACCTACGAGTAAATGTACGCAAAAACTTATATGCATGTATGTGTGTATGTGTGTGTGTGCGCTTGTGTGGGTTTGTGTGTTTGCATGTGTATGTGCATATATTCGTGCGCATATGAATATAATTTATTTTTATTACCATTTATAACGACGACGTTATGGTCGCCTAAACTTTTGTTCAAATTTAATGGCTGTTGCATATCACTAGTGAACGGTAACGGTACTATAAACAATAGGTGTACGTTGTTAACTTGAATACGTGTAAGCTAGTTTGGTTGTGTGAAAGCGTATCTAAAATTTTAGTGTAATTACTTGCAGTTGATACGCGCACATACAGCGCCTATTCATATAACACAAAAGATAGCGAGTCGTACTCGTAAACTTGCTTAAGCTCATGTAACTAGATTTTCCGATATACATATATATATAAGCTTTCAAGAATATGTACTTTTAAAGAAAAAAAGCCAAAATTTGTTAACAGAATTTACTGCCTATCGTCATCTATAACGGTATTCGCTATAAACAGTTATGTGTTGAAGAAAATCATATGTTCGATTGCATTATCACAATGACTTAAGGCACCAACCTTCTCATTGAAGAGTTAAGACAAAGAGACTTTCTGCAATTCCAGGAATTACGCTTTCATAAATTTTGTTTTTTTAATGCAGTTAAAGCCGGGAAATAAAAGAAAATGGGTGAGAATTTGAAAATGTACGGTTTCCGTTAGAGAATTTCGTAGAGCAACGCTAAGCGACTAAGCAGTGCATAATAAGCTCGATTAGCTAGCCAACCAAACATGAATTGACCAAAACAGGCGAGACGAAAGCTTTCATGCAGCCTAGTGTATACGCAAATAAAGGACCGCCACCCATTAGGGCAGAAAAAGTACTATAAAGTAAACATCTTCTCTGAAAGCGAGAAGCACTTCAGAGGCTGAGTGCATTGAGAATGACATCAAGCCACCGTAGACTTTCAACATCAGCATTAGCACCCTTGGCAACAATGTTACCTGTCGAGCTACTATTGAAGCAGGAGTTTTGTTCCAAAAAAAGAAAGAACAACTGGCAAAGGAATCTACAAATATTTCTGAAGACTAAAAGTGCCATTCAAGAGGACAGCAACGATGGGAAAATATTTGGAAAGGTAGATGGAACTACTACCTGAACCCAAATGTATGACAATGGCTGAGTGGAGGGAATGATGAAATAAATTTCCTCCTAAGATAAGCTTTTTCTTGTCACGGAAGCTCTTCGCGAGTTATCTGTGCCCTTTACAACTGCGAGCAGACAACGCATGTGCCTTGTGTCAAGGCATAGACGCTCAGGCGAAACACACTGCTTTTGTTTGTCCTGCCTGGAAAAAGACGCTTTTCACGTCTCTGGAGATCGAAATACCACCGTGTAATTTATTAACAGTTACGCTGAGAGATATCGTAAGGCGGAGGAAGTACGCCAGTTCCTTGAAGAACATACTCCTCAGTAAAACCGGGCGAAGACTACATCCGAATCCCTAATCTTTTTCGAGGACAGGACTATATAGAAAGGATACGCGATTAATAAGGCGCATTCTGATATAGTGCGTAAGCGGTTCCGGGATAGCCAGTAGTTGCCAGTGCGCAGTCACTTTGTTAATTAAAAAAAAAAAAAAAAGAAGAAAATTATCGAGCTAGAGCTCAATACTATATAAATAAATCGATCGGGTATATTTTTTTACCAAACGAGATTCAAAACAAAACTATTCTAGAAGTAAAAGAAAATGACTGCAGACTTCTCTACGCAGCTGAGCTGTAGACGTTTGCAGCTATTTTAATATTATTTTAAAACTGGTGACAATAGAAAGTGGATTATGTACAGTTTTAAAAAACAAACTCAAGAATAGGTTTATGATCTTTTTTGTGTTGATTTTGGAACGAATGCATGAACGTGTTGTCGCACCTAAAATCGATATAAGAATTTTTCCTCTCACGTGTTTTCGAAATCAGGTAGCAGTGACTTTTGCAATTTTACCTCAAGTATCCGCAACATCTGCGGCTTTTTCGATGACTAAAATCATAGCTTTAGCTTACATTCTCTACGTTCATCCTTGAACAACTAAAAAATATCACAAAAGCGATGGAAGATAAAATCCTCTGAAACTATTTTGGCTCACGGAATTTCGTAATAATTTCATTTTACGTCATTATTACTACATAGTAGTCGCTAGTATTCCTTCCTTATATTATGTGTTTGAGAATTTTTTAATTTTACTCTTACTTTCGTTATTTTTAACCATTTTTTTCATTTATTAATTTCGCTACAAATTATCTCCTTTTGCGTTGATATTCTTTTTCATCATTATATACTCCCTTATTAGCGTTAAGCTCAGTAATAACCTGTTAATTAAGTACTGAAACACAGTGGCATTACCCTATATTAGGTTTCAACGTGATACTGCGAACCTAACGCAGAAACATAAACATAATACGTACGAAGGCGAATATGGAGGCATACATACATATATATATATATATATATATATATGTTTATATGCACTGTTTTTGTCGAAATTGCATCACTCAAGCGAGTCTTGCAATTACTTGCAAAAGTCACAATCCTTTTTATTGTTGGTCAGCCTCTGTTAGTGCACTTTAAGTTTGCCCCACTATTCTTCTTCGTCATTGATATGTTAATGTGTTCCCTGCACGCTACCATTATTGGTGGATACTGTAGCTCCTAAGACGTTAAAAAAGTCAGCGATTTTTGTCACAGATGCTCCCGCTAGCCGAGCGCCAACGAGTTGATCTCTTTCGAGTTCTGAGATATCACATATTCCGCCGATTGCTTGCTTCAACTATCACAGAATATAGTCCAGAACAGTTGGCAGCGCAACTGTGCAATACTTACGTGCCGCTTTTGAAGCTTACTTCCGTGCGTTATAAACGCTTTGAAAAAAAATAAAATTAAATTACGATACAATATAATTATTCCCATGTTTGTACAGGTTCTACAGCATCGTCCATAGAATATACGTTCAGATTTTTGTAGATTTCTATGGCGTAGTTTATAAGTAATGAGCAAAAAAAAGCATTTTTTATTCCTTTTGAAAAAGAGAGGTGGTCCACACTTTACGTATGGTAGGCGATTTGGCTCATTTTCAATACCAACCTACGCGCTAGAACTTCCAAATCGATTGCTTCATTTTTGTTGTGGAGAGAATGTTCAAAATGAACATTACACAGGCAGACAAGACACACATATGCACATACGGACAGACGAACATACTTAAATCGATTAAGACTTTAATGCTGATCAAGAATATAGGTGCTTTGTGGGGTCTCTGAAGCTTTCGTCAGGGCGCTGCAAACGTTTTGAAAAAATGAACGAACCCTATATTTCTAAGCCCGTCAATCTAATGTTTTATGTTTATGCATAGCTTTCAACAACTTCCTGTTCAAGACACACAAGACCGACTACAAACCTGTGAGGCACACCGTTGCATGATTTGTGATAAAAATCCTCACAACACACGTATCCCCTTACAGCGACGATGACGCTTTTCGAAATGAATATTTAAGAAGAGTCGTTTGAAATAAAAATGCTTTGGTTTATGAATATTTTTAATTTCATTTATTTTTAATAAAAATTATTCAATCATTCATTCATTACATATAATATTTACTCGTATTATTAATTCATTATATCGTATATGTATGTGTATATTTATATTTACATTAGGTAAGTATTTTCAACAGAATCAATCACCGGAATTGATATAAAATAGGGAGAAAATGCATTAAATTCGGTTTAAGCCGAACTTTTGGTACCCATCCCTTATACACTGAACCGAAGCTTACTTTGAAGAGTTAATGAGTTGCAACAGTAGTTCACACATTTAATTAGAACTTAGATGTTCCTTTAAGATGCACGGCTCGAGGGGTAACTATCGACGGGATCGTAATCAATCATTATTCGTAACGTATAAAATAAAGATAAAGGAGATTATCGTCTGTTTGAACATTTCCATCGGAAAAAAAAATACGACAACGATATTCGTTCTGTGGCGAAGATTCAACTCGTGCAATGAATATATAAAATCGCTTCAGCTCATTATCGCGTTAGGTGTGCGCCTGCGATAGTCCTCAAGCGAACTACCTTTGTTTGAAATTCTTTTCGCTTTTTAAACCCTACACCATTCGTGTTGTATTAAATTTGTGCAGGAAATGGAACATCCCACCTTTTATTGTACTGATCAATTCAAAAGTGATTCTAAGGTCATCTGGCCGTCCGTCTTTCTGATGCTTGTCAATCTATTCTTGCGTTCAACGTACAAGCCGCAAATTTTAAGACCTTATATGAAAAAATATTGTAATTTTCAGAATTTCGCTACAAAAATGGTTGAGTAAAAGTACTTCGACGCTCTAGATTGGTACGAAAAATTTGGTTCGGCTGATGCAAATATTTCTTCTTTATATTGTGAAGAAGTATAATTTTCAATATTTCAGGATAAAGATTCGTCTGCAAGAGAAGATAATCTTACCGAAGTTGGACTACATCGGCCAATTTTTTGATATGAACAATATATAAAGATTCTAATGAAAAATTAATCTCTATATGGCAAATATTTCCAATTTTTAATATTTTATGATGAAAATTTGGTTTATAAAAGTAAATCGATATGAAACTTAACTGTACAAAATTTGGATCAAGTCGGCCTATTTTTTGGACAACATCTCCCGTTAGTTGGCGTTCTGACCATTGTCCAATGAGCTTTCATAAAAAGTTTTATTTTGAAAAATCACTATCAGACGAGGTGGTGTAAAGTACTTAACTGTCGACCTTTCCCACCTATAATGTTCTTACTAAGTTTTTTTTAGTTTTTTTCAGCTGTTTAACAAAATTCCAATTATTTAAAATAATTAACTGTGAAAAGGTCAAGAACACTTGATTCCTGCCTTGTGGCAGTCAATTGAAAATACAATTACTTTCGTTTTTGCTTGTAGATAAAGTCCTGAATGGATAGAAACATACGGAAGAAAGGGTATGGAGATGAACTTTCCGAGAAGCAACGAAAGTGAGGAATATACAGACGGGCGCACAGGCGAAAATGAAAATTGATGAACTTAGGCCTAGACGAACAGATGGATGGACAAATCGATGAATGTGTAAAGAAATAGACTAACAAATGGATGAGCGAACAGATCGAAATGGATAGATGGTCATATGGGCAGATGGATATAACAGAAAGATGAACATAAATCAAAACACGTAAACGCAAAGTAAAGAGATCGAAGCATATAGGATCGGGCAGGTAAAAAAGCGAACAACCGGGTAGGTAATTGGATGGACATATGTCTGTGCAGTCTCTTCGGCTTGCACGAAGAGAAGGACACGAGCATGGATGTGCATGAAGAATCAAGCACCAATCCACCAGTTAGGAGATAGGCCGATAAACAAGTAAAGCTATATACTAATAACCTTTTGAGCCGACATATGAACGGGTAAAAAAAAATATGAACGGTTGATGGCTGAATGGTCATGTTTTCAGTCGACTAATTGATTCGAAATCTCAAGTCGACTTTCACAACACTATTTGCGCCCGCTAGTACATTACCGGCGGTAACATGTGAAATAATTTAAATTAATTTGACTGGATCTGAACAAAAGTATACAAATAAATACAAACAAGAGCCACTTCATTAAAATTATTTCACTTTTGCGCATAGAGTCGTTAATGTTGACCGACCGAAGGTAAATGTTTCGTTTTGCTTCACACACAAAATAATATTTATTCTAAAAAATTATATATACCTACCACCCGTTAGGCAACTGATCTAAGCTATTCAAAGCGATCTTGATTTTTTCGTGCAAATGCTGGAGCGCCTTTTCTAATAGACATGCGTTTAGTTGGAAGGCCATCATCGGTATTAATCTACTTATAACAGTGAAAAACAAAGAGTTTCGCTTCGTTGTTCAGATAATTCCAATTAAGCAACGTCATCGCTTTCCACACAAGTTATTATAGTAAGTCCCTCGAACATCTAACTGTCTCTACACCTCTTCTCGGACTAGAAGTTTGTGTTCATAAGAAAGAAGAGAGACGAGCCGAACCAACCGACAAATATGTTTAAAGCAGTTCGCAATCTTCTTATTTTGAAAAATTTGCGAATTCCATGGTGCTTAGGCGGGGCCTGTAACAAGACAACCGTCCCTTTAAGAGAAAGTTCTCGAACCCCATTTTTGCAATCCTCAAGAATATGGGAAGAACGAAAGGAACAACAGGCGGACGGATACACCTGACTAAAACAATATAAAACACTACTCAGTTTACAAATTTGTGAGTGATCGTGTCTGCTCGGAAGTTATAGTCTCCTTGGTCCCTATCTGCTGCAAGCGAAATTACAATAAATTCAAATTTCGCGAATACGACTTTTTCACTAAACTTGCGTGGAGCACATAGAAATAGGTCTACTGTCCCTTGTGAGTAATTATGGACATATACGACCGTCAATTAGGAATATATATATGAAACACTAGTCCGTTGTCTTTAGCTTTACTTTAATAAGTGAGAAGTATTGTTCGAGCGAATGACTAGACGGATGGACATATGCACTTACGTGCATATATTATGATTTTTCTAATTTTCCCACTTAAGTGTTGCGAACGTAATGATAAGCCTAATGTGCTCTCACTCTAGTGAACAAGAGACAAGGAAGTGATTAAATAAACGCCAAGGACTTTAAACACATATTATAGACTACACAAATTAGCATATCCCAAGTGATATGTATATATGTAATTAAATTAGTTTACTCATTTAGCTCGATTAATAACAAGACAACAATACGAAAATACAAAAAAAAAGAAAAGAAAAACGTCAACAAGATAATTTGTATAACATAAATGTTTAAAACAATATTTACAAATTATTTCATTTTACATACAAACAAATGTACTTAAATGTATACTTATGCATATGCAACACATTTAATTAAAATGTTTTCTTTTGTTCTACTTTTTTTATGCCTGTTTGATATATACAAAGTTACGTTTAGAATTTACATTCATTTCATGTCAAATGTCGACAGGGGTCAAAATAGATAATTCTTCACATAGGTTGGTTCTTCATTCTCAGCATATTTTCATACCCTACAACACGTTCGGTTAAGTTTGTTCGGATGACTGTAAAACCCAGAACGACTTGCGATAAATTCAGATCCACTTTCTGAATCCATTTAAGTTTTTCTGTCCGTCCGTGTATCCGTCCATTTTCTTGTGTTCACCCTACAGATCGAAATTCTTGCGATATTTTCATATGATTTGATTTTCTGTCTCGTCCGTCTGTCTTGTTTTCTTGTGTTCACCTTACAGATCGAAATTCTTGCCATATTTTGATGAAATTTGATACTATGACATGCTTTCACCCAATATTTCGGATCGGATCACTTTCTCGATCACTTCCCCTGAAAACTCTTCATATGAATAAATGAAACTAAGCCAAGTGGTGCAGGGTATTTTTTGGCACTATTGTGCTTTTACTTATTTTTTCCTTTTTTTTTTTTAATTTGTAAGAATATTTTGTAATTACGTTACTTCACAAGCACCGGTAATTAATTAATTTTTGATTTAATCGTTTTCTATTGATTTATTTTTTTTTTTTTTTTCTTTTTTTTTTTTTTTTTGTTTATTTTTATGTTGTTTGAGATTTTACAATGAATTTAAACAAAAGTTTTTTTGTGGCTGTGTGATGTATGCGTACGTTTGTACAAAAGTGACGAATAAATAAACGTATGTGCACATATGTATGTATATGTGTATAAAAATGCTTTTCCAAAGTATCTTTTTATGACATCAATAAATCAAAAGTTTTTATTATTATTATGCAGAACAAGTAATGGTCTGCCTGGTCTGAATATTCTCACTCAATTAAAACGTAAACGTTGTTTTATTTGTTTTTCTTCCTGTTTTTTTTTTTTTAACCTATATTTTGGTAGATTATGCCCAACTTCCTTAGGCTTTAATAAATGAATATTTATTAGTAATTAATTTGCATCAGCAAAACAAAAATATATGAAAAAGTTCATTAAAAAAAAAAAAAAAAAAAAAAAAAAAATGAGAAATAAATGCTTAAAGTAATACAATTTTTTATTTGCATGAATACAACTAATGAGAATGCCATCATCGCACGTATGCAATTTAGAACAGATTAACAATGGAAGATACTTTTTTTTTTCACTTATTCATTCATATTATATTCACAACTGTGATCAATATGAAAAAGTTTTTGATTTGAATGTACTTGGAAGAACAATTGATGATTTGTTGTTGGCTTCAACAGCCCGCTTTGAGTAATGGCAATTTAATTGAGGCTTTAATTTAGAAAAAAAAAAGCTGTTGAATAATACAGAGTACGTTGATATGTCGCAGATAATGCAAAACTCGTATTTATAAAATCCATTTAATGCACCTAACGTAGTCTTATATTTCGTATTCAATGCATTCACTTTCCGAATATTGTGCCACATAAAGCTCCATTGATTATTTACAAACTTTGGGGAAAATTAATCCAACAATAATGCGCAAACTATCGTATATCGTTAACTAGTCATAATACCCCATTAGTTAGTGCAATCGTGGCCGCACTGCGCGCGTGTGGGAGAGCATTATCCTAAATACACATCACTGCTGTATTAAAGCGAGCTTGGTTTGAGATAATTTTTGCTTCTAAGCAAAATTAACAAATGTTACATAAACATTTCAACACGCTCTTAATTAGGACAGACGAAGGTGTTTATGCAATTTTTATCCAACAAGGGTGCGTGATTGGATTTGCTTCGTTTTTAGACCCATAAGCGGTGCAAGAATGTATCAAGCTTGTGCAGATGTATGTAACACCCAGAAAGAGTTAAGATAAACCCCACCTTTTATTACACCGATCGATTTACAACCACTTCCTGAAGAGACCTAAACATATCTGTCCGTGTGTGCGTCTTGTTTTTTTGCGTTCTACTGACAGGTCGCGATTTTCAAAGTATTTTGATAAAATTTGATGCACCGCGTCATTCCAGGGTTCAAAGACGAAATCTATTAAAAATGCTTCCGAACCAACGAACCACTTTTGGACCACTTCCCTTATAATGCGTTATTTTGAAAAGTATTTCTATGAATAACTGTATCAACCGAAGTGATGTAGAGTACTTATTAGACAGTCGTAGCATACGTGGGTGTACCACCCAATGAAAGTAACGCGCGTGCTGTGAAAATTAATAAAAAAACAGAGGTTTCGATATGCGCTCCTCTTACAAAGGAAGTTTCTCATCACCTTACGATTACCAGGCATTCAGCAATGCTGTCTTTGGCCCTCTTCATAGTCCTGCATAAAGCAGAATATTAAAGAAATATTTTAAGACTTTTATTGCAATGCTTTAAAGCACTGGAAGAGTACAAAAATAAACACTATACTGGTTTCGGTCAGCCTTCGAATATTTAGCCGGCCAAAAACCAATCTTTGCTTCTCTTCTAAGCCCGCCATCAAGCCCCTCACAAAATTCTATCGCAATGGTTTAAACCGCTATAAGAAAGTTGGAATTTATCAATATTTAATGGTTTTGGGGATGTACGACGATAAGCTGACATCGTTCATGCGTAAAGAACTAACGAAGTAAATGATTGCTTTTCTTTCGGTAAAATTGGATCAGTGACAACTTATCGTGACCAAAGATCTCTTCAGAAACACGAAAGCCAAAAAAACGCATAAATCAAACGCAATAAAGAAAATTTGGTCTCCCTTACTAAGCGATTACTTCAGGAAACTGAACGCATCCCGAATGACTGTAGAGAAGCTTGAAGACGGCATGCAGTTATTTAGCTGCCAGAAAATGAACTCAATCAAGAGCATTTGCGCTGTAGCCAAATGATTTTAGAAGGAGATGAAAAGTTCAATCCCACCTAAAAGGCAATTATTTGTTAATCGAACACTTCGGAAATGAACAACAAAACGAAAGATGTGGTGCTTTGTAAATTAATTTCCATTAAAGCAATTGCTTCTTCGGCTAAGAGCAAAATGCCGACAAATGCACTCCTTAACGAATGAATGAGTCGAACTAATGAATCATTTGTCATATAGTCCTGATTCGGCAGCAAGAGATTTCTTGCTCCTTTCATAAGTGGAAAACAAACGATTCATTGATGCTACACAAACACACTTCATATTTTTGCATGAAAATGTGCTTTCAAAATGTATCGATTGTCAGGGAGAATAAATAAATAAATAAATATTTTTGTTACTGACATATCGAGTAACTCTTGTGAAGTCAAATAAGGTTTAAATTTAATCTTACGCAAGTTATCGTTGACATAGTTACATAAGAAACTTTTCGCATTGCAAGTTGTTAAGCATTGGAAAAAAACTTTAATATCATGTAGTGGTTGGAGTCTTGCTACCATCCCATACAGATATAGATTTGCGAGTGTTCAAGTGCGCAAAGAAAAAAACGAAATTTTATCATTCCATGTGATCCCTTAAAACCCAACTAAAATATTACGTTCGTGGAGTGTAATATAACTGCAGTTGTCAGAGATTTGGTTCCAACTCACGTATTTGATACTGTTACACTACACCATAGAGTTTCATTTCCATATAACGCTGTCCGAAAAATTTGCAAATGTTTGTATTTACTCTCGAAGAATGCTGGTATGGCAAATGTGTCATTGTTTTCGTAACACAAGGACTTCATAGTAAACCTATCTCAAAATTCTAATTATGTCTTTGGGTCTATTGATCCAATTGTGTCTGAATATTCTTAAAGCCAGGAACATGTAAATACATTACTTTTTATGTCCATTCTTGATGTCTTTGGGCCGATTAGGTTTCAAAGTTGATGCGGGGCTTCAACATATACTTTTCCAAACTCTAGTACGTCAAAAATTACCAAATTAGTGCTACATGTATATGGGCTCCAAGACTAGAATATCAAAAACCAGATTCCTACGATATTCTTTTTTCCTAAATGACGCGCTTCCATGTTAATTAAACAAAGTGTATTTTTTTTTATTTTTCTTTTCTAGAATCTGGTCAAGATCAAGGACATCTGAGGTACAGCAAAGGCTGAAGATGTATTTCGCAATCGTGTTAAGGTATATGGACTTCGTCTATACTTGATTGTGAAGCTTCAAAAGACAGCTGAATGTAAATTATTTTTGCCATTGCATTCTTTACCGAACGCTATTAGGTAAATGCGGATTCTTTTTAAACTAACCGAAATTCATGAATTTTTTAAAGCCTCCAAAGTCTACTCTTAGGTGGCAACTAAAAAATAACAAAGTGAATATACCCCAGGGATGAAAAAGAGTCTTTAACACACAAAAACTCGTCACGCTTGTAGATCTTTATTAAATAAACAGTGAACTACCTACCTACCTACCGCGCTGGCAATCGCAAATATGCATTTTCACTGAAATTCAGCCTACTAGTGTATTA
The DNA here is from genome assembly GCA_000688715.1 of Glossina pallidipes. Lineage (NCBI taxonomy): Eukaryota > Metazoa > Arthropoda > Insecta > Diptera > Glossinidae > Glossina > Glossina pallidipes. The sequence continues at coordinate 487,193 of KK499774.1, forward strand.
TTTGCTTGGGTTGGGTACTTCAAGAACATTGTAACAGTTTTTTGAAAAACACTTATTGCAGCCATCTACCAAATTAACCTATATTCCGTTTATATGCATATGTTAACTCCCTTTATCTATATGTTTATGCATTTATGTACATACAGCATATTTATTTTGTTAAAGAATAAAAAAAAAAAAAAAAACAAACACTATTTACTTATGCTCTTTGGTAATAGCAATAACGCTTTAGTTGCGGTTTCACTTAAATTATACAGCAATTATACAATTTTCATATGAATTATTCTAAAACCGATGATAACGAAAAACGTCACAACATTTTGACACGACTTTGTTGAGGATCCAACGTGACCATGATACATTGCTGCCGGATTATCGCCTGCAAAAAATAAAACAAGAGAAAAAAACAATATACGTAACAATGACAGTTGACGTAATTTGTAGGAACAAAAAAAAAAACATATGCATTAATATTTTTCAAAGGTGGAAATCCCTGGATGACGGCAAGTGATTAAATGAACTTTTTTTTTTTTGTTTTCTTACATCATAACGAAAAATTTTATTTCCCAAAGATAACACTATGTATTGTTGCGTAAAATTAAATCAAGTTATATTAGAGACATCATCAGATTACATTGAAATGCAAGTCATTGCACTCATTTTACCATTGTTGGACTCTACAATACTTGCGATAAAGTGTTTATTAGATTTGTGCTGGTGCATAAAGGACTCAACTGAAGGTAAATCTATCTCTCAATTCAATTGGTTTAGGATCATTTTCTGAAGTGAGTTAAGCTTACCTTTCTGCTATATGTTACCCATCAAACTTCCGGTCCGTCCATTTATCCATTCTCCCACCGTGTGTCCGCCCGTCGAAACGTCTGTCTGTCTGTTTATCAATCTGTCTGCACCTTCACATGTCTATCCGTTTATCTTTCTGTCCGTCCATCTATCTGTCTATCTCTCTGCTATCTGTAGATAGTCGCAAATTTTCTTATGGGAATTTAAACATGTTTTGGCCCGAGGACATACGCGTGTTATTTTTTTATCCACACCGCATATAAAACTTTATTTTAGGAAATATTTGCATTTTCCAGCATATCTGAACGAAAGTCGCTGACTTTTCGGCATAGTAAATTAATGCGAAAAATGTCTATCGAACCGATAAATTTTTTGAACCCCTTTTCCATTCGACGAAACCAAGCCTTTATAATGGCGAAAAATAAAACTTTCATTATTTTAGAACAAAAATAGGTACCAAATTTTAATCCGACCTAAAAATTGACTTCGCCAACCTTGGACTACAGGGTTGTATTTTTTAAATCACAATTCATATAAGTATTCAAAATAAGGACAAAAAATTAGTCTTCATATGGCAACCAAATTTTTGGTACTTTGTAAAAAAAATAGTACGATCTTAGATAAAAAAAAAAAACTGCTTTTGGAACTGGACGTCAGTTCACGTTCTGATCTCTCTTGCATATAAGGAGTTAATTAAATGAAGAATCATATTAAACGAACTGATGTAGGATATTTAATAGTCGGCGTTTTCAGACTATAATATTTTTGCTTATTCTTTTTTGATTTTTCGTTTGTATATATTCCATGAAAAATACGGTACACTAATCTGTCAGTCTTTTACAAAACCAACGCAGCTCGTAGATGCTAAAAACTGCGCAGTTTTTTCATGCAAACGCGCCATTTTTGATTGCTTCGCTTATAGTTACATCAACTTTTTTTCTTTAAACTTTTTTTTTTTTTTTTTAAAGTCTACTTTGATACTTAGTCATTGTAAAATCGTCATGTTTTTTACCGGACTTAATGTTTGGCTAAAATAGCTATATGTGCGCCAAAAGGCGTTTACATAAACATACTAAGAAGAGAAAAAAATTAACACAAAAATTATATTTGCCTTGGTTGGGATCGTTTACATAAAATACCCGCGATTCATCGGTCATTCACTTAGCTTATGTTATATACCATGTCGGAGGTATATCAAATCATAGTTTTGCACAATTTTGCAGAGTCCTATTGCACTGCTGCATACACTGCATACACTGTATGATTTCCGAACTTGACACTGAGATTTTGTTAAAGAAGAACTTACAACTTACGGTTATTATATAACTAAAAGTTCTTCGAAACCAGAAAAAGACAAAAGAGGAAGCTAGGAATTTTTTGATAACTATGGGCAAGCTCGCGCTCCATCCATATTATTGATATTCGAACTTCAACAGACGAAAGCGACAATAAAATGTTTTGTGCTAACTTTGTTCTTCCGATGTGATACTAACCTACATATAGGCACAGGCATAAGGCGTAACAAAAACATTATATTAGTCAACGTTAAAATGGCAATCGTTAAGTTCACATTTCCGTGAATTCCGTGTTGACAACACATTCGTTTTTTTGCGGCTATCCACAAGAACCGATTTTGTGAATGTCGCCATAAGAAAGAAAGCCCTTCCGGAACAGATCATAACTGTTCGATTGACACCAATGTTAATCAGAAAAAACAATGCCAGGTAAATACATAGGAGGACATATTCCTGAAGGAATGGATGGAATATGAGGCTCATACTAAGAAGTTAATGGAGCATCCCGTAGTCATAGTCTTGTTTTCTTATCAAATATACGCGCCATCCCTTTCGCTGGATATAAAAATGCACAGGCTAACTGTCTTGTGCACTTTTACTCTCAAAGGGAATGACAAAACTACTACTACTACTACTACTACTACTACTTATTCTCCCTCTGTCACTATTGCTCTCAGCTGTAGAAGCAATTTACAAAACATCTCGGCATTTGTCTAAAAGATTTCCTTAAGACCAGGTTTAACTTGTATCCCATAGTCATTCTAAAACAATTATATAAAACGATGAATCATCCATAAACAATTCGAAATAAATCTAGATAAATAGGTAAGATAAAGCGATGTAAACGCAAAAAAATAAAAAAACAACAAACTTTTTCTTTCGATATAAACAACGAAATGAAAAGGAATTTAAACTTACCTTTAAAGATGTGCACCAAAACACTGGCCGGTTGCGTATTGCTTGCTACGCAAGTATAATTTCCTGAATGCTCTCTTCGCGTTCTCGAAATCATTAACTCTGAAGATTGAAAATCTAAATTGCAAATATAAAAAGTTTTTTTAATAATTTTTTTAAAAATTTAATAACAATTTCACCCAAATGAAAGCAAAGCAATATTTTTTTTACATCTTTTCCTCATACAAAAATGTTCGTATATATGTATGAAAATAAATAACATAAAGTAAGCAAGCAATTACTTTTGCCTGCGAGGCATTCATAGATACTCGCAAGCTAAGTTAAGTATATAGCCGGGATGGCCATATCTCGTACACATACTTTATAGTTTTTGTAAAAGACACATGACATAGTTCGCCCGCCGAAAAATTGGGAAAATATTTTTATAAACTTTCCCTTAGATGAAAACTAACGAAGTTTCTTCGTTTAAGTGAAAACTCCTTCAAGCAACACTAAGAATCTTTTTCTTTTCACAAAGAAAAACAGAAACACTACACGGAGTCCGCACTCTCATGTTAGAAGAATCGCATTCGCCATCCTATGATATAGAGGTTGAATGGCAAGTGCGTGTGCAATTGTTTTTGCTTTAATTTTTTTTATTTTTTTTTTTTTTTTATGTATATATTAATAATGGCTGAACTCGTTTAAAACTATATTTTCTGAATTGTGTACTCAGCGCATCAATATGCGCAATACCATCCAGAACAAAGGAGCCAACATTTTTTTGAATGCCACTTAAAAAGCTTTGACTCCCGACAGCAACCCACCAAGCAGCAATCTTTCGGAAGCTGAATTTGATTAGACAGTTCGCATAACATCCAATAAATAATCCCGTTCGTCCCCCATGGCCCTTTTTGTACTCTTCATTGCTTGTGATGCAAGGTTATATTAAGTTTGTGCGAATGTACGCGCATTTTCTAATACACCGATCGTTAAGCTTGTCTGTCTGTCTGTCTACCTTGTATTCTTGTGTTCAATTTCAAGGTCGCCGTTTTTGAAATATCTTTCTAAGGTAGTTTGGCCCAAGGATAAACGCCGCTGCAAATGGTCCGGATTGGATTACTTTTTCAAACATTTCTCATATAACGGCTTATTGGTGAAAGTGGTTATATGAATGCCTGCGCTTTTACCTGTTCTTCTTTCGTTCACCAAGTAGCAATCTTTTTCACCTTTCGGTTTCGGATGCTAGAGTTTGCTTTGAAACTTTTGCACAAAAGCAAGAGTGTAATGAGCACAGTCGCTCGTTTAAAACCGTTGGTTAATTCAAATTTGTTCCGCTGGAGATATTCCACGCGCATATTGCCATTCAATCTATGTAGAGTGAAATAATTTTGTTTGGCTTATAAGCAGAAACTTCAAAAATGTTACGAGTACAAGGCAATCATGTGGTGTTCAGTCCGGCTGAAAAATTGTCGTTTTTCAAGATTTCGTTTTTGAAACTTACCCGGCTCTGTTGAAACATTTATACCACGATCGATGTCATAGTTAATCATACGATTATCGTGATACCAAAATATATATTCAGATATTTCCGTGTTCTGAACAACTCGACATAATAATCTCAATGTCGATCCTGGTGTGAGGTAGCGTATCGATGGTCCTGAAATTTCCGCTCGAGCTTCTAAAAAAGAGATTATTTTTAAAAGATTAATTATTTGATTTGTTTTTTTTTTGCATTAAAATACGCAGGAGAGGGTGAGATGGACATTCTCTGCCGACGTGAGTATATACGTGCTTGTTTGTTCGCCATTGAACCTTCTATTTAAGTTACGATTGTAATCTCAAATCTTTATCTGAAGTCTTCCAATTATTTTCTTATAACTCTTTTCAGATTCAAGCTGTGAAATTCTATTTTTTCTCTTTGTTATACCCTACACCATTTGGTGTGCAAGGACACATTAAGTTTGTGGGGATGCATACAATATCCAAAAGGACTTCAAATGGATCCATGTGTTATTATACCAATCGCTTAAGAATCACTTCCTTGATTCTAAGTTTATCTGTCTGTGTAGTTGTCCGTCTGTCCCTCTTGTTTCCTTAAGTTCACACTGAGATATTTTGATGAAGTTTGGCACACTGGTCTGTTCTGGCTCAAGGAAGAACGCTATCGAACCAACTTTTCGACTATTCCCCATATGGCGTCTTATTCTGAAAGGTCTCATTATGAACACTAAATACTTTTACTTCTTTTAAATTAACGTTGAGTTTAGAAATCTATACGATTCGAAGGCAATACTTTCGATTAACTTTATATTAAATTTGTGAATAAATTTCGATTCTTCAATACGCTGTTATGAAGACACACCGAACTCTTTGTTGTGTGCGACAAGCTTTTCGATGTGTACACTATAACGTATTGTCTAGACTGACCTATTACTATACCAATCGATTAAAAATCACTTTCAATTGATCGATCTAAACTTGTCTGTCTATTCGTCTGTCCGTTTGTCCATCCTGTTTTTTAGATTCAATAGATGGGAATTTTTGAAATATTTTGATGACGTTTGACATAGCCATGTGCTTCGTCTCAAGAACGGAGATCGACCTTATATGAGGGCAGTGGTGTAAGGTATTTAATAGTAGGCCGTCGCCGATTATAATGTGTTTAGTTGATTCTTTTTCTAACTTTTGTTAAGATTATGGTTGTGGATGACCAATTGTAACTTTACTAGTGGTTATCGTTTGTTTTTTGCTTTCTATTTTATTTTATTTTATTTTTATGTCATACTATTCTGTTTTAATTAAAAATAAAAATTTCCTTGTTTTTTTTCTATTATTTATTTATTTATTTCAATTTTTATTCTTTGTGTTTACTTTAATTTTTATATTTATTTTCAAGTAAATTTTTTTTATATCATGGCATACATATGGCATTATGGTATACATATGATACTATTATATGAATCAACATTACAAACCCATTGCCAAATAACCCTTGAGCTGCTGTGATATGATCTGTCGGAAGTAAAATTAAATTTAAAAATAAAACCATGAAAAGTATATTAAATTTGCCAGAACGTATTCGTAACGAATACAAATATGCAGAAGTTATCGCATATAGTACACATATATAAATTCTTGAAACTATAAAGACGAACTGAAAAATCAATTAAAAGCACAAACTAAGTCCCATAAATTTATTCTTATCGCTCTTAACCGCCGAAACTCGAAGCTCATCGCAGCTGCCACATTTCTTCTAGTATTTTTCATCCTTTTTCTAAATTACTCTGTCAAAATTGTGGAGCATTCAGTTTAGAAATTTTAAATCAAATCTTAAAGTTTTTCTGGTCTAAGAAAAAAATGCGGCCACACGTACATATGGCGAAATATGTAAATGCGATTGTTAATTTATACAAGTGTCTGGAAAATCCTTCCAATCGTGTAGAATTGTCTTTTGAAGTGTAGTGTGTCCCAAAATTTACACACGATTTGAATTTGCTGCCAAATTGTTTTTAGGTTTAGTAACAATGACGCATTGCCCGAGAGAGCAATGCGTTTTCATTGTTAAACAATATTTCAAAAATTAATGAAAATTTCGCGGCAACATTTCGCAAATTTCATGCAAAATATGATCGGAGTATAGATTTAACTAAACCATGTGATTTAACAACACTGGATATCTTTCTATGGGGTTATCTGAACCCAAATGTCCCACAAGCAAACAAACATCCATGCATTGCCCGATGTTCTATTCCATACACAACCCTATCCTTTGGGGCACCGTTTATATGCAATAAACAGTATGTGTTGGAAAATATAGATTATGAAACGATTGAATGCATTGGACCGTACTTTGCAATCTCTCTTACCGTTCGTGTCGTGCACCATTGGGCGGCGGTTAGCAGAAGATTTAGTTCAAGTCAAAGTATCTTTTTTTTTTTTGCTTTCTACAATCACCTGCATCGGTATATAAAAATATGTTTGGATATATATCGGTTGTCCAGTATACGTGATCTGATATGCAAAATACATTTGACAAATGCAATCGTAGTGAACACTAAAAAATTGAAAGAACAACATACCAAATGTTTCTAAAGAATTCAGTCGAATAAATTTTCACAAAACAAGCAACAAAACAAAAACACTTTTTTCCCCATTTTTCCCCATTTTAAAAAAGTCTTACTTTAAAGCGAAATCTACTCATAAAAATGTCAGAAGTTAACCTCAACTTCAATATTTCTATTAAATTAATTAACATTCTGTACAGCTTCGGCTTGCTTTGAGCGATTTACAACCGAATTTGAGTATGTACTTATTTCTGTTATAGTAGTGTTCCTCTTTATGCCAATGAAAGAAAATTTCAATTTTAGAAACTCGACTAAGAAATACATACAAAAACAAAGTTGCTGAAGCAACAACAAAAAGGATTCATATCCAGCTTAGTTCGGATTTTACAATGTCCAGCATGGAAAGTGTGCTCTCGAACACAGAAGTAATTTGTATCTCTTCATTTCTATTATTTCCACTCCCGTTACTCCCAATTACACGTCCAACTATAAAAATTAAATACTCTTTCCCCTCCCTCTCCTCCCTCCCCCTCGCCAACTACAATTCAAAATCACATCATCATATCATCATATCTCGTTAAGTGAAAATTTGCGTTGAAACGAGGAAAGCCCTCAGTAGTTTATCACAATTATATCGTATATCTCATCGTCAATAAATGAATAAAATTACCAAATACTTTTATATGGGATATCATTCGCAATGGAGCGAACGTTCACACAAATATTGTCTTTTTTGAATCGTAAATTGTGCTTTTGCTTATCATATGTTTGTTTAATCATTTTATGTAAGCGCGAAACAGTTGAAACCAAACTTGTTCTTTTTGGAGGAAACGCTGATGGGATGTTGGGGATTTCTTTACAAATAGGAGAAGTGACATGTAGATTACTCTACACATACTGATTAAGAAAATTTTATCATTTTTTATGCGTTACAAACTTTTTAGAAAGTGTTTCCAGCTCCCTTTTGAAACAACACAAATTTAAGTTCTCAAGAGAAACAACAAAATTTCTCAAATGAATATTTTTAACACATAGATAAAAAGACCGGTTAAGCGGCATTTATTCAACATCATTACATCAATTTTAATAATACCTTCCTTAATAGATCGGCTTAAATGCTGATAAAAGCCAAGTAATACCTAGTGACTTAAAAGCAAAACCCCGTCCTAAAGTTAAACTGTTCGGGTGTCTCGAATATCAGACACATATCTGTTTTACATTTCACATCGTAAATATCATTAAAGGTTCAGCATGAGTGGCCGAGTAGGTAAGAGCAAAGACTACCATGTCTGTGGTCACGAGTTCAAATCTCAATTGCGACAGAGTTTAATTTGGTCGTAGTTACAGTGCGTGCTCAATCGGTAAGGGCATAATACTGACCAATTGGGCACACACACACGCACACTCATTAGGTACGACCATTTCTCTGCCTCTTTCTCTTTCCCTGCTTCTTTCCGCCAGTCGCCGTATTGTAGGTATGGCATCCATATTAAATAAAAAAAGGCTGCACTGGATTTTTGTACGACACAGGAAGTATTTTTGCCGATTTTTACAATGTTTGTGAGGAGATGCTTTCTGATTCATAAATCGATCATGAAAGACATTAGTACGGAAAACGAGGCCCGGAAGCAATCGATCGATCCGAGCGAATATGGTGGAAATGGATCAGCCAAGTCCGTAAAAAACCCCCTTAAATCGCCTAAAAATTAAGGTGAAGTTAACAAATTGCCTTCGATTATGGTGGTGCTGTGCTCTATGAATACCTTCCAACTGGCCCAACCCCTTAATAAGGAATATTATTTCAGTTTGAAGATTACTTTGAAGGCCACTAAATAAATGTCGAGTAATAAATAGATTTGCAAAAAAACAAAGTAGTCCTAGTTTTTGGACACAGCAGTATGCCTTCAATCATTTCAACAACCTTTTGAATGTTTTTGCCTATTTATACATAAGAGATATCGCGACATTAAAAGCGTTTTCGCAATTTTGCATATATTTTTGACCGGCGATCTACCCATTCAGACACACTGGTATTTAAATTTGCATTTGCTATGCTCAGAAACATTCCCAGCGATTTCGTAATTTTCCACATATTTTTGACCGGCGATCTACCCATTCAGACACACTGGTATTTAAATTCGCATTTGTCATGTTCGGAAACATTTAACGTTGAACGAATCAGTCACCGCAATTAAAGCACGGCAAGAAAAGGATGGCAATGGAACATTTTCAAAATATATATAATCACGTTGAGTTAACCGATCAATATTTCTGAACGATGCAGACAAAGCAATAAACTTATATACCCTTATCTTTGTGAAGTATTCGGGATAAATTCTGTTTGCCAAAAGTGAAGTGTAAATATAGAGCAGAACATGTCTGGAAGTTTACAGACATGATTTTGCATGCATATCGTTAGCCATGAGTATGAGTCAATATTTAAGTGAAGCAATTCTTATATTAAACCAATAAAACTTACCGACAACATTCAAGTGTAGGAAAATCGATGTTGGTGGATGAGTTGATACTTGACATTCATAAATACCAGCATCACGTGATTGCACATATTTTATTTGCAGCGTCCAATCCTGTAACGCACACTTTGTTTTAACACAACAACAAATATTTATGCATTCATTCAATCACTTATATATACAACTATATGCTAACATATATTTTTAACACAATTTATGAACACGCACAACGACATCATAAAAGTAAACTATATATTGGCTTGAAGGAAAAAACTTGGTTAACCCCCGTCACCTCGTGTCAAACGCATAACGCATCAAATTATAATTTATAGCATATTTTTTAGGGCATCATGCGCATACATGACTGAGAAACGTGACGTATGAGTTATGTGCAAAAATAGTAATAACACAACTGGAAAAAATCACTTGTATATTATGGTTTATGTGCATAAACAATAGAGGACAGTATGTGATCATAAGTAAGTTGCTGGTAAGTAATTGCACGATTTCCGCCTTCTCCAAACACCATTAACTTTAAAATACCTTTTCCAGATAAATTAAGATACAAAAAAATATTACCTCTGAATGCTTGAGATGTGTGGCACTAAATCGTTCATCACTGCTGTAGGTCGTTAATCCCACCGTTAACAGATGATAGTCCTTTTTTCTTATCCAAGAAACCTAAACAAAAATCCAAAAAAGAAAATGTGTATAAGAGGCACTTGGTTTATGACACTTTATCTAAAAAATATTGAGCACTTTTGTTTTAAGATAATTTTCCATATCCTAAAACTTAGCTTTGCGATCAGCTCGACAGCTGAAACTAGTAGATGTGCAGTAAGTCTTAAAACTGTTATACAATCAATCGCAAGATGAGAAGGGAAACAAAGTTTTCAATGCTTTGCTAAAATTTCTTACGAGAAAGCATAAGACTTTTACGGCGGGGAGTTTACGTTGCTCAACGTTCCCGTTCAGTGGTGAATGCAGATTAGTGGCAAAGAAAAGATGTTCATCGAATAACATGGCTCTTTGGGCTCAAAATCATTGGCCAGTGGAACGGAACAGTTCATATCGCAAAGGTGTAATAAGGTGTAATCCTTTTCCCTACAAAGGGTAAAGGTAATCTCTATTGTAATCTTCATAGGCTCAACACTTTTTCGATGACGTGCACTATGTCTATGTACTTAACATCACAGCTAAGCACATTTTGCGAAGGTTTTTGCCAGCATAAATAAATCTATCTAAGCACACTAGTGAAGCAAATCAAAGTAAAAGAAAATTATATCTACATAGCATAGGTATATATATATATGTATATACATATATATATGTATATGGAGAGGAAATAACATTGACTGCAGATTGAACCATTCACATAATTTGTGCTTGATTTCGAGAAATAAGATTGACATTAGCTGACAGTAAAGCTGAGTGAGAGCTCATTAGCAATCAAAAGTTACTAAAGACAATACGATTTACGATTGAGAAGCGTGCACTTAATAACAAGGATTTCGTTAAATGCTTAGGCGGTTACACTTCCAGGACTGTTTTAAATGCATTACGTTAAAGTTTCCCAAAGGAGAAATTAAATAAATGAAAAAAGTGTTTGAAAAAAAGAAGAAGAAAAAAATCTAATTGAGTATTAGTGCGTTTTCCACTGAAAGCAATAAAATATTTTACTTCTTTAATGAACTCATGCTGTCAGTTAATTAAAGCGGATTAAAAACTTTTACTCGCAGTTGCATGTAAAGACTTTTTGCACTTTTTCACAGAATGCCAATATGCATAGCATAAAATCAATTGACTTATCGATTAGTTTGGATCACCACAAAAATAGTTTAAAGATGCTAACGTAACCAAATTTCGTTCACGCCTTAAAAGTTAAGTTTGCATACGGACTGTACACAGTTTCCATAACTAATTGCATACGAAAAAGCAATGGATGAGGCTTCTCACACCCTTTGTGGCTGTAAAACAACAGCTACATGTCACTGTGTTATTGATGGCTGGAAAAGCCATTCGCAAAGAAGAGATTTCGGTTTTTCGATCGCTTAATGGATGCATCATCGATATATATCGCACTGATTTAATTATTTCGCGCATTTGAAATTTTCTTTCTGCCCCCTGACAAAGATGGCACACTTTTAACAAGAACAAAATGGTGAAGAGCTAAGTGACGAGTGGAAATTCCAAATCTTCGGACTGTTAAGGGTGCCTTATATGGTACAAAGGATTTTTTCAAAATAATGTATTCTAGTGTGCATTAAAGGCCGCCTGAACTTGCAGCGTTCAGACATTTTGCCAAACACGCGTAAGAATCAGAGAAGCCGAGAACCGAAGCCGAATTGTCCTGTGGTAGATGGCAGTGAGTTTTTTGCATCGATGCACCTTTTAAACGTTTTCCGTTTTTCTTTTATCCGCAAATCTCGACGCTGTGGGGCTATTGATTTGGCTGTGACTACAGTCAGAGACATTTAATTCTATTCCTATTTCCGCTCTGTGATGACATCTTCAGTCATCAATAATTTCAATTTCCAAATACAGCGGTCATCGTTCACGTCTTAGCACATTTCTTAGTTGCGAAAATAAGCTATAACTGCGCGACATGCACATATTTTAGTACAGAACCAGTAAACGCTTAGATGAATAGAAAAGAAAATTCTAATATCGCGTGAAAACGTTCCCGATCATCGACAGTTCAGAAGTTCTTGCGATTTGCAAATGTCACAAGATTCAAACAGTTTCGTATACGAACTACCTGTTCTTGTACATATTATTGCGGACATTAGTCTCTGTCTTAAAAACCAGAAACGTGGCACATGGCAACTATGCATTAGTACATAGCGTTCGCCCTGTTTGGACCCGTTTTTAAACGTTCAATATTCTTCTAAACTTCTCTGCCAATGCTCCCCCAGAAACACTAACTTCTTCTTTTTCGAAATTTAATTTATAGGGTCCCGGTTTTGGATGGTCGCCATGCTTTTCCTCCACTAGCAGATGTTTTTTTTTTTTTAAACAGATAAAAATTAGACAGTGATAAAGGAGCTGATTCGACAAGTGATTGCTTAAAATGCAATTTTAAAAAATCGGCAATTGGTGTAACAGTTTTATGCAAATTTTGATCATCAATCAATTTATGCGGGGCAAAGGAGCAAAAAACCTTTCGAAGGGCTAAATATTCGACGAAAGTTCGGTTAGTTTGCTTTTTGCTTTACCGAAAGCTTTCACGGCACCTTAAATTATAATAAATCAATCAATGGATTACGCTGCTACAATGCGCTATTTTGAAAAAATCTTGTTTACTTCAGAACTTTACCTTCGCCGTAAGTATAGCGAGTGGTCACTCGGTAAAATCACAACAGTTTCTGACTGGCACACAAGGACTATCCTGCAGCGATCACCTCCCCACCCCTTTCATCACTTATTTCTGGCCGTCACGGTGCTACACGAATAGGGGACATCCCCTGAGTGATTGGTAATATTCAAAAAAAAAAAAATGTAAGAAAGTTATATTGTCGCCATATGCTGCCCAAAGTCTGACCTTAGACTTTTAAAACAATTAAGGTACCACGGGGGTCAGGTTGCCCAGAGGATCCCCTCTGCGAGGAATTGCTGGCTCCAGTTTTTGCTGCAACAGAATCCTCGTAGTTGTGGGTCTTCTACCTGGCTGCTGGGAACGGCCCTTCGGGGAGTTTCGTGGTGGCTGTGGTTGCTGCCAAAATCGCGGGAACGTTATAATATTTGAGGTGTTAGATAGGCCTCGCCCCCGTCAGAGGGAAGGGCATGCCATACACATGTCCTTGATCTGGAACTGCTTGGGAGCCTCCCTGCTCACAGCGGGGCGTGAGTGACGCTTTCACTCCGTGCGCCATCGGGCACCGTAGGGTTAAGCCTCCACGGCAGGTACCTACGTAAACCGCCTGTCAAATCTGTCGCATACCCTCTACCACTTGAATTTTTAGCGCCTCAGGCGCTTATAAAAACATGCATAAAATTTCCATCTTTTAATTCACTGGAAGATATTATTATGAAAGTATTAATGGACTACGTCGTAAACTTCAACACAATTAATTTACAATCAACGCACTCGGCTCGTCGCATTCTATTCTCCAAGTCTTCTTATTTAACACCCATAAGGACGGTACTTCTGAGAAAAAATTAAGCTACTACGTCGTGGTGTCCATCATATTTAATTTAGAATTAACATATTTTTAAACAAAAATTCATAAATTTCTGTTTAGAAAAATGCAGTTGCGTTACGCGTCACTGCGTGTTTGTGCTCCGCCCTTTTGGCCCATATTCAATGCCAACCTGCGCGCTAAAACTTCCGCTGTTTCTACCAAATTTGAAGCCGATGTCTTACTTTTTGCGATCAGGATAATGTCAACAATTTACACAACTCAGGGGGGACAGAGGGACAGACTAGGCTTCTTCAAGAGGGTCTATACTTTATCGGGTCTCTGAAGCATCCTTTTGGATATTACAAGCATTGTGCTTATCATCCTTCAGTGGCAGGCATAAAAACGCACTTTCTATTACAAGAACAAACGAAAAAACGACTATCTGCACTGCCGCCTACATTCCTGCACCCCCGTATAAACGCAAATATATAAAATGTGCAACAAATTCCTCGTCCAATATTTACATGGAGCCATAGGCATAATATTAAATTATTTAAAATGAGAAATCACAGCAATCCTCTTACACAGCCTTCTTTTTTTCGTTGGCTTGAATGATCATTCGGATGATTTCATTGTTTGCTCTCTTTTAAGAATGAAAACTGCTTTTATATAAAATTCAAAGTCAATTTTCACTTACCACACCGTCTCCAATATGATGTACTGTGCATGGTATATGGGCGGTGGCACCAATTTGTGTTGTTACCACTGTTGAATTTTCAGTACCAAAATGCATAGGTTCATTAAAAATGATATCATTAGAATCTTCGGCCGATGAATTCACATCAATCCTTTCTTGGACACTTGGCAATCCTATTCCTATCACTTTATGGGCTACAATATGTGTACTTCTAGTCAATATACGATTGTTTGATTTTTGAGTTTCAATAGTTTGTTTTGATTGTTTGCTATCATCAATCGTTGAAGAATCAAAGCTTGTTATGCTGCTTACACTATTTCGTTGAAACGATTGTTCGAATTCAGACTGAGGGTGATGATGTATTTGCTCTTGTTGCAACGATATTGGAAGACTGGTTGTGTATGTCGATATTCGATGATGACCTCTGGGCAATGTAGACACCAATGCCATTGAACTTGGAAAGTTTGCCATAAAGCGTTCGTCAGGCATCATTATCATGTCTTTCTTTACATTCCAATTCATTTCTTCATTTTTCTTGGCATCTAAGCGAACGTAAGATGAATATCCTTAAAGAGAAAAAAAAAAAGAGAAAACGAAAAAAAAAAACATAATTAATTGGGTGTTTACTTGCAATTAAGCAATTATAATTACTTTAACAGTCAGGATAGTAAAAGATATAAAATCAAATAAAAAAACAACTGCGAAGAAGAAACTTCGCGCATTTATTTTAGTTAAGGTTTTAAATTTTAAACATTTAACTTATCGTTTAAAACGTCCGTTAAGGTCGCAAAAACAGTTCATCGACCAGTAGGTAACCGGAGGTTATTTGCACGCCGTAAACTCATCAAAAGGAGATCAGAATCGTTTAAAGCCTTAACTCGATCAACATCAGTACTAACTGACCAACCAGACGGAGAAGTATTCTTGCGAATATGTTTCCGCCAAATATTCCCTTGTCATGTATGGCAAACAAAACCGAAAAGCAAATTGAAGAGGAAATGGAATATTTTCCTTTTATAAATTCAGACTATAATTAATCTTTCCCTATGTCAAAGGTCTTGTGCAATATTTCCTTAAAAGCCCGACAAACGAATTGTTTGCCGATTTTTCAAAAGGAAAAACATTTCAAAATACTATAGTGGGGCATAGTGGGCCCATCATTAGATATCCTGCACTACTACGCTTAATACAGTTATTCATACAAAGACATTTTAATATAAGGCTTTATATGAAGAGTGGTCGAAGCCGAACCATTTTCAACAACTTTCATCCTTATGCTAAATCACGTCGATTATACGTTCGCGAAAGTTGCGACCTATAGAATGAACGCAAGACAACAGTACTGACAAGCGGACAAGCAACATGGGGTGGAATCGATATAATCGGTATTACAAAAGGTGAATCTATCTCAAGTCCTTCTAGGTCCCTTAATATAGCGTTACACCACAAGTAATGTAGGGTACAACCATCTCGAACGATATGTATCGAAATTTCGCTGCAGAGTTAAGCGTAGACTCAATAACTTGTAAAATATTAATATATTCTTAAAATCTCGCAAAGCATCCTAATACGAGAAAATAGATGAAATCATTGCCTCCTGTTAAATAAATCCTGAGAAAAGGAGAAAAACGAATTCATATTCAATTTGCTCGGATAAAACGGCTCTTTTAACGGATCATGCATATATTTAGCCAATCAAGCCAAAAACAAATCTCATATATATACAGCCAGAGTTGCCAAATTACATTTCTTACTGCTTAATTGGGATTTTTATACTCACTAACAAATTCATTTATTTAATCGCCGTTTATCCGCCTGAGTGGCGATCTACTAAATCTGACTGCATCGATCTGAATCAGTGATGATCGGAAACATACAGATCTGGAGAGTAAGCCGTTATTGAGAGAAGTTCCCAGCCCAAGCTAAAACTCGCTTCCCAGGTTATTTTTGTTAGAGACAGACGGACATATGCGGATGTTCATTATTTACAAATAATTTCGATGAAATCTTGCAAAACACTTTTTACTTGTTTCATAACTTACTACATTTTGAGTAGGCAAAAGTCTCGACTAGCAATTCAATGGTCGTGGGTTCAAATCTCAAGTGCGGTAGAGTTTTTAATAATAATAATAACAATAACATTAATAAAAAGACATAAAAGCCGAAAGCCTTAGATGCTAGTGCTTTAAGACTTTAGTCTTAGAATTTATTCTCTGGCTAAATTTATATAATAATAATAATAATATAATCGCCGTTAGAAATATAGTTCTAAGACTTTATGATGTTATTATATCCAAAACAAAATTCCAAAAATGGTAAATGCAGTTTCATTATGCATTAAATGCCGACAGAGCTGGCGACCGGCGTTTACCAACAATTCGTAGGGCATTTGATGGAAAAAGGAATTAACACAAAAATACCACAATGAAGTTAGACTTATACCTAACATGCTTGTAATAGGGTGTGAAAGCAGAATGTTTCCGGAAACCAAACTCAAAATCTATTCATGGGAGTTGAATCGAAATGTAATGGTAAAATAAACCTATGCTCAAAAACCCATACTCAAAAATCCTAACTCAATAGTACAAACTTAATTTCGGAGATATTCGGGTGGAAGCAAAGTGCACGCTACAATATATTTCTAAAATGTTTGATAAGAAATCATTGAAAATAGTTTACAAATATTGTTGCCGTTCAACAATCCCATTGAAAAGCTGAAAACTTGAATCGGTTTACGTCGTGACACTTTTATTTTAGTCTTTTTCCTACGTATCCAACCCAGCAAATGCCCAGAATTATCTAAAAATTTTATTAAAAAGCCAATTTGTGTCGTTAAAATGTGTTTTAGACGAGCTACCTACCGTCAATTTACATTTCTTGTACTCCGTCGTTCCGACGAAACATTTTTATAAATTTTCTAATCTTGAAATTCTTAAATCTTTTTTTCTTCTTCTTCATACCTGCCTTTCTTTGTAAGTTTTTCTCTACCCTTCTCTTCATTTCTTCTTTCCGTGACGATGTTTATAAAGCGAATAATACTGCACCGTACCGAAGGACGGTTGAAGATTCAAATTTACCTGCCAGTGGTTTATAAAGTACGTCTCGCACGAACTGGAACAATGAAGTGTCGATTTAAAGAGGTCGCAGCTGGGCGTATCACTAGCGAAAGAATGTTGTAATTTAAAGTCAATCTCGTCGAAGAGCGTCCTCTTTAATGAAATATTTTTGACAACAAGCAAAATGAATCTGAGAATTTCTATTAAAAACGTGCTTGAAAATGGTAAAGAAATGCGCGCGATATGTAGTTTGTAGCAGTTTGTAGTTGTTACTTACTTATCAATATTTCATTTATTACCATAGCTTTTTGGCTGCATAAAAAAAAGAATCTTTCTTTTCTTGTATGTTTACTAACTCAACTAGAACAGCTGCTCTGCCAATCAACTCGTCTTCATTTGTTTTTTTTCTTTTTTTTTTCTTTTGCGTTACTTTTCTCTTTGTTGTTTTTTATCTCTATCTATTTGTATATGATGCACATATATGTGCGCTTTTCAAAATTTCTGCACGTTTTCAGCTTAGTAAATAGAATGAAGGAATGAAAGGAAGCATCAAAGGAATGCAATATAATATGCGTTGGTAAAATGTAAAAAGTATTGAATTAATGCGTTTAATAAAGCCATCAATCAATAACAATTACATTGAGATTGCTTTTGGTAATATGGTCAGCATTAACATAATTTAATATAATTTCTACTTAAAATCATGTTCATCATGTGCTTATCATCTTTATAGGTTCGCATCCATTCATTCATCCATACAAACATATTTTATGCACATATATACATATATATATATATATACATATATATATATATATATATATATATATATATATATATATATATATATATATATATGTACGTATGTATGTACATTTGTATTCTTATATAAAACGTTTTTGAATTACTTATGCAGCACGGTTTCATTTTATTGCTTCGTAAATTTCACGCAACAGCACAACAGACAAAAAAAAAAAAAAGAAGAGGATTTTCTTATTCGTTAAACAGCTATGCTGGTACGATTCTTGTTAAACTCAAAAGTGTAAAATTCTTTATATCGGAAATGCGATTTCTTTATATATATATATATATGGTGTATGATGATTTATTTTACCAGAAAACATTTTTTTACATGCAAACGCGCAATGAATGGCAAATGTACTCATGTACGTAAAGATACGATTACATAATATAAAGTATGTATGCAAGTGTTTGTGTGTGTGTGTGTGTGTGTGCGTGTGTACATAAATTACTGTCTTGTTTGTTATAAAGTAATAAAAGCACGTTTGCTTTAGTCGAATTTGGTAGAGCCATTAATTTCAGGATAATATTTTTATATACTAAATCCATTTTCGACTTTCAAGATGTGCGAGTTTCTTCCATCTTCTTTCTATATATATATATATATATATATACGTATGTGTATATAAAATATTGCTCAGATAGGTGTTAGATTTTAAGTCGATCCAATCATCATCTGAATTCTTCTATCCTGTCTTTCTGCCTGCCTGTCTGTCTGCCTTCTCATTTATTCTTATAATCGAGACTACAAATAATCGGGGAAATGTAATGCAATCTATGAACTCTTGAAATTAAAAATGAGAATAATTTGCTTTTGAACATATTTTCGTGCTAAGGCGGAAAGAGTTTTTTATTTGTTAATGACAGAATTGATCACACTAGACGTTCTTGCAATAAACATAAAACAAAAAATCGGAAAAGATGTAAGGAAGAAAGTTGGCAACTCTTACTTTAAAACAAAGGGAAAATAGCGAATAGCATTGAATTGCGAATCGTAGCGTTAAGATTAAAGAATTGTTTTACAAATACAATAAATTGGTTTAAAAAAATTTTAGTTGAAATTTTCTTTTTAATAGCAAATTAACACTCAAGAAAAGCTTAAACTTTTTACAACATATAATATGCCTTTGGAAAAAGTATTCAAATAGATACTTGAGATATTCTGGCTTACGGTAATCCGTTTATTTAGATGTTATAAGCGACATAGCGAATCATATTCGCCATCAGATCAATCAAAAATATAAGAAAAACAGGCAATTCGACTTAGCTAACACTGCGGATAATCGCAACATAGTTATCTCATGGCGTAATAGATAAGGAGCGAGACGATCGAGTTGCTAGGGTCGGGTTCAAATCCTAGCATATTAGGCCGTTGCTTAAATGCGATGCTGTAATGAAGGCACGACCAGAAAGCAACTGCAATGAATGCTCGATAGGTAAAGGCACACACCGCCAAAGTTGCCGCCACTTCCTATCCATCCTTACGTACTTCTTTCTCCCTGACCGTTCATGTCCGTGCAACAGAAATATCCTAAATATCCAAAATCTCTTCTGTTTTTCAAATTGCGAACGAATGAAGACACAACTCATAACCAATTGTCAAATTTAATCATTGGACCTTTTCAAACTATGAACGGATTTGAAGACGATCCATTAGCAATTTTCAAATTTAATCGGTAGACTTAAATTAAAAATTTTCTTTAATTTTTCGTATAGATTTATGGAAATTTCCAGTGATGGACCAATGGACCATCGAAGTTAAACAAATCGGAAATGTCAGTTTAATTAAAATTTTTCATATGTAGGTCAGGAAAAAAAAAATTATCAGATAAGTGATGGTTCGAGCCGAAGTGGCTAAACTAACTCAGAATTTCAAACTAAATGAAGAATAAGCCTTGTATACGACAACCCTTAAATATATATTGAGAGATTGCAAACAAGACCAAAAATAATCTTCAATGACCCTATAAATGAATCGAGTCATTTGATATATATATATATAGAATGGTTATTGACGAGTCCACATGATTTGTAGGTAGTATTAACCTCCAAACGCAATTTGCCAAAATTTCATGGTAATTCAACCGTTAGTTTATAAACTACAGTTATGTAAATCCGTGTCTGATGTTACAGACAAAATTCTTCCACTGTTTGTATCGTTACTGAAGTAAATGTACGCTGTAAAGAGAATAACAAATAGAAAAAAAATTTGAGAAACAAAGAAACCTGCACAAGAAACCTGAATAGCCGATTAGATAAGAATCGCGACTACCAAGTCAATGTTCGCGGGTTCATACCCAAAGTGCGGTAGAAATTACTTTGATCATAGCTTGTGCAATGAATGCTCAGTCGGCATAACACCCATCTATGCTTCGGCACACCCCACTATGCTTCGGCCACACCCCTCCTCTCTTTTTCTCTTACTCTCTTTCTGGCCGTCACCGTGTTACATGGATAGGCGACACTCCCTGAGTGACTGATTATATTAAAAAAAAATAAAAAAATGGTGATCGATAGATCGACAGACAAATAGCAAATGGCTTACAAAACTTTAATGATACGATGCCCGGTTACAAACGAAATGATGAATTCAGTATGCCGGCAACAAATTTCGTACTTAGTAGAAAAAGATTCATTTAAGTGATTTCACACGCAAATGTTGAAATCAACATGAGTGAAAATCATTTAACATTTTCTCGTCTGCGAAAAGTAGTGCTTGTAAAATGACTACAGAATGAATTCCTTTTAAATTTATAGCATTATATTCATCTGAAGAATAAATAAACGAGAACACAGTTTACGCTGAATATCTAAGATGACAGAATAATATCCCGTATCTTTGAGGAGCATGTGCTTTGGAAACATTTATAGAAGGATGTTGTGCAACTTAACACATCTTCTTTAAAGTACATTAAGAGATTTAATAGGAAAAAATCTACCCTTGTCTCTGACGGTAAAGGTTCTTCTTCCAGCACACCTTTACACAGATCAAATATGTAATAAAAATAAAACATATGTACATAAAAACTGATTAATCCTGTAGAAGACGCATAAAAAGAGTGCTTTCTTTCTTTCTTTTTTTTTTTTTTTCTAAACGATAAAAGATATCAACATGAGTTTTTTTTTCCAACTTTCCATATAAATGTGCTGTGCTCTCATCAACAACAACAATAATCTAGGGGAATAACATCAGACATGAGAGATTCATGCTTTATTGGAGTAAGCCAATGTTCTAACAAAACCTCAATACAGTTATACCACTCGAACGCTGTGACCTGCTCACTTAAGCATTTGTGGAGATTACACGATCATTGAACGTTTCCCCCAATAAACTGATTTTGTTACGAAACGTATGACATGTTGTTGAAGCCGCATATCATCCACACCAAAATCATCAAACTTTTGCCCCAAAGAATCAATTATCACGTTTCTCTAACGTCCTCCATTGATGGTGACTGTGAAGCCATTTTCAAGTTCAAAAATGACAATTTCAGCCCACCAACCATGCCCAAAATTTGTTTTTGAAAACGTAAAGGTTCTTTACGAAGATCGGAGGGGCTTTCTTTACCCCAAAGGGTAATGGAAGTCATTGAACTAAAAATATGAGCTTAATCCCAGATGTACGAAGCATAACCGTGGCTTCGTTGTTTTTTAAACGCTGTACCACTATGTATGGTGGTGCCAATGTTCAAACAATGTCTTGAAAAAAAATTCATTCAAATCTCAGGCAGAAATGTGTTTTTCACTTTTACTTTCGGAGCCAGGAAATGCCATAAGATGCCCCTACATTAGGAAAGCAATTGAAGCAAACAAAGATTTAATAGAATAATAAAATCTACTGTGCAGCTAAAGACATAACGGACAGCTCCCTGATAACAATTGAAAGATGACATCCAGCGCGTAAGGAGATTAAGAGAAATTGCTTGATGACAAAAAAAAAAAAGAAATTGAAATGCAACGGTTAAGAGAGCAAACAAATGCGACGTCATCGTGACGTTCTTTAGCAGAGTCATAAGTAAAGAATTTGCGAAACCCGTGATGTTCGATGAGAGAAATATCAAAACGAAAAATTTAAGGTTTGGAAAGCAAAACCCTGTTGAAATTGAGTTCATGTAACGGTGTCATTAATTTTTTCTAATTTTGTAATTAAATTCTACGCTAAGCAGGAAATATACAAACCAGTGATGCGAACTTTATTTAAAGGACAACACATAAGCGAAAAGCAATTTTGCATAACTACGTGTATTTATGTGTGTGGG
The DNA here is from genome assembly GCA_000688715.1 of Glossina pallidipes. NCBI lineage: Eukaryota > Metazoa > Arthropoda > Insecta > Diptera > Glossinidae > Glossina > Glossina pallidipes. The sequence continues at coordinate 509,658 of KK499774.1, forward strand.
CAAAAGTTTATGATTGCTGGCGTAGAAACATCAGTTCGTTTTTCTTCTTCTATTTTTTTTTTGTCTTTTGCTCGCCTAATAAGCAAACAAGTTTACGATTGCTCGAAGCATTTATCTGTATTTTGCTACAAGAAGAAGAATTTGCCTTCTGCCCTCCTTTTTGCTCTTCTTTGAGATCGTCTTTTACACATTTCGTCGTGTTCGATACATCATTGACCACTTAACGCCATCCCTATTGTAAACTAAAATACATGACATGAATTACACACAAATAAGGTGAAAAGAAAATGTTTTAAACATTTTCCCTCATTTTATTTTATTTTACTTTAGATGGCAAAAAAAAAAAAAAAAGAAATAATGAAAGCTGCGTCCTGTACACACAAGCACTTGGCCATAATATGAAAACTTTTTCTCTAAAGATTATTAGAGGGAAAAGTTTACAAACACCAACGCTACTTCCTTCCTTCCTGCCATTTGCTTTACGTAACTCTGCACTAAAACCAATGCCCTGCGTACTTCGGCAACATTTCCTAGAAAATTGATACAATATATACCTGTGAGCACTAAAAGCATTCGCATTATAAGCAATTTCAATAAGTTGTAAACAAAATATTTAGGTTAATTTACCCTGATTTTATAACGCTTTCAACTTAAAATACACTTTCCCTTCATTTCTCGTTTTGGCGTTTTATGTCCATTCAAATATTATTAGCGTAAGGAAGTTGCTCTAATTAATATTTTACCTCCCCTACCTTACGAATGAGATCAATTTTTTCCATCATTTGGTTTGTAACATACAAAATACAGTAAATGTTATAGACGCCATAAAGTATGCAATGGATAAACAAACGCAATAATATCACGAATGTTATTTACGGCTTGATGGCATTTCCAAGCGTTTTATTACTCTTTCAATAATCCTTCTCCTGCTCTCTGTGTGTGTAACAGGAAACCTTATCTACTCGTTTGCAGACAGGTAAAAGGCCACGCAGCAATCAGATACACGCTTAAAATGGACCTCATAAAAATATCTGCATGGGATCAAGCGAATAAGGCAAGCTGTGGCGTAGCCAAAACTCCAAACTGTCTCCTGACGCACAAGAAATGTTACGAACAATTCCTCCCTTTTGATGACGTCGATGTAGAAGAATCGGCAAACCTCGAAGTCCTGGACATGAGAATGCAAAACGTTGTCTGTTCGGCAGAACATATGTTCAAAGCAGTGGTCAGTGGCTGACTGGGTGGAAGTAGACAAAAAAAAAATGTATTCAACTTTAATTTCCGTCCTTTAAAAAGCAATCAAACATCAATATGCTTAGGCTCTTAATCATTCGTGCCATAAATATAGACGAACTGAAGAGAAATTATTATGGAAATTTTGAAAGGGATATCAGAATGGCCACACATTCATAATCAAACTGAATGGATTATTAGTGTAAGCTTGATTTTATGCCGGAAACCATTTCCGCAAACGAGAAGATTCAAAAGACGGAATCTCCTTCTTCTAGTTATATTAGAAATCAATATAAAAATTATTATAAATATTTGTCTCAAGCTTGTAAACATTTTCGATAAAATTGCCTGAATAAAAATGACGCCGCTCAAGAAGAAGTTTGTTCGTTCATTTTTACATACTTTGCGTCCTATTTTCAATTTGCTTTTCGTACCTAGCTACCTTCAGCAGGTATATTATGTTTATCACAGATTTTCAAAGCGTGGACAACGTGTGCAATAACGATTTTGTACTGTATATATACATATATGCAATCTACCCGGAATTGATTTAGCTATCGATCTATAAAAATGATAACTTAATTCAATTATAAAATTAAAGAGAGTAAAGTTTATAAAAAATATGTTAAGGGTTTTCTTCCATTTTTTGTTCTTTGTCAGGTTATGTTGAAATGTCAAAGTAAAACTCAATAAAAATCAATCAATCAAATAAACAAAAAAAGAAAAAAATTTCCTTACCCTTTAAAAGTAGCAGTACATCTGTTGGGCTTGTGTGTTTTTCACTGAGAGTTAAAATCAATTAATTTCCATTTCCCTTTTTTTTTTTTGAAGTTATGTTATTGCGTTATTTTTAACATTTCAACTTTTTATAATTTATCGGATGAAAGTTTACACGCTTTAATATATTTGCAAATTATTGTAGTTTTTATTAAAATTCCCATTAATGTGCTTTTTTTTTACGTTTAAAAAGGAATTCATTGCAGCCGAAACACTTTATAATGTTTACTCCAATGCGACTTTCTAGCGGTTTAACTAAAGCAAATAAATTTTGCAAGACTAACCGCCGCACAGAGATGGTTAGACTAAAATTGAAAAAAAGTTACATGGGACGGGACGTTCTCGTACTAGCGAGATAACTAAGTAGGAAGACTGAAGACAATATTGTAGACGTACGGGAAATTTTGGCGGAGACGCTTGTCAAACTAATTTTTATAAAATCGTTTTCTCTACCAGTTGATGCCATAGGTATGGAACCAATTGATAGGAGCTTTTGGGCATTGAGTTTCTTTCCAACTAAGTTACGATTATTAAGCCCAAAATTTTCCCTTTCGGTATTACATTTCATCTAACCGTCCCTTTAGCATTGCTTGGATAACACTCGGTGTGTTAGCCGGGCTCCTTACAAGAACATTTCTTTGTTGGAATGGCAGTTTATTCTCTGAGAGCAAATCGGATTAGAATTTGTGTCTATAACTTTGTCGTTTCTTTACACCATCGCTTCTAATAATCATTTCAGTTTATTCTACATTTACACGTTTTCTTTTAGTCAATTCTTGCAACTTATAACACGCATTACATTTATATTTACTTAAAATCGGTAATCGCTTTTGTTGTTACTATTCACGCAAGGAGCTCAGCATACATACGCTCAGGTTGAAAGCTAAGGTCAAAAGAAATCGGATATTCACAATACCTTTTTCGTAATCGGCGACGTTGCCGATTTCATGCGAAAACATATCTAAATGTGGTTAACTTACTCTTAAACATATTCTTAAGCGACAGTGCGTGATCGAAACGCGAACCGGCTTTGCTTGGCACTTAGAAAAAGTGGGAAATAATTAAAGTCTTTAACAAGTCCTGCTCCAACTGCATCTGGTACCGGGTACATGGTCAAAGTTAGAGAAATAGAAGTCTCGGAAGTGCAGTGGAATTCTCTATCGTACACTTGGTATTGTTACTCTTCACATATCTCCTCTTAAGTAAGCTTAGAGTGGGTTTTCCTTTGAGTGTATACTTTCACTGCAGTATCTGCATTTATCGCTTCCCATCTTCAATGGGGCAGTGCTGATATGTGCTAATATATGCTATTGGTAAGACGGCAAAATGCTTACGCTTACCAAGCAAGTTACCACTACATATTTATTAATATATCTGAGAATATATCTTTAATATGATATAGAAGCAAGTAGGGCTTAATGAAAGATTCGCTTCAAACTAAACATAATTTTTTTGTTATGCTTGCTTTTACAAAATGTGATTTCTTTTTTCTTTTACATTTTAAAATGATGTAGTGAAAAACCAACATCTGATGGGTTGTTCTTGGCAGTGGTTGTGACGCAAATACAATTTTGTATGTTATGAGCAAATGCTTTCTTGCAGTTATTGAAATGAAAAGAAAAGCAATAAAATTAAATACTTTTAAGGTTTTAATTAAATTTTTTTCATTTTTTACATGACAGTATATGACTTTATTATATTCACTCTTTTTTCTTTGAGCAAAATGAAGAAGAAGAATTGTTGTACCATTCAGATCAATGGAACACTTAAGGCGAAAAATCAACTTAACAAAATTGTTTTTCCACATAAGAGGCAGCAAAAAGTACTTGTGAAAGTTCAAAAGCCATAAACGCATTTATACTCACAATCATGGTTTGTATTCATGCACATATATACATATATACATGTATATATATATATGCATGTATATATATTTCCCTTTAAAAGCTTTAAAGAATTATATATGTAAAGATGTGCGTGTGAATGCATCTATTCCTTGTGCTATTAACAATTGTGCTCGTTCTCTTGAAATTGATATTCAAACTATTTGCACTGAGAGGAGTGTATGTATGACTTGATTTGGAAATTCAAGTCACTTGTGTACGTACGTACAATAACAAGTTCTTGGCAGCAGGTTGGGGAATATCTTAATTTCTATATGGCTTTGATTTAAGTTTTCAAATCCTTGTCGACATCTAGTGAAAATTGCCAATGTGTCTTCATATGTACGCTTCGCATAAGAGAATTCAAAATTTATTCCATTCTTTTGTTATTTTAATCATTAAAATCTATTCACAAGAAAATTTATAAACAATAAACAAGAAAGATATACGATATGATGGATTTCCTTCTTTTGTTTTCAGTTTCCAAAAATCTTACACAAAAGCAAATATATATAAATAAATACATATTTAAATGTATTTATATAATCATAAAACCATGAAATAAGACTCAAAGACGGGATTATGTTATTTCATGGTATATGAGACTTCTCGAGTCACTATAACGATGATTTTCTTCTTCTTCAGCTACATGATCGCAAGGTCACCGCGGATTATTTATTGAGATCAATGGTTGATTCAACTCCCTAGACAGACAGATAATGATGATATCGTCGACTTTGCCTTTTCCTTCATTTTCAATGTAAGGTCGTTTGCAACGTCTCAAACGATCATTTGACTTTTTTTTCAGTCAGCGCAATCACATCTGTTGATGGTTTGCTGACAAGAGAATACTGTAATTCAAAGTAAGACGTACAGTGGCCTCACTTACCATAGCAGCTGGTATATGTGTTTCTCAGCTTTTCCAATTTTAGTTAAATGTCTATCATAGTATACCACTCTAACTCAGCTTCAAACTCTCCGTCATCTATTACAAGGTCTTATGTTTAAGAAAATATCCCATGTTGTAGTGAAACCGTGCGTCACTACACTGCCGTGCGTTGAACTGCCAACTTAAGTATTTGTTTTCGGTTTTTTTAGCAAATATTCTAAATCAGTATTTCACTAAATTCATCCCGATTTTCCAATTCCGCATATTGCTAACAGAATCATTTACCCCTGAATCATTTACTGTAGTATTACGTCTCTTCATTACTACTAACAAGATTCACCTCGACATAGAGAGACAGAGCAGAGAAAACCAGGCAAGTATTTACCTGCACTTGAATCCAAAGGGATAATTTTAAGAGAGATATTTTGAAGCCCGTTGCACATAATTTGACCCCAGTATATAAATTTTTGCTTTTCATTTGCAAACATGTGTCAACTAACCGTTAACTTAATCAGTATAACTTCTTGCACTTGATCGATCTTATAATCATGATGATAGATTTAATATAACTTCTTTTTATACCCACCACTGTAATGCAGGTAACAGTCAAAAGGAAGCTTCGGAAACACTATAAAGTATGTATATTCTTGATCAGCTTACAATTCTGAGTTGATTTAGCCATGTCTGTCCGTCTGTGTGATGTGCGTTGTTTGCACTCTCCGGATCGCAAAAATAAAGGTATCGAGTTCAAATTTGACAAAAAGTATAGTGGTGGGTATGCGAGATTCGGTCCCCACCGAATATAACTTTCTTACTTGTTCCTTTTGTTGAAGCAAAAAGGAAACAAAACAAAAAAAAAAAAAAGTAAAAACGAAAACATGAGAATTAAAACTTAATTGATGCTTCAATCAAAGTCAAAAATAAAGGATAAATTCTTGTGATTTTTAATTGCATTCACTTACCACTGTCGAAGCTCATCAAACTGAATACAATCAGTAGTGACGTACGAAAGAGGTTATGTAAAATTCCTTGAAACTGAATACGAGCATTTAGATGCATGTTGATGATGGTAATATTCTGATATTTTTATTAATTATGAATACGGATTTAGTTGTCTTAGCTTAAGAGTTTCGCTTCTAATCAATTATCCAGGCATGATGAGAAACATTTTCGATTATTTTTCGTATTTCATACGGCGGCAATAATTAAGTTAAAAGCTAATGCGCGAACACTTGAGAATAATTTATTTATATTTTAATAGCTTGCTCTCCTATATACATATATACGCAGGCACACACATGTATATATATAAAATATAAATGGGAATTATCCGCTTAGGCATATGGATTTACGTACGTATTCTCATCTCTTATTTGCACTAACATTTTGAATTTATTTCGATTTTAAATCAACTTTAAATCGTTTATTTTCCTCTTGCTTTTTTTTTTTTTTTTTTTTTTTATTTGAATAAAAAGTTATTTGTGATTTTATTTGCGTTTAGTTTCACATATGCGACACACACAAAGCTGTTTCGCGTACGATATAATTAAAATTGTATTTTTATAGAATAAATTGAGAGAAAATCGTCATAGTTAAAAACAGTCGATTAGTTTGAGATATCTATCCCTAGGCGTACGTAATTTATTCTATGTCACTTTGGCTTTAATATGTTTTTCTTTTATTTTTTTTTTGTTTTCATTTATTATTACGATTCATTCATTTAATCAATTCTATGTTTATACATATATGTCGTGCATAAGTAATAGAGCAGAGTTTTTATCATTGATCGAACATCCGCAGATTATGTCTCTCTTTTCATTTACATAGCACTTCCACGCAGATACCATATACATAGAAAATATTTCTTTCCAATACCTATTGTCATGTAGATATTTACCGAAATATTTAAACTTGACATTACTTGGCTTTTATGTATACATTTATTACATCTCAACGAGTATTTGCTGCTGTTACGAAATCTTTTGCGTTTACATAAACCATTATATATGTATATCCTACAAAAAGCGTTATAAACAAAATTTTATGTATATATAAAAAAGATGCCTAAACACCACCGCCATTAAATTTACACATGTATATGTTACTTTTGTAGGCAGAGATTTCGAGCATATGTAAAAGTAAAAGGCAAGAAAGATTGCTTTTAAGATGAATATATATATGTAGCTATCCTATCAAACGAAGGTATGTTATGTTTATGATTTAACTTATAACATATGGAGACATGTGTGTGTGTGGGATCAACTTACAACATATGGGGTCATATATTTATATATACACATACATACGAGTGTGCGCGTGTGTGGGTGACATGTATATATATGTACATATATGTGTGTGTGTGTGTGTGTCTACATACGCGTACATATCCCATTAGATACATATGTGGTCTTAAGCAGCGTAAGATTCAGTCGAAGCTGTTCGCCCATTCTCCCATCATTACTTTTAAATCCTAAGACATAACTAAACCAACAAACTTATCTTAACTAACCTGAACCTAACCATAGCCTCTACAAGGCATGGAATTAAAATTTCGTGCAACACCAGCAATAATCATCTTAAGGTTTAAAAGGCCAGTGATGGAAATCCTACCCAAAAAAAATGTTGTAAGCTCTATACCTTCTATGTATTCTGTGGTGGATAACCAAGACTTTCTTTCTACTTAGACTGCAGGTACCTTCACACCGTCATCACTATAGTCGTTGTGTTATATTGATTTTAGCTCTTAAGACTACTGGTCGAGATATGCATTAATTATGCCAAACATTGAAATTCAAAGCCGATTTTATTTTACATATCCTCGATATCTTCGCTGCTTTATTGTTAGAATTCGTAAACCTTAGCGTAAAACTGAAACTTAATTTATAGCCCAGCAGGTACGACCAATAATGCAATATATTGACTTAAACTTTCTTTCGGATATTTATTGCAGTTTTTTAAAAATTCACCTAAAGTGTGCACCGCATTGTTCCGCAAACACGTTCACTATTAGCAAAAAACTATCTATTATGTTAAGTATCCAAAATTCGTTTTATGTAAAATTCTTTTTGTTTGCTTTTAACGCACAAATAATCTCTACTGAAGAGCAGACGTGACCTTGGTTCACCAAGAATTAATGTTGAAGCTTAACAATAAGCATTAAAAAAAAAAAAATGGGAAAATCATTAATCTAACGACAAAACACCCAGTCCTTCTCCTCTTTGAATTGATGATAACAAAGTTTAGTTTAGTCTTAGATGGTAATACGAAGATTTTGATTCATTATAAGTCATTGTCGCTTGCTTACACTTTACGAGACGTACGTACATACGTATGAATTTAGATGTACACCTAAAACACAAGTGTATTTTATATGTGTACAGATATTTATATATACCTTGTAGCATGTCTGATAGATTCAGTAAATACAAACAAATACATACCTACATATAGATGATTGTATAGAAATATGAACGTATGGATGCGTATGTGCGTGTGTGCATTATATATATATTTATAATAAACTATAAATTCCTTTAGAATTTTTTGCAGCTCCGATTAAGGTCGTATATATAATATGTATAAGTCTATATATATACATACATCTATATATATATATATGGACATATATGCGCTCGCATTCTGCATACATTGTATTGTATTAAAATCTTTTCTTGATCAAGAAGATCTACATATATATGCATGTATTTTCGATTACTACCCAGTATAAGGAAGATAGTGTATGTTGTTGTTGTGAATATCTTAAAATTGGTTTTCACCCTCAGACTTCCCTTTTGCAAACCAGAATGTTTGACGGAAGAAATGTCTAGCAAGCTACCTCAGGAAATCTCATAAGACTTTTGTTGTTTTTGTTGTTGTTGTTTTGCATAATATAACAACGTTTAACTTTTCATGCTACATCACACATTTCTTCGGGCTGCCCTCCATTTCCAATGTGAGGTCTTTTGCAACGTTTCAAACGAGAATTCAGACTGAATGGATAACTAAATTTTCTTTCCGTCTTTCCTTTCGTACCATAACTCAAAATGCACATTACCCTTCGCTTATCGTAATATGCTTTTCCCAGCGATTCCTGTCCAAAAAATCTATCTAAGCTTCGAAGCCTTTCGTCTTTTTTAAATATTTTTTTTAAAAATATTTTGAAAAATTTCCCGTGTTGTACTGTTGTCCGGTTGTTTAAGCTTTGCACTGCCCCTTTTAAATATTTGCTCTGGGTTGTTTCAAGGAATAAAGTTCAAATCAATATTTTGCTAGATTTATCCCGACTTTTCATCTACTGAAGTAAAGACCTGCTTTTGCAGCCCAACGAACCGATCGAACATAAAGTCGCCTTTAAATGGGAAGCACCGAAAATCGTTCAGCAGCTACGAGCTTGTGGTGTTTTGGAAACGGTACGTATCTCGCAGTACTTCCCCTTTTCATAATTAATACTAACAAACCTCATGTACGCATAGAGAGATAGGGCGGAGAGTAGCAGTTATTCCATTTCTAGAAATGTAAAGAGGAATTGTCGATATTATTATCTAAAAGTCCACAGAGAAAATATGGTCGCAGAGTAAGTGAGCGGTGTTTATAATATCTTACTTTTAGTATGGAAATGTTTGATTTTCATAGTCTAACATGTTCACCCTCTATTTACTCTAACGTGAATCTAAGAGGATAATTTTGAGAAAGAAAATTTGTTGTCCGTTGCACATAGTTTCGGGTCAGTATATAAATTTTCGATTTTCTTCATTTAATGGAATCATGGAATTATTATAAGATCGCACGCAGTTATATCCATCGAAAATATGAAGTATGAAGTACCAAATCTGAACGCCAGAAATTCTATAAAGCAAACTCCTACACACAAACGGCCAGTGTAGAGTTGACTTTGGTTATTTCTAGAAATGATTTTACACGAACGTTAGAAATCGTCTAAAATCGTTAAAGTGATTGCTAAGGCATTATAAAATCCATGCAAAATGTCAACTGGATCTACAATAAGGACCAAGTATGCAGACAATACGAGAACGATTTCCGTGCTAAATCTAATTTGTTGACTTTTGCACCCTTTGACGGTTGCACTTGTGCAACAGAGATGTGTTAAGTTTGTGCGAATGTGTGCAACATTCACAAAGGTTTGAGATAGAGCCAGCTTTTAATTATGACTATGCTTGTCGGTCCGTCTGTCTGTCTTAGTTTATTATGTGTGACCTAAAAGCTATCGTTTTTCGGTTAAATTTGGCCGACGTGTTTGCTATTCGCAACTGTTTGAATCGGACCACTTTATCAACTACTTCCCATGTAACGCCTTATTTTGAAATTCGATGTATGAATAACTGTAGGGTGGTGCAGGGTGTTTACTGGTTAGTAACAAAATTTTAAAAATCTCCATATGTAAAGCACCTAACCTTTTAAACTTTTCCAGATGTTCGATCATCGACGTACGTACATACACATGTTATTGGAACAAGATTCCCCAAACGAGTCGATCGAAAAAGTCAATTTTATCGGTTTTCACACAAAAAGCTTCGATTTAAAAGCTCAGCTCGCGTAAATGGTGACTGGCAAGCGAGCAGTTAAAAAAGTGAAACACATACATGGATTTACATAGTCTATCAGTTTTGTGATGCACGACGAGCAGAGACCGTAGTAAGATATAATTATCGCACGATGCTCAATCCTTGCACTGACTTTCATTATTTTCAAGAGCAAGGTCTCAATTTGCACAAAATAAACCATACAGCAAAAGCACGGCGGCATTTATGCAAACCCGACAAAAAATTCACTTAAACTATGAAAGTCATTAACAATTACCATACTTCGGAATATTGGGGACATCTAAAGCAGTTAAAGGGCTTTGTATTCTAAATATATTGATCCTGAATTTAACAGTCTAAAATGTACCGAGCCTTTATATATACCAATTCGTATTCTTGACATTTAAGATAAAATACCGTTGGTCTCCTCATTATAAACTCCAACCCTTTTTAGTGTGCATGGTTCCTAAATTTCAAGAAAGAAAAAAAAAGGAGTCAAATGCAAATTGAAAGTTAATCAGAAGCCGTGTCAATAACACCTCAGAGATTAACTTAGCACAACGTGAATATGCAAAGCTACCCCAGAATTAAATTTTAAATTTTCTTAGCTCATTTGTCTGCATTGCTAATAATGATTAAACACAAACCACTTAAACTATATACGTTCCACTTATTCTTGCGTACGTGTTTATACACAAATATGTTAATATATTGAGTGTTATCCACGTGTTCTATGCATATAAACATATATATATATATATATATATTATGCATATGCTTGTATAGGTGCTTGTTCAGCAGCAACGTCGTCTCCGCAAAGTATGTAGACAAAAACAAGATATATATTTCATGTTACGAGCACACGCGCCAGAATAATCCAAACAAATGTAGGTACAAAGGCATAAAAAAAAAATAAGAAAAAAAACGAAATAAATTAGTTTTAGTTTGACATTCGACAGACGACAGACACCACACGTATTATATTACCGTAAATTATAACAACCGACTTTTCGCTTGTTCGATGTTTTTGGTTTTTTTTCTTTTTTTTTTTTTTTTTTTTTTTTTTTTTTTTTTTTTTTTTTTTTTTTTTTTTTTTTATTATTTATTTATTTACTTTTTTTCTTTTTTATATTATTATGTTAAGTGCCGTCAATTAAAGTATGCCCCAGTCGCTCTTATTGCGGTTCATTTTTTCTGTTTTTATTTTGAGGAATTTTTTTTTTTAATCCTGATTACAGTTGATTTATATATATATATATATATATATATATATATATTGTAAGGAATTCACAGTTAATCGTTCCGTATCATCCGTACCATATTGCGTCGCGGACAAAGTTGATCTGTTTCCTTCCCATTTAAAAGGGCAACTGACAGCACTAAACCATTACACTGACTAATCAAAAAAATCCTGCAAAATTTTACATGCTTTTGAAAATTCTCTTAACTAAGAGAGTTATTCAGTTTTGTTAAGAGAAAAAATACCATTTTCTCATTTATAAAATCGAATTCAAAAACGAAAATATCCCACACGTATAAAAAGAAAAAAAACCTTCCATTCATTAAATCTTCATAACATTGCAGGAGTGTATTGCATTCACTGATAACGATTCAAATCAATCTATGGATGGATAACTGTTGAATGCTTTTCTGCCCTAAGCAAAGCAAAGGATTTGCCTTTTGCGAACACAAGTGCTCTTCATTTTCTTGTTTCTCACTCACTTACTGACCACTTTTAACCTCAACTAAATCCACAAATACAAGCGATTGCAATTCGCTACCTAAAGGTCCTTTTCATTAGAGAAAGGATATTTGAGCGACCCATGGCGGAAAACAAATAAGAAAGTTGTACTCACTTAAGAGCTAATATTTATTTTCCAGTTGTTAGAGTTGACAATTAAACGATCGTGTTATTCACGTCATTGGGCACTTGATTATGCTGAACACCGCCGGTTTACTCGGCTGTTAAACAAACTTTAACGCGATCGTTTGGGAAGTGTTTTTGGACTAATATCATACATTGCATTATATACATAGCAGTCTTCTACTTGCTGTGCTCTAATGTTGCACTGAACTTTTAGATAACAGCAATTAATATGTTTGTGAAGTTCCAGATGAATACGGAATCATATGGATTTCACACTAAAACCGTTTGCTTGAGATAAGAGAAGCGGTTCGGGCCTATTTGCAAGTTTGATCTGCAGCTATTAAATCTTAATTTTCTGAATCGACGTCCAGCAACAAACGAGGAAGAAAAAACAGACAGGGGATGGACGAATGTACATAAGCTAATAGAAGTTTAAAAAACAATAAAAAAACTTTTATAGAATATCTGCACACTACCGGGGTTTACGAGGGAAAGAATATTTCACCTTTTCATAGAGTCTAACTAACTATATGCAGGTAACAAGCGCTTATGCAAGGTTTTGGAATACCTTACACCGCTTATAATAGCTAGTGCGGATGTACGGACTACTCAAGAGAACCCGAGATAAATCCAGTTTGTATATTATAGCCACCAATTCAGATACATTTTCTGGATCGATCTAAGCCTGCCGCTCTGTCTGTCCGCTTGCCCGCCTTGTTTCCTTTTGTTTTTGTTTGTACGGATCGCAATTTTTGAGTTATTTTGATGGGACATTTAATTGACCAATATGTCGTAGCTCCTGGATGAACGCTATTGAAAAAGATTCGGATCGGACCACTTCCCATAAAACACCTTATCTCGAAAAGTCGTTATATGGATGACAGTGTTAGGGTACTCAATGGTGGACGGCTTGCCACTATATCGTTTTTCCTTTTTTTATATATTTTTGGTCTTCTTCTAAACGGAAATTAAGACTAGCCGTGCCTGCCTAGAATGACTTGCCGCATCATTTCGCCAGCATGCCTTCCAGTATGTCATCCAGGCGCAGACGGTTTTTACCGGCGGCTGACTGGAAACCCCTTATTGAGGATCAAATATGTAATGATTCGTAATAAAATAAAGCATGCAAATTAATTTCTCCCTCAGGCCGCGGAATATAGGTGCGCCCACATTATGTTTAGGCCTATAAAGTAACTGGTGTGACAACAAAAATATTTTTCCAAATTCAAGTAATCTTTTTCATTGCCTCTCTCATCTCATTCATTCATTTCATTCTCTTTATTCTCGAAGAGTTTTTTCTAAAGCTAGAACTGGTTCCTTTTAAAATAGGGTTCGCAAAGTTACTTAACGTTTTACGAAATAGCAGAGAGAACGACAAGAATGCGTAATTCTCTACAAAAAATCGTTATCAATGCCACAAACTTCATGTCACACTTATAATTTATTACCACAGGCACTGGAATTGCTCTCAGTTTTCTATCTACACAAGGATCGTTTCAATGAGGCCACGCTCATGTGCTTACGTTTGGAAATACATTTGAATGAATCGAACTTAGAAATCAACAAAAAAGGCATTGTCTTGCAACTTTCCAAGCGGAGTTTGTTTGACACATCTGGCCCTTTCGGGAAGTTTATGGAAAAGCTCTAAGTTTCAAAGAAAAAATATCTGTTAGATAAAGAATTTTTTCCACGTATACTGGCAAGGGCAGCGCATCTGTTAAACTATTAAAAAAAGAAAAAAAAATATGTGATGGCATTCCACCTTAAGCTACACATAACCTTAATTCCTCCTGATAAGGTTACGAAATGAATAACGTATCAATTTTCAACGCCAATTTTTATTTAGATCACAAATGCATACAAATTTTGCTATTCACTAGGCAAGAGATACAATCAAGCGCAACGAGAGTTGTTCAGTCATGACATTAGAAGGAAAAAATCGATTAAAGTCCGTACTAGCGATATTTTATAAATCTCCAAATTTTTTTATAGATAAAATCTTTACACTCAGTTAATAGTTCTGTAAGCAAATCTCTGCACGTTTGTAAGTAAAATTCGCCATTCGGAAATAGAAACCTAATAAGTGAGTTTTATGAATGATGGAATCGACTGTATCCTTGGCCCTTGATCTATCTATCCTTGGTTGTTATCTGTGAAAATTGCGATTACGACATCAATGTTTTCCAAAGAAACACAAATTTTCAATAAAATAATAATTTTTGACTTTTTATTCAATTCCGGCTTCAAAATCGTAAACCTTTTAGGCAATCACTTAAAGTTAAACACTAGAACTTTCCTTAATAACGGGGTAAGCGTAAGAGTAAAGGAAATACAGGAAAATGGGAAGCTACTCGTTGGTTCTTCTTCCGATAATCTAAATAATAGTTCTCGTAAAAAGAGTGAAAGCGAAAGTTTTCATCTCAAATTTCGTATAAAGTATGTTCACTCATCCTATTATCCACAATTATCTAGCCATTTAGTCACTCAAAATCCGAAATATCTCTGAAGGAATTTCTGGCATATACCAATGAAAAATGATGCAGGCTTTCTAGATGAATTATGTAGCACAAGTTCCTTAAAGCGTTTGTTAGCCAATCATAAATTATTGTAGTACGGAGAAGGATTTGAATACGATACCATTAACGAAGGGTGTTAACTATTGAAAGAGAATTCGATTTGTAATAACCCACGGCAATGTTTTAAAGAATTTCTGATAGTCAAACGCTAACTACAACTAAAGCTATTACACTCTGCATATGTGCGATGGCCTTAACTATTAAGTATTTAATGGCTTCGTTTTCGAAAATATTGCCTTGGAGTTATTGTAAACTGCAGAACGCGTGAAGCGCGGCTTTCACTCGTACGCGTCTAAATAAAATACTCTGCCAGTCAGTAGCAGAATTTCACTTCATGTTAGTACTTATATCACGTACAATAAGCTTAATGGAAGCTCACTTATTTACATTTACTAGTCTTTATAGTAAAATTGTTTTGAGTGAAAAGGACAACATTGATAACGATGACAATGGGCTAACAAATTGGGTTTTAGTTTAATTAGTTTTAGTTTAGTTAGGCTCTCTGCCTGCAATATAATCTGACAAATATAAATAAAATGTTTGCAAAATTATCTTATTGTCCTTGATATCTTTACTAATGTAATCCTAACGGTAAAATTTCGTACTTCCTAACCATATCTCCTTATGTTGTAAGAAGGATATTTACCTTGTCAGGATCTTTAAATGATCTTGTTTACTGTTTAAGAGCACGATAGGATCACTTGTTATATATATGTGCACATAAATCCGATTAATCAGACCAATCAGATCAAGTAAGTGTAATATCATGTCAAGCAAATATTCGCACCTCATTAATTCTTGTATAAAAAATCAATAGCAACTGGTTCTCGTTGTCGAGCTAACTCGATAGCTATTTTCTATTTCGATTTGTAGATTCTCTTGCAAGCAAGTGTGAAGGAACGGTGTGTTAATGACACTTGATAGCATATGAATTCTGCTCGATATCGAAGGTAAAATTCGACATTTTTGCTCTAACGCAATATAGCTATCGAAGTTCGTCTTCAAAAAGAGATGTTATGAAAGGAGATATTTGTACCGTGATATACCGAAACCAACTCTTAAGGTGAAAAACCTTCACCTTCACATGGAATACAAAAATAAAAGTATCGTAACGTAAATTGTCCTTTTGCGATCTTACGTTTTTATTCAATTCCTTTTCAGATTAAATTCGTGGCATTGAATTGTGCGTTTTAGAATTTTATTTATTATTTAAATTTTATTTACAATTCCTTAGGAGATCTTTTTACAAACCATTTAACAGAACTAATATTTACAATGCTTCTTCTTGTCTTGCCCGTTAAAATATTACGATTCAACTCTTTTAATCCGACTGAGATAGCTAAAGTTAGGTGCTGGTCTAATTTCACTTTGTGTTAATCCCTTCATCCATCAAATATTTAGCGAATTATTATTAAGCTTTCCGTCAGTCGCCAGCTGTATCGCCAGGTAAAGCATGATAAACGTATGTTTGATTTTACGATTTTTAGAATTTCGTTAAGGTGAGAAAATCGGCCAAGTTTCATGTAGACTCAATTTATCAAATGTGAAATTTCCCTAACAATATAATGGGAACATCATAAAGTCCCCGATATATAATGCTGAGATGATCAAATAAATTAACTCCAACAATTTATTATTGAGCATAGAAATCCCAATTATATAATAAAAATATAAATAAGACTTACATTGGCTTGAGTGGCCAAATACACCGAATGCTTTTTTTAGACGGTTTTTTATACAATTTTGAAATAACACGGATCACCAATGATAGCAAATTAAATTTTTTTTTCAAAAAAAAAAAATTTTTTTTTTAATCCTTATTTTGACAGTATCTCGCAGAAACTTAGATATACAACAACTAACTACAACTGAAGGAATAATGTGATCAGAAGTCAGTCGTTCCCACATGTGTCAGCGACTTGGCAGTTAATAACGAACGTAATTCTTCATTTAAACCAAACCCGACAGTTGTGCTGAACATACCCAATATATCTATTCTTGATAGCATTTTTGCTCCAGTCCGTAAAGAACGTGCACTCGATGCATAGTTGCGAAGTTAATATTTATTCCTAATTTCAATTTTCATATGTTGTGTGTCTTTATGAACCGAATTCACACTGTACACTAATTTTATTTTGTTTTTTGTAATAAAAATGAATAGTTTTTGCTTTATAAATATATAATAACGAATTTATTATTACTTTTTCTGCACGATTTTTTGACAAAATACTTAAACATGATTTTTTAAACTTGTGAAACATATTGCCAAATTTATAATACGTCCCATGTATTTTTTTACACTGTTATTTTTACACGGATTTCTAAGGAACACATCTACCGTGCAAAAAAAAGAGTTGAGCGTTTACATTATCCCATATAGAAGTTGTTTTACCCGGTGAATTGGGATATGTATTCCCTCTTGTCGTCTTCTAAAGACTCATTCAATCGAAGACGACGATTTCATGTGCCTTCTCACACGAGTTCGCTTTAGCAGATCTTTATAATATATTGACATTATATAAGTTATTGTGTCAACGATATATTAAATTTGTACGGATGTATGCAACACCTAGAAGGGTAGATCCACCTTTTACTATACCGATCGAATCGATCCAAACTTGTATGTCCGTCTGTCTGTCTAATTTTCTAGTGTTTCATTTACAGGTCGCAATTTCCGAGATATTTTGAGAGAAATTTGGTATACCGACGTGATTTAACCCACTTACGAAAGTTGTTCAAAATGGTACGTTTTCGACCACTTAAGGCCTTATTTTGAAAAGATGTTATTTGAATAACTGTGTTAAGCGAAGTGATGTAGGGTATTTAATTGTGGATCCACTGTAGTGTTTTTACTTGTTTCTCCTTTCAAAAATTCGCCAAATATTTGATTTTTAAATTTAGGTTAAATTATGTATAAAGATTTGAAGAATGTATTGCTCAACGTGTTTGACGTAGAGAAAGATTAATTACATTCTGAATGTAACAAAGGAAAAAAGTCCTCTTTTCGATTCATTTTGCTTTCCTATTTCGCAAACGGGCAAATATTTCACAAACTGATAAAAAACTATGCAGTAGAAGGGATTACTTGTACGAAATATATTCGCAAGAATACTTTTCGTTCTGGTCGGTCAGTCACTGCTGATGTTGATCGAATCAAAGCTTTAATGGATTCCGATCGGATTCCTTTTGCCGCGAAATTTTCTACTGTACCTGCATGCGGTTGGTATGCCCACATGAATGAGTACTTGATTTTGCCATGTCTTGGAATATGGTTCGTTAGCTTTCATACAAACTCGAAACATCAATTTTTGGATATATATTTAAAAAAATAATGATGACAATCACAAAACTAATTTTCATCAATTTCAATCAATGATTTGCTTATCGAAAGCAAATGAGAAGAAATACCGGGGAACACGGACTCGATTTTTGCAAATCGCTTTTTATCAATACCGCGTTATAATGTTCGTAAACTTTATACCCTTTGGCATCAAAACCAAGTTTGATAAGGACCGCGTTATATGACAGACCCCTGTATTCAATTTCAATGCTCTTCACCGCTCGTACCACAAATTGTGACGATTAATGGATAAATGAAAATGAAATTAAGTGAAAAATATCTACGAACAACAGAGACAAGAAATGTAAGATATCGAGAAACCACATAAGTAAATATTCGAGGACTTTGCCATACGGTCTCTGTTTTGAAAGGAAAATTTAATATGGAATTCATAAATACTAAGAAAAAGAGATTTTGCGATTTAAACAAATCATTAAAATGAATTTTATATAGTTTCCAATGTTATTAAGATTTTCAATGTAAAGTTCCTTCTTTTGTGCATTTTATTGTGTGAGGAAAATTATATTAAATAGAAACCTTATAGAAATTTACCCTTGTGGTGGCAATGACACAGGGTTGCTTTTATCTTTCAACATTCTCCTTTGGATGTTCACACGGCTTTCATCCGCATTTGCTTCTCTACGCCGGCTTGTGCGCCGCGATAAGGACAACATAACGGAACACATTTCTTTTGTTGCTTGAGATTCAATTATTTATTTGTATTTTTTCTTATATTAAAGTTAAACCTTTGACTACATACTTATAGTGGTTTTAGTTAATATTTAGATAAATTTAAAATAATTTGTTTGGATTATTGTTTTATTTTTTTTTTCTCTCCTTCTTCGCTTATTTACGTTTATATTGTTAGTCGAACACTAGTGATATCACAAATGTTCCGTTGTAAACGCAGTGAAAAACTTAACACGATATGAGAGCAATCGAGTATCATCAACACAAACATCGATCGTATCGCTTTTGTGTACGGTGTGTGCGTACAGTAGCTCAATAACGAGAACCGTAAACCAAATCAATCCAAAAAAATATTTAGGGGTGAATTGTAGCGTGTGTGAGCGATCGCTAGTCATTAAAGAAAATAATTTGTATTCTTACTACAGTCGTCTTACAGTGGTGGTATGGCATTCCAAAGATGTGGTCATAAAAGAGCGCTCGGATATCGGTATCACTGTAAAAATTAAATCCCGCAAACCCCAACCAAATCGTGCCTCTGTGATGTTACTCAGAACACGGTTATTAATGTACACCTAATTCTCTTTTTACACGATAGATACGTTCCCAAAAAATACGTGTAAAAAAATTCGTGTAAAAAGAGAATTAGGTGTAAACAATATCAAAAAGTTCTTGTTAGAGTTCACTTAATTTATTTCGTGCTTACACATTTTAATCCATTAAATATTTTAGAAAAAATAACTTCTACTTTGGAAAAAGGGAATTATATCTGAAATTCATATATATAAAATCGTGTTAAAACAAAATAATTCGTGTAAAAAAAGAAATTTTTTTCTTTTGAACTCGAGTTAAATCAATTTCGTGTAAAAAAAATCGTGTAAAAAGAGAATTGGGTGTACATTATGGAGTATACTCTAGCGCTGTGATGGGTCATCAGTCAAAAAAGAAAACAATGTGTATTCTGGCTACAGTTTCTGCTTTTCAGCAGCAATTTCTCGATGTTCCAAAGGGATAGTCATATGAAGCCCCTTCGATTCTTCTTCGTCCAGAAGAGGACTGTAACTTCTGTTCTAAGTGTGATGTGTCTGTGATGTTACTCACAATCCATCTATTAATGTAAATGAAAGCGAACCTATACGTCAGCCAAAAAACCCATATCCTGATAAATTGAATGGTAATTTCCCTAAAATAAATACATTCCTGCCACTAATAATTATTCCTAAATAATGCTAAGAATGAATGTGAATTTAATGGATGAAATGAATGTGCATGTATTACACGAATAAGTGACGAGGTTACAATCTGTTAAACCTCAAAAATAAATCAAGTCTTCAAAAGCAATAAACGAATTTAACAAATACACCTGAGGTTTTTCAGATTAATTGACAAATAAATGCAACGGAAACCAATTTCACCAACATTGCACTGAAATTGTCTTCTTCTCTTTACTCTCTTCACTTGTTTCCTAACTATTGAAATAACAAAAAAAAAATAAAAAAAAACCCCGTCATACAAGTACGTAGGCAAGTTAAGGAAAGAGAAAATTGTCCCATTTTTATTTTGAATGGGTTTTACAAAAGGCATGCGCATAATAACGTAGCAGTAAGTAAACGGTATCCTCACAGACTTCCTTTAGTACAATAAAGTTGTAAGTTGTGTGTGTGTGTGTGTGTTTTTTTTCTTTCGTTTCTTTTCAATTTCAACAGTGCATGTTTTATAGATAAATAAACATAAAGGCACATGTACGTACCACGTATATAATGCAAAGATTATTCTTTTCTTCATTAAAATGTAATCATTTCAATAGTCTTTCAATTACATCCCTACACACTTAATGGCAACGTAATATATATGGAATTTCTTTATTACTTTTTCCTTCTTTTTTTTTTTTGCTGCCGCTCTTTACCTACATATGTATGTTTATTTGCTTACGTTACACACACGCGCACACACACACACACATGATCACAGCTCCGATGCTTACATGCATGCGACTGTGCGTTACACACATTCACACATATTTATGTGGGTTACCAAGCACTAGATGAAGCAGAATAGATTTTTGGCAGACTATTAACACATTGACATAGTTAAACACAATGTTTTGTTATGATGATGTGTTCCATAAAGAAACATATGTTTTCTTTGTTGTTCGTGTTTTTCTTCAAAACAAATTTATACAAACGCGTACATTTGCATGCATAGATAGGAACAAGGTTTAGAAACCACACATGTTGGTGCGGAATATATTAACTTAGTAAAAATAGTTGTTGTAAAATAGGAAAAAAAAAAAACACAAAAATAAATAAATAGAATTGAAATGCACGCAATTTTAAGTAAACCAATCATTTCGGCATTATTTTACTTTTGGTGAGATGCTAATCGTAGCTAGAGCTAAGTGTACTTCAAAATAGTAGGGCACAAAAGAGATTTTCTTTCTTGCATGGAACACCCAGAAGGGATTAAGAGAGACCCATCTATTACTATGCTAATAATCGATTCAGAAAAGCACTCTGAAGTTTGTCTGTCAGTAGGTCCGTTCGTCTACGTGTCTTGTTTTTTTGTTTTCAACCTGGAGGTTGCAATTTTCTAGATATTTTGATGAGATTTGTCCACATATACACAAATTTTGTTCTAAAGACGATCGCTATTAAAACTGGATCAATTCAGACCACTTTCTCGACGACTTCTAATATAAGGCCTTTTGAAAAATCATTATGGAAATAACTCGGTTAAGGGTATTTAACAGTAGACCGTATCCCACTCTAGCATTTTTACATATTTAGTTAAAAATCTGTCCAAAAAGGTAATAAGTAAATGTTACGACAAAGTGAAAGAAAGATCAAAGATTCCTCCATTGGGAAACAGCGCAGGTAACGTGATTAAATAAACGAAAAGGGACTATAACATGAACTCAAAAAATTCATTAAACTAATTTAAGAAACACCAGTAATTGAATTTGCGAATTAAAGATCCACTAAATCATTATCGTTTCAATCTCCGTATTTCATTGCATCCATCCAGAAGAGACACCGCCAAACAATTTACGTGTCTGACAAGATGTTTGATTTATAACATATGGAAAATGCAGTTCGCTTGCTAACAAATGACAGAACATTGTCGATAATACGAAGGATTTTGGATTGACATTTTAAACCTATTTCAATATTGGAATTATTGGCTACTCCCCACAATTTCATGCCATAGGCCCAAATGGGTTGAAAGATAATCTTGTGCAAAATGCAGTCAGCTCTTAGATTAAGTTAATGTCCTGGACAAATTAGGTAATAGAGTCTTCTGCTTTTTAAACCAAATTGCTGGCGTTTACCGTTGATATGATTTTTATACCCATCACCGAAGGATGAGGGGTACCTTCATTTTGTCAAAACCATGTCCCTCTGCAAGTCCCTCTGTCCGTCTGTGTAATATCTATCGACTTCAAACTTGGCAGAAACATTGGAGGTTCTTGCACGCAGGTTGGTATTGAAAATGGGCCAAATCGTAAACTGAGAACACCTCTGTTTTTTAAAGGAAATGAAAAAACTGTAGCAAATTAAAAAAAAAAGAACACATATCCTATAGGTGATGCTGTAGCATTTATGTACAAAAATGGAAAAATTGACCTATGGAATGGAAAATTGACGCCTACCCAATATTATGGTGTCGTTCTGTCGGTCTGTGTGTTTGCACAATTTTCTATCATTTATGGTAAACATTCTCCCGTTAGCGCAAATGAAGATATCGCCTACAAACTTGCAAAAGTATTTGGAATTGATTTTAACTTTTCAGAGGACACGCCTACAACGCGCATATGCCTATCCGACACATAACTTTTATTTTAAAAATAGAAAAAATCAGCTGCGCCCACTCCATATTGAGCATGAAAATTGTGTTCTTTCACTTCTTCCGTCTCTTTTAGGACGAAGGACCAGAGCACTTGTTTAGCGTGAAAAGAAGTGAAATTTTGTTGAGATGAATTAGTAGGTCGTAGGAAATATTAATAAAATCAGCAGATGAATATAGGATTATTGTGTCAACTGCATATGTCGCAGTCGAAACAGTGCGAGCGATCGGAATATCTGAAATGAGGACTGCGTAGAGTATTGGACTTAAAATACTTCCTTGGGACACAACTACTTCAATTTTATATATACTGGAACTACCATTTATACTTTTGGAGGTACATTGGAGGAACAAACCATCGCAGTAATTTTTGTTTTCAATGGCATCTCTGATGTACGAAATGACGCAATGGCGTTGCTTAATACCCTCCAGTGGATGATGTAGAACTGGGAGTGATCTTTGTACATAGATTCTTCTAATTCTCACCAACAAAAGCCTTTATTGGCATTCTGCATACAACGCTCCATACGCTATACGTGACCTCTTTCAACGGTAAGAAATCGTCTGCCTGTTAGCTTTTTAAATAAACTGAACTCTATTTTACACGGCCTCCTTTTAGCCCAATAGCCCTTCATCAATAAATACAAATACGTGATTTACACGAATTTTCTGTTCCAGCACGAACCCCAATTTTGGTTCAGCCAGCACGTCATGTACGCCTGTCATTAAGTCGCGATGAGTAGTTTCGAATTGATTTTTACTCCTAATTGCAAATTTAAATTTTTATATGTAAGACCTATGGACTTAATTTTTTTTTTTTTAATTTTAATTTAATTTTTTTTTGTAATAAAAATTGTTTTTATTTCGTAAAAATGTTAGATGGATTTCATTACCACATTATTACATATCCGCCAAGTCGCATGTATTTTTTTACTCTTATTTTTGCACGATTTTCGAAGGAACGTGGTCACCGTGTAAAAGAAAACTTGGGTGTATTACATCATTTGCCGTAGTAAACTAAAAGGTAATAAATGTGTACTGTGGGATTAACGCAAAGACGACATTTAAACATAATATGCCCGCCAGTGTACGGTAACGCTGTAGCAAAGTGAAAAAGCTTTAAAGGAAACATGGAACAAAAGTTTTTCCGGGACATCATTTGAATTTCCAAACCAGCCTTTAAAAGGCACGTACAAAGTTTCCGATATTTATTTTTTCAAATATATTTTTCTCGACTTTTGCAGATCCCAGTTTCAGAAACGCTGATCAGGCGCCTGTTGACTTCTTTTTGTAATTTTCTTCCAATTTTGGGTTGTTATTGAAAACTTTCCCCATTTTTAAGTGTTTTTTTGAGCTAAGAGAAGAAGAGAAAAGGAATCCCATAAAGCCATGTTACTGTCTTGCTCTAAGTCTAACGACTCACGCATATCCAGTTATATCATGATTGTATTCGTCACTTTCTCTACACCGGTCCTGTGTTGTTTTTCATTTTCTCCGCTTTCCCGTTAGCGATGAGCGCTCTAAATCTTGGATCTTGGGACACCCGTGCCCCCTTTCAGTATATCTAACCTTTACCCGCCCTTCTTAAATTCAAATTTTTTAACATTTCATCTTTCCATCTCAACTTTTACGGACATAAATTTCGTAACAACAAAACATATGCGTAAACCCCATATAAAAAATACATAACACATCGAGCAATCATTCCCAAATATGGAACATAGACTTCATTCCTAGCAAAACTTCCAATTAATTTTTGAAATTCGATCATCCGCTTGAAGGTTTTTGTTCTTTAAATAAACGTTGCTTTATGATGAGAAAAAGTCCCGGTCAGACTACGTACTGGCTTGAGTTGGGTTTTGTGAACTCTTCTCTTTCCTGTTTGTTTGCTGATTATAAACACGTTAGTACAGACAGGAACGATGACAAAGATACCGTAGCTGACTAACGGAAGTGGTTACACCACAAACCAATTTTAATCGTTGGATGTGTTGTGGCGTATGGGTGTAGAGCAAGAGAACAAATGTTTTTTATTTTTGAAAACACAGGTGGTCCCAGGTTATGTTGTGCTTTGTTATATCACCTTTGAGCGATTTGACTCAATTTCAAATCTCCGTCTCGGTGGAAGAACTTCCAATCTTTATGCCAAATTTGACGCTGATTGTTGCATTTTTGCAATCAGAACAAATCTGGATGTAAAAGCTTCCAACGTTTCTACTAAATTTGAAGTCGCTATCTTCAGTTTTGGTGAGCAGGAGAGTGTCAACAACACAAATCACACACATACACATACACACAGAGACGGCAAAAATTCAGGTAACAAGTCGAATGTTGGAAGAAAAAGCACAGGGGCCAGATGGACTACCAAACGAAATAATACAACGGGTTGGTAACAAATGGGCGGATTTACTCGGTAAAGCGTGCACCTTGTGCCTTAGACACGGCACCTTTCCACCGCTGTGGAAAACACAGCTTCTGGTATTGCAACGAAAGCCCGGCAAGCTGTTTGATAGTCCATCTTGTTATAGACCTAACTGGCTCCTGGACAAGGTGGGCAAACTTTTCGAGAAATTGCTACTAGCGAGATTCGAAAAAGAGATGAAGAGCCGGGGCGGCTTTTCTAGGCACTAATTTGGCTTCGTGAGACGACGATCGACAGTTGATGCTAATGAGGTAGTGATCTCGGCAGCACAAAAAAGCAAAGGGGTTCTGCGCTCTCATGACTTTAGAGATCAGAAATGCCTTTAACAAGGCGGACTGGAAAATCTTCATGAAATGTTTAAACAAGCGAAGCTTTTCTGCGTTCTTGGTTAAATAGATGGGCAGCTACCTGTATAAAAGAAGTGTACTATATAACACAAACGACACCATAGGAGAACAGAGGATCATTGCAGGGCTATTGCAGGGGTACCACGGTGGTCCATCTCAGGTACCTTCGGGTGGAATCTCATGTATGGCGGCCTGCTCAATATGGATCTTCCAAGCGGAGCGAAATAGATTCATATAAGTGGATGGCTATATAAATCCAAACTGAAACCACTTGCCGTGACGAAAAATGAAACCATATTGATGACGGATAGAAAGGTGTTCCAAGCCCCAAAACCAGAAGTGGATGGATACTGCATTTAGTTTAGTATCAATTTAAGATATCTGGGAATGCAAATAGATGCGAAACTAACATTCACGGAACAGGTTAAGATGGTTTCGGATAAAGCACAACTGCAACCACTCTGTGCAAAATTATGTCAAACCCGAACGGGAAAGAAAAGGCGCGGCGAAAACTTATATGCAGCTCACCCTACGGGAAAATGCTGTATGCCGCTTCGATTTCGGCAGAAAAAGTATTACAAAGTAAACAACTTTAGCGAAAACTGGAAGGGGTACAAAGGGTGTGTCGGCTAAGGATGATACCAGCCTACCGCACAGTTGCGACGACAGCGGCAGTGATCTTGGCGGGAATATTACCCATCGCTATTGCCCGCTGCTATTGAAGGAGCAGTTATGTATTCATAACGGCAAAAACGAAAGAACTACTGGCGAAGACAATCACAGCGATATCTGTAGACTTGAAACTGCTCATGCTGACGGAATGGCAACAGCGACGGGAAAACGACTCGAAAGGAAAGTGGACCTACACTCTCTTACCAAGCGTAGAACCATGGGTGGGGAGGAAACACGGAGAAGTTAATTTTCTCGTGTGTCCACCTTGGGCATGTTTGAGAAACAGGTTTTTCAGACACCGAAAACTGGAAGATATGAGGCGATTTTTTGCCAGACACGCTTCTATATAAAGCCACAAAAAGGCAGCATCCGAACCCCTAATTCTTTGAAATCATATATGGAATGCAATTGAAGTTGATATCTCTACAACTCGAAACTGTGTTTTATTTCCAAAAATGTCATTGCTTTGAGATAAATTCTCTACATGTGTACACCGCGGCAATCCACGCTCAGTTGTTCACTGGCAAGAATTAGATTGTCCTAATCTCAGACGACGACGGGGAAAGGTTAGCTGACATAATAAGGATAAAAAATCCATAGGTAATGCGAAAGGGGTTCTGAGATGGATTGACGTTAGGCTAGGTCCGTCAGTTGGTAGCACGCTGCCACTATGGCGTTCAAAAAAAAAAAGACAAAGACAGATGGACGGACATGGCTAAATTAATTCAAAATATCACGGTAATGAAGAGTATATACACTTTCTACTGTCTGAAGCTCCCTTTTGAATGTTGCAAGCACTTTGACAAAATAAGCATATCCCCCATCCTTCAGTGGTGGGTGGATGTCAAAACGATTATCTATCTTTATGTGTTTCTTTTCAAATACACATTAAATGCAAAAATTGATAGAGTTTTCATTAAGATCTGTAGCTACATTTATGTTTATGTGATTCCTCTTAAATGCAATATAATTTCTCTCTGTTTTTAAAAATAATCATTATTTCATATTAATTATGATAAGATTAATTAATGTTTCAAATAGCAACGATTTCAATTATGATAACAATCATATCATTTTGGAAGCAGCAGAATCGATAATATTTATAATAAAGATGGTTAATCAACTGTTATTAATGCACTTATACGCATTTGTGTATAACGTATTTCTGTATAAAAGGCCCGACATTATCGCTAAGCGGTCAGTAAATTCGATATATTTTCATAAAGTGCTTAATTATTATTAACGAAAGAGTTCACGTGTAAATAACAATCAAATATGAAATATTACGGGTATGTTTGGTTTATTTTCTACATAAGTGTGGCTGCAGCAATTCCTGCGGACATTAAAGAGGGAGGTCCATACTTTAATACGTTAACGCAGCGGAATGATTGTTTACCGTACGTTGAGCGTCTTGAGAATATTTTAATACAATTTCGTAAATCGTACGCTCAGTGTTTAACTAAAGCTAATGAAATTCGCGAAAATGTCGACGCAGAGATGAGCAACTTTCGGGAAGAGTTGATTAATCAAACAGTTACCTCAACTTATGGGGCATTAGATGAGTGCGGCGAAATTGAAAATCATTTGCAATCTTTCAAATGTTATAATAGAAAGGTAAGGTATGCCTTACTATTAGAATAAAATTTCAATGATCCAATTATCTTAAGCAGGCCAAGAAACTCGCTCAGAATATGAATGAGATATCCATGGTTGCTTTGGATATGTTTGATAATGGCTCAGAGCAATACTATAGGATCGAATATGATTTATATAAATGTACAAATGATACTAATCGCCATTATCAGAGACAATACTGGATTGCCTATCAAGAGATGGAAAATTGTATCTACGATAAAGATTGGAAACCCAATGACTACATAACGTTCGATGGACCGTCTGTTACAACAATGCCAACTGATCCCACCGAAGTTGATTCTACGACTATTTCCACACCGACGAACATTGAAACGACAATCGCCACCGATGATTTGAAGGTCATGGGTAAAAGAGACCTGTTAAGAAAATACTATGACGAATTGTATAAAAACTCTTTTAAATAAATAAATCGAAGAAATTTATTTAAAAAAATATTTAAATTTTTTATTTACTTCACTGCGTTCTCTCTTAAGCCGATATTTATCAGAACAATTAAAATTAATTAATCAAAGTTTTTCATAGCATTTTTTTTATTCTGCGAAATATTTATTATATTTTTATCTTCAACTGTTTGATAATGCAATAAAGCAATTGGACTTAAGTTGATATGCAAAGTTCACAAATCCGATGTATGCGCATTTGTCTTAGCACTGTTTATGCCTTACGTCAGAATTTTTTAATCTTCCTTCTACTACGCCTCTATAGGAAAAAATTTTTTCTTTTCTTCCCACTTGAACAAAGGAGTTAACATAACTTTATCACTCAAAACTCGAATTTCAGGCTTTAAATAACAAAACAAAAAATTTCTCCTACCTTCCTCCCCCGGCAGAAGTCCACACTTCCTTAGAAAAACACCATCCTATATAAGTAGAAATATAAACTTAAAAAACATTTCCTCTTTTAACAGATCATTTGTGGAGCAGAACTCACTAGCTTTCTGTCGATTCCTTTCAATTTATGTCGTGACAAATACTTTCAATTTCTTTGATGTTTCAAGGCCAGCATTGTATAGAAAATTATACAAAGTTTTAACCAAGGTTCGGAATCGATCAGAGGAGCTTTGTTCTTGGCCTCTCTAATGGACAAAATAAGAAACAGATAAACCCACCTATCAATTCAGAAAGTTCTACTAACCCCAGAGGGGGAATATGCTTCAGGATTTTATATAAATTTATAAATTTTTAATCAAGATTCACGTTCTATCAGAGATGCCTGGTAAGCAGGCCCGAATCTTAGTCTTTCTGAGAAATTCTCTGAGGACTTTTTGAGTCTCACATACATTTGTAAAACTTTA
The DNA here is from genome assembly GCA_000688715.1 of Glossina pallidipes. Classification (NCBI taxonomy): domain Eukaryota; kingdom Metazoa; phylum Arthropoda; class Insecta; order Diptera; family Glossinidae; genus Glossina; species Glossina pallidipes. The sequence continues at coordinate 538,684 of KK499774.1, forward strand.
TATACTCTGTACACATCAATTTAGAATCATTTTCTGAAAATCTCTCTGAAATCTTTTTCCTTGTTACACACACCCGCATAAACTGAGTATACCTTGCACAATAAGCGCTGGAGGGAATAGAAAAATTAAGCTTATCGGTTGTTGTGTTAACGGAAGGCTAGCGAGCGAGCTTAACAATTTTCAGAAAATGGCTCCGACTTCATTTAAGCTTGTCAGCCTGTCTGTCTGTCTATATACCGATCTGTCTTCTTATGCATCTGACAACTGACCGTAATGTTTCAGTTCGACTTACAAGTTGTAATCTCCGAGATGTTTTGACGAAAATGGATCGCCTTTTAGTCCAAGAAAGAACACTATTGACAATCGATTGGATAAGGCCGCCTTTACGCCCACTCCCTATGTAACGTCTTATTTTAAAAAAAAAAACAGATTTGTACGAAAAACATTGCAAATTTTAAAATACCTCAGGAAAAATAGCTGAGTACTGGCATATCTGCATAGTAAACTAATATGAAAAGTTTGAATCAGATAAGCCCTCCCTTATCACGTTCCTACGAAAAACAAAGTCTTTGCATGGAAGAAGTGCCAAATTTGTAGAATCTTATGGTGAAAATTCGACGATAAAAAAAATTTTACCTTATAAATTACTGCACCAAATTTGAGCCAAATAATTGTATTTTTTGAATCTCGCCTTATCATATAAGCACTCTTATGAAGTAGTAAACATCTAATTTTTAGTACTTTTTAGTTTCGGAAGAGAAAATTAATTTCGCTACATTTGAAGCACATCGATGGACGTGTTGAACCTAATCCCATACGAATATTGGAAACAAGATATATTTTTTGGATTTTTATCACAAAAATAAATGAAGAATTTTTCCAGATAAAGTAGTACAGGGTAATCAACAAATGGCTTTGCCGCAGTATAATGTTTTTACTTATTTCTAGTTTGTTTTTATTCATTACAATTTACTAATTTAGACTAACAGAAATTAAGAAATCAATCTTTTATAGACCTAACAAAAATTTGCAAGTTGTCGTAAACAGGTATTCCACATACGTCTTCAATAAACGGAGATATGATAAGATAAAGGTATTGTTCTTGTTCAACTTGGTGTAAGATGCTTGTTCTTGTTTTAGTTGGTATAAGATGCTTGTTCTTATTTAAATTTGTGTAAGATGCTTGTTCTTGTTTAAGTTGGTGTAAGATGCTTGTTATTGTTTAAGTTGTACTTACACGAGAAACTTTGTTTGCGACGCAAGTACTTAACGTTTCTTTGTTAATGCTCCAAAATTATGGAACTCGTTATCACTCCATATCAAAATGTTAGTTAGCCCGAGTATATTTAATGTAGTTATAATCTACAAATCTTATCTAAATCTTGACTTTTATTGTTTATATTGCACAATATTGTTATGCTAGTTATATCACCGCCATTACTGTTGTTTACGAATGTGCGGAAGGGGACTCTATAGTCTTATTGGAACATCAATCATTATTATTGTGTAATTGAGTTGTCATTATTAATTGTTATTACTAATTAATAAATTAACCTACACTAAAGTAAACTTAAATGATTAAAAGACTTACAAGAAAAAAAAAGAAAATTATTATAAAATATTTCCTTATTTCACTTTGTTACATACGTAACGTTTTATTAACTGTAGCTTAATTCATATACAATCGATAACGTGTAAATTCTTGTGTGATGGCAAGCATTATTCTAAGAACAGGTTGGTAACTCCGTTTCAAAATTTTGTTTGCATTGAGAAAATGCAAGAACGCCTTTTCTCAAAAGCTAATACAAGCGAAATATCATACATTGTGCGTGTTTTCCAAAACAATCCCTAAAACAGCAAAAAATTATATCCGCATAAAGTTTATTCGATTCCAATTTCAATCCGAGCAATATAACGCATAATGAATTTAATTGAAAAATCTAATTAAAATCACAGATAGAAAAATTACGATACGTGTCGTGCTTGTGCAAACAAAAAAAAAAAAAAAAAGAAATAGTTTTTGTGTTGTAAGTGATTTAGTTAGGTGACATCGGTGTGTGTATATCTAATACAAGAGCCCAAATCAACGGTAGATAAAAAGACAGGAAAAAGAAGAAAAGAGTATGTAGCATTTATTAAACGATATTATAACTTTGATTTTGATTTATTAAATTTTGCAAATGTTAAAATATTACAAAATAATTCAACTCTAGATGCCTATATAACGCATCTGTAGATATTAAAGTGTACATATATCTGCTTATGTGGGTACATGTGTTCATGCTTGCATATATACGCATGAATCAATATTCGCAACAACAAACATACTACACTTGGGGAAAAACAATACTGTTTAAATACATAAAATTCATTTTGAACAACATATAATTTTTCATTCGATGATTGCTTACGACTCGAGTATCGCGAGGTGGTTTTAATTTCCTATTAAATGAAAAGGTTTGATGATATATCCCGACGTAAAACGTACGCAATGTACGCAAATAACTAAATAGGTGTTTATTTAAGTGATAAATACATATACGTACATTTTCAATCAGTGTGAGAATTAAGTGAAATATTAAGCCAACAACAATGTGATCCAAAGATATTTTAATAATTGCTTTTGCAGTTTTTAAAACGTATGCATGGATAAACGCTTCATTCACATTTATTTCATTATTTGATGTTATTTTCGGTTCTAAAAAAAAACGTGAAAAAGATGAACAAAACAATGAACCAATAACCCCGTATTTTTTTTTTTTATTTTTTTTAACAATTCTTCCGGTTTCTCTCATATTTCTGAGTTGCTTTAAATCATGGTGGTGTAGGTATATGAAATAAGAAAATAAAACAATACAACATCTCTAATGCTTAGAAAGGAATTAGTTACATATGTCTTACTTAAAAGCTGCTCACCTGAAAGAAAGATTCACATATTATCCACTGGTAATTGTCCGCCAAGATTAACTAAGATAATATAATCTACTAAGGCACAATCTTTAATTTTTAATGCTAGTCAGCTTATACATCACCACAAAAGTCACATAAACAGCCGCAAAATTTCTATAAACTAAATTTAAAAAAGAATAAAGACAAATATTTCTTTAATGATTTGATGGTTTCTTAAATCTTTAGGAGACATATGGAATCCTTCTTGTTGCGCATTTACTTATTTTACCTAAGCAGTAATAGCAAATAAGTTTACTTTCGACGAGAAGAGTCCTTAATACATTGCAACAACTACATCTCAAATGCGGTAGAGTTTTCAAGAAAGCCAATGGCCTTAGATTAGCTAATGCCATCAAAGTTGTAGCCTTAGAATTTGTTTCTTTGGCGAAATTAATAATAATAATATTTCAGAAAAAGTGTACAGGATTAAAAAAGATTTAGCGAAGAGACTTTAAAATGGCACTGAATTGAGTTTTTTAAACAATTGCTTTGCGCGCTATAATTAACGGTATAATGGTATTATCCGCATTAGTACCTGCAAAGGATTGCGACTAACAAGCTGGTAAGGGCGCCTTTTAGCTTGCCCATGTCTGGATATATTAAATTGTATTTTTTGTATGTTTTTCTTATAAACAAGAGGTGTTGACTAACAAGCGTAGGATCTAAGTTATCCGGCAACCTTCAAATTTATTTTCAAAATATATAGATAATAAATAAATAAATAAAAATAATGGTGTACATTAAAAAACTATTTATATGCTGCTTTATGACCTGTCAGTCAACGGCACTGTGACAGTGAGAAAGGATTATGTGGAGTGAAGAGGGAATTAGAGAGAAGTTTTATTTAAGGACCTTATTAAAGGCCAAAGGAAATTTTGGGAGCGTAATTTAAGGCAACGAAGGAAAGTATTAGTTGAATTGTAGATCGATTTTACCGATCTTTTATAATTTCTGTAGGCACAGCTAGCTAGTTCGACTCCGATTCTACTGCTAAAGGCATTGGCCTAACAAAAAAAAATAAAGGAAAAAGAGACATTTTCATAAACCTGGCCCACTTTAATTGAAAAAATGTCGGCCACTCTTGATCCCCATAATGTATGGGTACATTATGGTTGATCGGTTCGTACCCCGCGACAAAACTTGTATTTTTTGCCTCAACGACCCGTAAAGTAGTATTGAACAATGAAATGGTAAAAGAATGCAATTTAAAAGTGTTTGTTAAAGAAATTGTTCGCATGCAATTTTGAGAAAATTCCAAGAAGGGAGAAGACATTTACATTAGAAAAGCCATTTATAGGCGTATATAAATTTCAATGTTTTATTTATATATAGAACAAAAGGAACTCCACATCAGAATTTGAACAACATCCGAATTCTTAAGCACATGCATCTTCAAGTGTCGCCATTCCCACTTCCAATAAGTAACAAGCAATAAGGGTCGTCTTTGATGAATAGACAGTATCACCGGAGTATGCCCCTACCCTGCATATAGCGAATACAAAAAATGCAGTGTTTTGTTAGTGGAGAAAGTCTCAGTCGTCTTGTTAGGCTTTCCTTCGCACTGAGTTTTGATAAATATTTATCCATATGTAAAAGCAATTTCTGTAATAACTTGTAATAAATAGTTCCTTTACACAATAGAGCTATTATTGGCGGATCACACGTATTTTCCTATACATTACCTGTGTTTATCAAGTTTCAGCTTATTGTCACTACGTTCATAAGAAGAGAATTCGAAATAAATAGTACGCGGATATTGCGAAATAGATTTGAAATTCATTTTATCACTTATTGCTGCTTCATATTAAATATCTTTAAATGTCTTGTATTTTACAGAAAATTTTCAACAACATAACATTCAGACGTCTAAGAAACATTTCGCCACGCTCATGTATGTTTAATGATTAGTGCAATATTATACTTACAATAAGACTCAAAATTATTTTCATTTATATGAATGAAAGTTAAATTTTTATATTCCTCAGATATTATCGCAAATATCGCACATATTACTCTTAAGCTGAGTTCACCTTTTTATTCCATTGCGATGACGAGTTATTGGTTAAAAGCTGCTTAAATAATCATTTCAAACAACAATACTTCACGCTTATCTATTATACCTTCGATTTAATTTGTTGATTCCATGGACTTGTCATTGCAATCGAGAAGTTTAAGTTCCACTTTTAATAATACCGGTCCGTATAGTATGCCGCAAGATGAATACGAACATAAACATCGTAACATGCAACAATCCAATCACCAGCAAGCACCATCAAATAATTATATACTGTAAGTAAATATATATGTGTGCGAATGTGAACAAACGAGACGCAACATATCTGCAAATTCTGTTATATTAGAAATCAAATTAAGTATTGATCTATCTAGCAATTTTTCAATTTTTCTAATAGGATAATCACTGATATCAATAAGTAGTTTAGACACGTACATTAAATGAATAAAAAGTATAACCTTACAGAGAGAATCACAAAAATCCTGCTATACAAAATAAAAGCTTTTCCCCTTCATACATGTTAACGGGTCTTTTAAATTTGAAAACATTCCAATTAAGCAGTATACCATAATTAATCGGCTCATATACGCGTAAATGTACATTAAGAGATCTTTTAAATTTTCTTTTCTTTCACAAGACAGTCATAGCAAATATAGTTTGTCCTCAACGAAACGCTTAAAACGAACACCTAAAATACTTTCTAAATGTAGTGAGAATAAATAATAATATTATTATTTAAAGAGAAATATTAATTTCTTTAAAATTTTGCAGCCCAATTACATCCCTGCATTCGACTTCTGCTGAAAATACGAGCGCTGCACACCAACAATTACCACAACATCTCCGTTCAACCATATCTATACCTGCCGCTAATACTTTGGAGAGGGTTACTGACCTCGTAGCTAACTTACAATCCTGTCCACCTACTTCAACGATTTTACTCGGCAGTAATCCGAAATACGCAAATCTAAATGGAAAGGATTGCGAACGTTTGCTGCCACCAGCATCCGCTATGGCGTCGGCAACTTTCCCGGGAAGCGGAAGCCATAATAGTACCAAAAACGCAACTCAGTACTTACACGATTCTGAAAATTACAACGATTCTGCGCAAATCAAACATGGTTATCATGGCGTAAGTGAGGTATATTAAGAATTAAGCAAAAAAAAAAAAAAAAGGAAGGTAGCGTAAAGATCTATCATTTGATTAAGTACTAAATCTAACTAAATCTTATCTTTATGATATATTCAACTACACTTTATTTTTTTTTTTTTATAGACGAGGTCGACGCAAAATCCAACGGAATTGATTAATAAAGATTGTCCGTATAGTAACATAAGCAATAAACATGAACATTCTTCAAAAAAGTGTAAGCCTTCAAAAAAGGACCCTTAATAACCTAATTTCGCTTAATTCTGAACTATTGTTTTTAGTTTCACCGCATCATTATCATCAACCGTACATGCATCCCCAACAAGGAAGGTATAGTTTACCTGTGGCATCTAGTCAAAATCTAACAATTTCGCCAACGTTGGCGCCGAAATCCTTGCCGGCCGCCAGTCAATATGCACATGCATCCTTAAGGTCGACGCTTTCAGCCGGTAAAATCTTTCTTATTTTCTTACATTCTTGAAGAATTTTTAATTAATTGCGAAATTCAATTGTGAATATAGTCGAATCGCTTTCAAATCAAATGGCCGAACATGAATCTCATAGGCAACACCAAATTGGTATTCGTGAACGTGAAGAATACGACCTGCAGCGAGAACATCAACATGGCCATACATCATTCTTCCCGCAACATTATCAGCAACTTAGCAATGAGCCGAGAACGAATATTCAGAGGTCCCCATTAACGCCACCAGATCTATTGCCTTTGGGAAATGCAGGTGATAATTATGAGAAATCATTTAATCGTGTCATATGTGAAAAGGAATCTATAAACGACGTAAAGTCATCCATAAGTATGAATCATTCATCGCCTAAACCCAACAGTTTAATAGCATTTACTCCAGCCAATCAAGACAACTCAGAATCTTCATCTTCGAACGAAGAGTTTACAGAAAATGGTAAACAAACGCCAGGGAAAAAGCTTGTGAATGAAAACACGAAAATCAATGTTTTAGAAAAAGAAATTCTATTAGATGTATCGCATAATAAAAGCAGCGCTGATGTCGTTCAAACAGATTCATCCCCGAAAGATCGCACCATTAAATGTGCAAAGTAAGTAAACGGCAGTTCGTAAACTATAAACCAGGCATATCTTCCCTATCTAAGGTATCTTTCATAAGGCGATCTACTTTTCTCTCAATTGTTGTCCACTTTATGTACATTATTAATATTGTATCGATTTTCATTTGAATTTTAGTGAATTTTATAAACGCTTTCAAAGTTATTGGAATTTCTGCTAAATCTAGATCGTGTTAGATCGCCCATATCGTCTTCAATCCATTGTTAAACACTTTTCCAATATAAATTCCTGCCTAAAACCCTAACAGAGAGCTTTTAGAGTTTCATTTCTGAATACCACAAAGTCTAAGTCTAAGTCTGCGGTACATGTACAAAAAATAATATATTATTTTTTTTGGAATGTTCCTTAGTTCACTTTCAAATTCAAGAATTGAGTCACACGTGATGGAAGATCCGAACTCGTCTGATGGAGAAGAAACTTCTTTTAGAAGCACGACAACGACATCAGTGATAACTGAAAAACCAAATATTCTGCTTGAACCTAATATTGCGCAAAAAATAAGTGAAATTTCGACGAAAAATAGCAATGATTCAAACGAAAGTACTTCGCTTCAAATGAAGGAAGATGTAGGACCTTTAAAATTATCGAATAAAACAAATAAAATGCAACGACAAGTTTTGCGATCAAATTCCAATTCAAATTCTTCGATTAATTCATTTAACGAGAGTATTTTGACGAACGATAATGCAATAAACGCGGAAGATTTGCGTTTACAATGCAAAGACAAGTCAGCGGACGTGATTAATAAGATAAAGTCTGCGCCAATCGAAGTTTCTGAATCTGAAGCAAATATAACATTTGATGAGAGCGTGGCAAATCATTCGTTTAACGGTAGTAGCAACATAAAATCGCGTTGCATCTCAAAAGAGGCAAACGATTCTACCATAATAGTACACGATATTAAAAAGACTACGCCAACTGATGATTACACAGCAAAAGATGTTGCCGATAGTCATTCACACAGCGAAACAAAGGCAGATATCCTAATTGATATTGTAGAAAATACAAGAAAAATTTCCTCACATTCTTCCGTAAGCGGCTCGTCGTCTGCGATATGCAACGATCATCCGGAAATTAAAAGTCCTGATAAGACTTGCTTTGAGGAAGTGAGTTACTTACAAATTTATTATTTAATTAAATTATTGCTGGTTATCACGTATTTTCAGGTTGAGAATAAGTTGGAAGAAATGTTTGCGGGCATCGAAGATGAGCCTATTGTACGACAAAACAGTAACGATATCACCACTCAAGCTAGTGTTAGCTGTGATGAAAAACCTTTGGAACTCGAATTATCAGTGAAATCATCAATAACAGAGCAATTCAATTCACGTATCAATCGAAACGAAAAGCCCGAGTTCACGCATTTGGATAACAAAATTGCCAACACTCCACCGAAAATAGAAAGATCATTACCTACGAAGGCTGCTAAAAAATCAACGGAAACATGTAATGTCCTGCCCATGAAAGTTGATGCGGACCTAACAAGTTACTTAACGGATATGCAAGATTCGAAGAGAATCAGGGATCCTTCGCCTAATCATATATCAGAACCCCTTGACACCAATGAAGCGATTGCTATTACCAACGATAAGAGTAAATTATGTTTAGATGACATAGCAAGTTCTCGTGATGATTCTTCGAGCACCTCGGTGTCCACAGAATTAAATAAAATACATAGTGGCAATAACAAATGCATAAAGAAAAGGAATGCGAAGACTACGGCTCGGCAAAGGTCCGCAAAACACAAATCGAAGGCTATTTCCAAGGCTAATACAAAAGCATTTAAAGCAACAAAATCAAGTCCATGCGATAATAAACAAAAAACTCAAGAGCCAGCAAAAATACGGCCCCGTCAATTGCGAAACTCTCTTCCAGGTCATGATGATTATACCATACCAAACGATACAATATTGAAGACATCACGCGATGCTGATATTAAACACCGATCACCGTTTATTCTTATCAAAAAAGACGGCAGCATTAGCGTAGTTAATACAACTTCTACCGAGGATGTCAGTGAAAAGAATACGAAAATTAAGAAGACCAGTGCATTTATTCAAGGACGAAAAAATGTACGTGGTTTGCATTCGTCAACGTTAAGTAATAAATACGACGCGGATACTACAGACTCGTCATGGATTTGTGTATTTTGCAAACGTGGTCCGCACAAGATGGGTTTGGGTGATTTGTTCGGCCCTTATGTCGCATCCATAAATTGCGACGAATACCTAAATATTGTTAATTCAATATCTAATAAAATCGATGCAGAGGAAACGTTTGCTTACAAACGTTCACGTACGGAGGGAATGCATTTGAATACTCGAAACTTTCTTGCGATTGCCTCGAGAAAGAGTGACAATTTTTGCCCGGCCGCTGAAATGGTAAGATTTCAAAGTAAAATACGCAACATTTTTTCAAATCCAATTTACTGCCCTTCCAGATAAGCAAGCGAAGAAAAAGGCATACAAATGAATTTTGTTTAAAAAATGATAATGGAACAGGATTAGGAGCCATGGTGAATTGCAATGCAGAGTCCAATTGCTCCGATTTTTTATTAGGAATGTGTAAAATATCGGACGGAAATTATGAAGTATGGCTGCACGAAGATTGCGCCGTATGGGCTCCCGATATATTTCTTGTGGGTTCACAGGTTGTTGGAATCGCCAATTCTGTATGGAATAGCGCACGAGCGCCATGTAGTTTATGCTTTAAGCCTGGTGCTATGGTTTGTTGTCTACAACGTGACTGCAAATTGTTAGCGCATCTTCCATGTGCTAAAGAAGCACAATGGTCTTTGGATGAGTCCACGTTTTGGGTATTTTGCCAAAAGCATATTCACTCCAGACATTTATCGAAACAAACACTAACAATTCCACAGACCACATAGCTATAACATAAGTAGAATGTATGAGGCTGCTCGTTTAAAATTAATTTATTTTAATTTTTAGACTAACTTATATTAAATGTTTAGTTATCGAAGGTACATGCTTAACTAAGTTGCAATACTTTCCTTTTAAGTTCTCCTGATATTATTTAAGTCATTCATTCAAGTTGTACAAATTTCACAAATCTTACTTTTAATATTATTTTTAGAACATGCAAAATATATAACGGATAAAATTTAATTATAACTTGCTTTGTTTCAATTCAACTTTAGTTTAAGGATAAGTATTATATTTAGTTTAAAAATGTTCGCACTTATTAAAGAGAACACAGATCTACTCTATATATACATTTAGAATTCGAAATCGACCGCATCCTACAACCTACAACCGACTCCACTGATTAATTTAATTCTTAACGCATTCATACATTTATGGCTTTTACGAAGAAAACACGTGACGGACGTAAAAACATTGAAAAATGAAAAAAAGACAATACAAACATAATAAAACATTGGACCAAACACCAAATGACATAAACCTCGAAGCGTTGTCCGCTCACAATAGGCAAAAGAGACTCTTACTTATCGCCTACGGAAGACGTTAAACTACAATCTGATATAAATATTTGGCCGACCGACCAAACCATTTTAAAAATTTTTCTTGCAGGACTAGTTTCGAAGGTTCGTAAGTAGGCGATCATAGATTTCTTACTTGATTGATTATTTTTGTTCATGCAATAATACAATTCTCCCACTGTGTCAATCTTCTCTTCATAAAAATGAAGTATGTCTCATTTTTGTAAGCTTGCTGACTGCAAACTGGTCTTCGTAAGAAAAAATCCAAATATTTTTAACCCTTGTGCGTTGTCGTATTACGGAGAAACGTAAAGCTAAATTTGGACCAAATGGGTCTAGTTCTTGGACCCCATATACATATAAGATTTCTCATTAACAGAAAACCCTCTAGAAAAAGATTTGATCCTTAATATTTTATGATGAAAATTGATCCATAGTAGAACAATAACTGAAAACAAAAACATTTATATGCAACTGCGACTGAATCTTTTACACCCATCACAGTTATCTTATATAAGACCAAAAAAAGGACTTTGGGTGGACGTAGAAGGTTTTTTTATTTTTCTCTAAATAAGGGCGAATATGTTGCAGATTGTGAGTAAAGATAAAAAAAAACGGACATCGCAGGCGTTCTCAATTTTTGTTGCGTTGTAGGTGTGTCCTTTGGCTGCTTTTAAACTAACAATAGTACACTTACCTTGTCGCCTTCTACTCTCTGAGACTTTTTATTTAATACCCATACCGGTGCTATTATTAAGAAAGGCCGCAAAGGTAAAGTTATCAATTGCACCTAAGCATATCCGTTCGCCAAACTGTACAATATCTATGGTACACATTCTCCTGTTCGTAAAAAAGAAGATGTCGCCTGCAAATTTGCAAAAAAGTTTGAAAATGGGCCAAGCAGGTCAAGGAACGCGTCCAACCAAAATTGAGAACACTTTTGCTCTCCATGTTTTGTGCTTGTAGCTGATAAACTGCAACAGGTACACGATATAAATATCCACAAAATACAAAATCGGACATGTTCTTCTTTTTTTTAGTCTTTTATAGGATAACAGTGATGGATATCAAAGATTCTTACTTGCGTTTTTTTTTAGGTGATTAGTCATACCTCTATTCGCGTGATACGGTGAATGGTGACGTTCGGCAAGAAAGGAGGATAGAGGGGGACGAGGGCGGCCTAGCGGGCTTGTCCCCATTTGGTTAAGCTTTTACCGACTAAGCACTTACTATGACTACGACCAAGTGTAGTCTATCGCATTGAGATTTGAAACAGCGAACACTGAAACGCTGACTTGGTAGTGTCGTTCCTTACCTACTCGTCTACTCAGGCGGATCAACTAATCGTAATAACGTTATGCATGGAATTGTATGCGCAACACAATCCGGTAAGTTGGAAGCTTAATCTTATCAGGTTTAATACGACACCCAAGATCAACCAAATAGAAATCCAATATTCTAATTAGTATAATGCACTGAAAAGCAGATCAATCAATTATCAATTTATTGAAAATTAAAAATTATTTATTTATTTATTTATTGAAAATTTACAACAATCATTTTCAGATCCACTCGTTATGACCAAGGATAATTTTGATTGATCACATATGTTCGAATTTTGTATTGTTGTCCTTAAAGGTATTTTTAACCCTAAACGAACCACGAAGCACCCGATCGACTCAAAATTCGAACTTGTTATATAAAACTACAAATTTATTATATAAACCTAAAGATGTCTTCGAAAGATAAGAAAAACTTGCTGTGCTGATGCAAGTTCTGCGGTGTCTTTAAGAGAAATTTCATAAAAGAATCCAAAGTCGAACTTGATAGATAGAACATGATAATTTGCTTAATTCATTAATTTTATAATTGCTTAATAATTTGCTTAATTTCATTAATTTATAAGAAATTTCTTCATCCTTTCCAATTGAATTTATCTTATATCTTAATCGCACGATCAGCTATAAAATCGCACCAAATTGTATACAAATCTGAAAGCCTACGTATCCAGATAGTAGGACGTGATAATTATTTATAGCGGATTCATTTGACTTTGTTTAAAAAAGGCGTAAGCTGAATGACTTTTGGAACTGCACAACCAACTGAATTTTTAGGGGAAAATGTGCTCGACTATTCTGTCGATGATAAAGGAAGAAAACATTATATATAAGACATTTTAAAATTAAAATCGCCTATCATTATTATGTTATATCGTAAAAAATGTAAATTCGTAGAGATAACAAATTTGACGGCACGATTTCGGGTAAATAAGTCAATTAATTTTTTCCCATATAAAGTGATTCCAATTTGGCAGTGTCTGGCGATTTGCAAATGGGAATTTTAGAAATCGCATTTTTGACTTTTCTTTCAAGAAATAACAAATGACCGATCGTATATCGCACAAAACTTCAAAAAATCGAACGAGCAGCAGTAGCATTTGTCTTGTTTAAGAGAATTCAACAGCACGTACCCATACTGTAAAATATATTATACATATTTTTTGAGGAAAATTGAATTATTAGATGTCCAAATGCAAGCTAATGGTTTTTTTTTTAAGTGGGCCTCAGCCTAGTGGGTGTGCGCCCAATCGGTAAGTGCTGTGCTTTTGACGACTGAGCTCGCATTATAGCTACGACCAAAGTCATATCTACCGCACTTAAAATTTGAATAAAAAAAATCTTAAAGTTGGAAAATTTTTCATAAAGATCTGCATTGAAAATCGCATGTTCAAAGTAATTCAATTTGCGCGCACAGCTTCTTTGCGTTTTCTTTACACTAGATCTACGGCAGCCCGCAATTTGACGGATTTGCGAATTCAAATTCAAAAATTCTGCATAAGGAAGTAGATATCTTCGGATGTTATGTATTGGTTTTTAGTGACTTAGTGCTGCTATGTATTTGATCTTTCTTTTGTAGCGCGCCTACTTTGCTATTTCTAAATTTGCTAGACGTACTTTTACCAAAACCCGTCAATTTGACGGGAAAATTTTGTGAATCGTCAAAGTCGCAAAAATGAGAACAGGAAACTTAAATTGGCACATAAATCCCTTGGCCGATTAAGAATATGAGGTTAAAAATTAGGTACGATCTGTTTACATACATGCCCATGATAGGGAGAAAATTAAAACAACCTTGCAAAGCATTGACAATTTTTTCCAAATTACCTCTATAATCGGCTCTACGATCCCGCGATTTAATTCCTCTAAAACTACTATGCAAATGTTCGCCAGTTGCAATTTATTTCTCATTTATTCTAACGCACACTTGAACGCTACATTTGTCTGTCAATAAGTGTGCAAGATACGTTTTCAGTATCGCGGTTTTCGACAGAGATTTTAAACTGTGATCTGTCGTCGTTCCTTAATATGCGGAATGCAATCTTCGTCCATAAGCTCATTTATACTTGTACGCCAAAATATCTATTTGAGAAAGTCCGGTTTGTCCGATCCAGATATACGATGCACCGTTCCAAACCGTATTTTTTTGATTGTAATGGATTAATTAATTTAAAAAAAAAAAAAAAGATTCTTAAAAAAAGAAGAAGCAAAATATGGAATAAAATTTATTTTAATTTTGAATTTTTTGTTTTTTTTATAATTTTTTTTTTTTTTTAATTACCATTAATAAATAAAAAGCAAGCGTTGCAGAGCTTGAAAAGAATTTTTTTCTTTATTTTATTTCTTACTTTATATGTTAAGATGTTCCAATCTGCTTGTTTGTAGAAGCTATTAGTGTGCTTAATATTGGTTAGTAGATGCTATTTTGATCATAATTCATGCATGTGTAGTTAATATCCGTTAATAGAAGCTAAGTAAGTGTTGAGATCGTAAAGACTATTTATTATCAACGCCGCAAAGTTATGGAATTCGTTCACGCCAAGGCTATTGTTAGTGTGCATAGGTTTAGACTAGAAATTAGGACATTTTACAATCCTTAGTGTAATCAGTAATTAGGTCTAATTCCTTCGGCGCTGAATAATTGAATTGTTCGAGTTATCGTATCTAGAATTTTAATTTATGCCGAGAGAAACTTTATATTCTTACTGGCATGATAAATCCGTTTTAATCTTAATTAATCGCAATTAATAATGGAAATTGTAAACGTAACTGTTTACTTACTGATTAATTATTGATTAAATAAATAATAGTAATAATAATGCCATTCAAGCAACATATGTTTAATAGTACCGTGAATGAATATATAATCAGATTGTAATACTCCTCCTGTTTTACACTGTTTTGCATTTTATTTTGCATATATTTAGTGGCAAAAACTGTAAATTTCCGGCTTACTAATTGAACAACTATGACAACTAAGTACTAAAAATATAATGCAAAATTCCGGCAACGTTAAAAAAATAGTAAAATCAAGTCTTTACAGCTGTTTCCAATGCTACCAACTTCGCTATCGGCAAAATTTAGTAATGATGAAAAGAAACCTTTGATAATTTTCCACCACTTCTTTTAATCCGAAGTTGCATTTGCTTTCCGTATTCATAGTTTACATTTCTCGATATTATATTTATATAAAAGAATATACAAAAATATTATTTTGCTACCTATGGCTAAAAACAATAAATTAAGTTATATAAAATAAAAGTGATTGTTCTCCAGTATTTATAATTTTTGTTGTGATCGCGATTGTTCTAATACATTACAAAATTACATATATGCGCCCGCACTTAGGTAAGTTTGCTAACAAAAGTTCTTATTACAATTATATTTAAATAAAATAAGATAAGTTTATGTAAAAATTGGTGCTTGTTGGAAACGAGAGGTAATGATGCTTTTACAAAGACTTAGGGATCATAAGTTTTGATTAAAAGAAAAACAAAAAAAAGTTGATAAACATATGCTTTTTCAAACTTTGTAATCCTTAAAACAATCTACCGTTTAGTGCTTTTTTTATTATTGCAACAATATCTAGTCTTGAAACTACTATTTATCAGTGGGCGTAACTCTTATCTTGAAACGTTTCCCGTGTTTAAGGGTTGAAAAAGTGAACTATATTTATAAAAGCATTGTTGAGCTATTCTGAAATCGAAGAAAAAAATTATATCACATAACATCCATTAACTGTAGTCAGTTATAGGGGGGGGATAGAAATCTCCATAAGATAAGTTTACTTTACTCGCACATGAATTTAAAAAAAATGTGTTCGAATTTATAGAAAGAGTTTTACATTCGTTCTCGATATTAGAAACGCCAATTGAAGCTGACGGAGGAAGAGAAGTCTTTAACAATGCTAAGAAAACTGACTACATACTATGCGAGGCGTACGAGGCGACTGAAACGCATAATTATTATAATGTACGTATTATACTTATAATTATTAGACTAATTATCTCAAGATTGCCTCGTCTATTCGTATTCGTACACATTAATTTAGACTACTCAGATAAACATTTCTTTAGAATTTTAATTCAAACTTCTTAAATCCTTATTTCAAGTATATGTATTCTATTTTACAAGCTGAGATAAATAATGAGTTTAGAAGGGCAGTCTGGACGGTCGAACCTTTCACATATGACATTAAAATTTTCTTCTCTATAGTTTTTTTGATCTTTTTGGAGAAAGGTAAATGAAAATGCATCAAGTTTATCGGCTTGTTTATGCACAAAGAAATCACGAAAGCACAATTGCCTAAATTGCCTCATTCCAAGTTCTTAAAAGATCAAAGCTTCTTTTTTCAATAATTTTGAAAGTGGTAGTAGTTGCGCTGTGCAGGCATGTGCATCAGTAATATCTTCTAAAGCAAGCTAATCAAAAATCTTCACATGTTTTTTTTTTCTTTCTACAGAAACGCAGAATGCAACAATACCCACAGTGCAGCAGCCGTTCGTATGAAAACAAAATACCAGTAAATCCAAACACGCAAACCGATCGTCATCTCTCACCATGTTCTGTCAGAATTCTATCACGTCCTTCAAAATCCTATCGTCAGGCTATTGCAACTAATAATGCGTTCGACATAAAACATCGGTATGCTATAGAATATGCAGCTATAAGGGCATGAAATACCTTTCCTTTCATTTCTTTTCATATATTCGCAGATTTAATCAAGGCCAACAAATACCTAAAGTAAAGCACAAAGTTCATCGCGCATATTCCGGTAATTAAGTTTCACGCATATAATTAAATGTATAGCATTGTCTCATCATATGGGTAAAAACAATTGTTTTTCTAACTTTACACGCATAGTTAACTTCCTAGCTAACAATTTTTTAATTCGATATGAAAAAAACACATGCAAGTGCAAAATTGTTATAACTCCTAATATGACATATGCGGTACAAATAATGAAACAATAAGTTCAACTGGCCTTAATGAATAATTTTCTTTTAATAACAACAATAACAATAAGGTTATGCATAAAATAATTTAGTTTTCTTATTCTGCAGGCCTACCTTTGATGATCATCGCTATATTGAGGCTAGAAAAACAATTTTCTTCACGCATCCAAGAAATGTTCAAATTCAATTAGAAGAATATAAAGATAGAATAATAAGCAATTTATAAACAGTATTGAGGCCTTAAGGCGAACTTTAAAGATCCGCTGCCTCAAGTCAATGTACAAAAATCGCTAAGTATTTTTTTAATTGTGGGCGGAAAATCAAGGTAACTTCATGGGGTTTCTAGACCGATTTCTATTATCTATTTTAGACATCGTTGAAAACTCGTCACGCCAGTTCCTTAATTTGATGCCTGGCAATTAATGAAGAACGTATGCCACAATTTTCAACTTTCTGTCCCAATTTTTACGACTGATAACAAACGACATGCGGACTTTGCTAAATCAAGTTCTATCAATCAATCTTAGGTTGGACAAAGATGTATTTACTGTATTTCGTTGGGTCTCTGACGTGTGTTTTTTCGTGTTATCAATAAATTTTAGAGCACCCTTGTACTGCTGCGGTGAGTAAAAAAGAAAAAAAAAACCTGATCTTAAGATCCTTATGTGTTTAATATAATTTCGATAACAAATTAAAAAATTGTCTAATAGGAAAACTTAAGTGGTTGCACTTAGGTTAAGAAAAGAAGATCGAATTAAAAAAGAAGCAGCAGAATCAGAATTGAATCGCAATTTTTATTATCATTTAGTTCGATTGCTTACTTCTAAATTGATTCCTTGCAGGTATTCCGTAAGCAAAAAGGTTTTTATCCACTGACTTGGAAATTGATAAAACTTATAGTCGAAATATCTTTCTAGTCATATTATTCTTGTACTATTTACAGGATTAAACACCGAAGAAAGGCAATTTCCTGGAGAAACTCTTAACGTGCCCCAAAACCAGGAACATCATCAAACAAATTATTTATTAAGACCGAATGATCCGTCAGTTCATTATGTCAACAAACGTTATGGAACGATACAGCAAACACACCGTTCCTCAAATGAAATTCCAGAAAATGATTATTCAAATGCAAATTTAGTAAATAACGTAGATGGGCAAGAGACCAGTAATCAATTGAGATATCGTAAACATAAAGTAAAAGCATCGCATAATTATAATAACGCTAACGCTGTAATACCAATTCAAGAGTGTAAAAATAGTTCAAATAACGTTGAAGAAGAAAGTGAAGAAACTATTAATTTCAATCCAATATTGAATGGTGACTTGCGGAAAGCATCTCCTGTGGACGTTGACGTTGATAAAGAGAGTAACGTAAACACTGTTCCTGATGGCAAATCCGAAAATTGGGGCCCAGGTAATCAAACACTATCTTCCAAATATGGGCGAGCCGACTTCTAACTATAACCATATTTTCTTTTTATTTTAAGAGCATCCTGGAGATGAACACAAAGCAACAACCGAACTTACCGACAGTTCGAAGAAGGAAAATTTATCAGTACTGGATGCAACGTTCGAGGAGAAAAACATCTCGGAAAAGACTCCGATGTGCTTACTCAATGATTTGGCCCGGTATAACAAGGTTAGACAAAGTTTACTTCCCTAGAGTAATAAAGATTATGAGGATGTTTTTAATTGTTAGATTTCGTTCCAATATCGTTTAACCAACGAAATTGGACCCGCACATTGCAAACGTTTTACAGTCACCCTTAAATTAGGCGACGAGCAGTACATAGCTGAAGGTTGTAAAATAAAGCAAGCCCAGCATATGGCAGCGAAAGAGGCAATCTTAAAGACAAAGTACAAACATCCGGTACCGAAAACGAGTAGACGGAATAATGAATTCGGCGTAACTCCTACCGTTGAATTAAATGCATTAGCCATGAAAATGGGTCAGCAAACGTATTACCTTGTTGATCCAAGGGAAATGCCAAATCCACCTCCGCAACCATTACCAATGCCGCCACATTTTACTCTATCTCATCCGCGACACAATCAACATAATTTCCCCTCTAGATATCAACCACGTTTTCCAATAGTTCCTTCAAATGTTATTACGCGCCCTCCTTTACATCAAATCAATCAATTTTTACCTCCGCCAACTCCCTGTAAGATAACACTAATAGTTGGTCAAGAGAAGTATATTGGTACGGGTAAGACTTTGCAACAAGCCAAACATGACGCCGCAGCTCGAGCTCTTCAAGTAATCAAAGCGAAAATAAACGATCAAATGGAGTCATCTAAAGAAGAAAATGATGACAAAGATGAAAAAAATGGTAAATCACCGATATCAGTTGTATTCGAAATTGGGTCTAAAAGAAGTCTTCCAGTTGATTTTAAAGTGTTGCGCGAAGTAGGGCCAGCCCATATGCGAAAATTTACAACAGCGTGTGTAGTCGGATCAATAGTTACGGAGGGTGAAGGCACGGGTAAAAAAAATTCCAAAAAAAGGGCTGCGCAGAAAATGTTGGAAGAGCTGAGAAAGTTACCGCCATTGGAACCGGCAGTATCGCCTGTCAAAAGACATAAATTGAAGAATGCAGAGAGGAAAATTCCGAAGCGTTACGGGAATAAATCAGGACAAACAACGTCAGATAAATCAAATCCAATAACAAAACTGCTGCATTGGCATCATATCCACGGGGAAAAAGAACCGACATTTGAGCTAATTACGGAAGATAATAACAAAGAAAAGTCCCGCAAGCAGCAATTTGTAGTTGAGGTGAAATCGAAAGGACTCGCCGTACGTGGCACTGGAAGTACCAAAAAACTGGCAAAGCGCAATGCGGCCCAAAGTAATAAGAAAATTTTACATTTTTATACCCACACCACCGAAAAGCAACAACGTACTACATTTGTTCTTCCGTTTGTAATATTCAGAAATATGCATCAAAAGTCTCTTAATGTATATATGTTTTTAAGCGATGTAAAATTCTGCCTTTGTGTTGTCTGCGTTCTAGATAGGAGACTAGAGCTTGACTTATAAATTTTTAAACAGTGGTTCTCTATATAAAGTTTGAATTTGGTGATAAACTATGATATTCAATATACATACGAACATCATCTAACGGTGCAATGGACATGATCCGCTTAAAAAACCCTCCATCTTAGACAAAAGTCTCTAATGTCTCCTAGAACCAACCAAAGAACTGCGAAAGTGTCGTTCGCATTAATTTCTGAAAATTTACACTGATAATTTACTAGGTTGATGAAGAGTTGTTTTACGGGAACAAAGCTTCTTTAGCTGTCTATTTTAAAATTTAAAAATACGTATATAATTTACTTTAGATCTTATGATATCCTTGGGCATAGAAGCACAGAGTACTGAGAGTCAATCAAACCTGAGTCCCGCTAAAGAATTGGATGCAACTTCCGACGAAAAGTCACGCATTTCTACAAAGCAGCCGAGGTCATTGTCTTTAGATACTATTGAAGAGGAACTTGTATCTGCCAATAATAAAGTCCCCGGTATTCTTGTCTTAAAGCAGGCAAAGGATAATAAAGGTTAAACACTCATAAATATATAGCTTGTCCATTGGTAAATATGCCTTTTATCACAGATCAAAAAGACATAACATCTAATAAATCATGTGAAACGGAAGCTGTTCACAATGAACCAAAAAATAAAGAAAACAAATTGGAGTGTGTAAACGTTGCAGCCGAAAAAGTTATTGAATCTAATAACAACGTCGCGGTTGCGTCGTCAGATGTGACTTTAGATTCGGCTTTAAAAAACGATGACACTAATTCCAACAATAAGAAATGCACTCAACCAAAGGTTAATTGTTTTCCTATGAAGGATCAGTTGTTATATTTGGGGAACCTTCTGGGATTTGAAGTAGGAGCATTATCCATAGAAAAATAATTTGCTAAATAATTATTAATTTTTTTCCTTCATTCAAAGGTTAGCTATAGTGACTACCCAAAAGGGAATCATAATGAGTTCCTCTCAATAATAATGCTTTCTACCAATCCGCCGCAAATATGTCATGGTATTGGCACAAGCTCCGAAGAATCTCGGGAGGACGCTGCAAGATGTGCACTAAAAATACTAAGTGAAATGGGCTTAAATCATATGAAAGGCAATTAATTATTGAAGTTTTTTCATTGTCTAGATTTGTTTGAAAGCATTAATAAATGATTAACTTGAATTATGTTTGTTACCAATTTCACAGCTTTCAGCAAAGGATAGATTACATTTTTCATACCATTTAAGCGGGCGTAGGAAAATTATTATTATTCTCAGAAATTATCTATTATTTTACAAACACATTTCATAACCTTACTTAAGCTGTATAGTCAAGTTCACGTGCAGTGTGGAAGACCTAAACATTTCGATGAATTTTGAATGGCAGCTGCTTAGATATGAAACATATAGATGTTGTGGAAGTCATGTGCTATTAGAATTAAGCCACGCAAATTTTCATTCACTTAGGAATCTATCGATGCTAAAATCCTCTGTTAAGTTTACCATAGTACACATAAGAAGGTTTGCTTAGGAAAACGGATTGGGATTAGTTAGCGACAAGACCAATACATCCAATAGAGTGTAGTATTTTATTGGTTGTTCCCTTGCGATTTATAAACGATGGCACCTGTATACGGTGATGTACCACAGAACTGGCAGTTTATTAGGAGGCAGATATGTCATGGTAGTCAATTATGCGCTGCCAATTGATTGCAGGAACTTCAACGTCGATTCGAATGGAGAAGAAAATTCCCAACTCGGAAAGCGCTAGCAACAATCATACAGTTCTGTTGCGATATTAGATGCGCGTCAACCTCGTTCTGGGTCTAAGAGGCAGCAGTGGGCAGAAAATTTGTTAGCCGAAAAAAGCCCAACCTCGCCTGCATCAGCATTACCCAGTGCATAACCACTTAATTCATTGTTATATTCTTTTAAACTAAATTTTATAATGAACAGTGAATACAGTGGTTCTTTATATTTTTTGTGGGATGCATATGTAATGAAGTTTTAAGCGTTGATCCAAGCCAGTAATGTTTAAAAAAAGAATTTATTAGACTTTTTCGGTCATCTGGAATAGTTCGAATGTCAGATATTCTGATAAAGCAGCTAACTGCGATTTATGTTCATATTTCGAAATGAAATACAAATGAATATGAATGAATAAACATATCATATCACTTGTGCTTAGCTGTTGATCGTTTTATCAAATTTCTTTCAATAAATTGCAACGCTTCGATCCTGTTATGTGAGTGAGAATAAAGTAAATAAAGTGGTAGAGTGTGAGAGAAATCGAAGAGCCATTGCTGTTTAAATGAGAAATCGAAGGGGCATCGCTGTTAAAGTGAGAAATCGAAGAGCCATCGCTGTTAAAGTGAGAGAAACCGAAGGGCTATTGCTGTTAAAGTGGGAGAAAACGAAGGACCTCGCTCTGAAAGTGAGAAATATATAACAAATGTCAGTGAAAATTTAATTTTTTTTATCTTTATTCATTATTGATTGTTTTGTGAAAATTATTTAAGATTAGATTTATCCATATTATGTATTTTTTATTGCTAATAAAAAAATTTGGATTTTTTTTCTTTAAATTTAGGTAAAACAATAAAAACCTAATTAGACATTTTTTCATTAATTTTTCATTCTGCATTGACGTGGCGGTAAGTTTCTTTTCACATTTTTCGTGAATATCCATATATTTTGCTACGCAAGATGAACTAATATTCTAATTCGGTAATGGGTTTTAGGCCTATAAGAGTATTTGTTAGACAGTTGCAATAATATGCAAAATACAAAATATAATTATTTAGTGATAGTTTAATGAGATCACTATCGATTTTTTTTGGAGATTAAGTTTAAATGGAGTAAGTGAACAGAAAATGTGATTTATATGTCCAGATTGTCGATCATTAATTAACTCGGTGATTATCTGCCATATATATATTTTTTCAGTTAATTGGATTTTTGGAAAGTTGATGTATGTGGGTTGGTGGAGATGAGAGCTCTGTGTAGCTATGTTGCTAAACTTCTTTTTAGTGAGAATTTTGTCCACACCGTCAATAAAATTTCTCGAGGTGATAGCAGCAGCAGAGTTATCAGGAGACGACAAATTCCCACCGTAATCGGCATTATTAAATCATTCGAAATTATTCAAAATTATTCTATTAAACTCCTAAATTATTGTTTTATTAAACGTTTTCTTATTGGACGATTGTTGCTGCGAACATCAAGAACAGACGCTAGCATAGGCTAGAAGGTCAGGGCTTTCGTTACTAGATTCGCTATAAGATCTGTGATGTTCACTTCACTAAACGATCTACAAAATCTTGCTCAAAACATAAAGATTTCTCTATCTTCTAAGCGCGTCATAGCCCAAGACCAGATAGAATGCGGTCAATACGCTTCGCACTCCGAAGGCGCTTGCTGATGATATAAACTATATCGTATAATTCAAACGAAATGGGACAGATTACAAAGTTGCTTTGCCAAAAAAAAGGGATCCCTTTATTTTCTTTAAAGTGCTACTTTCTTTGTGTAACTACTGAAGACATCATTGTGTTTGGGGACGACTTTATCGAAAAAAACAGGTTTAAAAATTTTTAGCTTGAGAAGTTCTTTCGCAGTTAAAAGAAATATTCTCTTTGCTACAGGAAGTTCATACGAAATGGAACGTAAGATTGATATTGGTGTCGAGGGGGACAGACCAGCACAGTGTCTTAGAATTGAATGTTGAAAGGTTTGTTTTTTTTTAATTATGTACGCAGCGGAATTGCACGATGTGGAGCATGAATATTCAATTTTCGAACGAACAATAGATTTGTAGACATTTAAACCCTTCTTTGGTGGGAGTCCATTTTGTAGATTAGTTAAAAGTTTGATAACATTTGAGCCTGTGTAGCAATTTTCAAGAGTATCTCGGTAATGAACATGAAGGATCTAACTTGAGTTAATTATTGTACCTAGAAATTTGATGGAGGAAAATTGATTGAATTTCGTGCCGTTAACTGTGATGTCGAAAATTTTTTTAAAACCCTTACCACAACGGATGACTTTTGATTTTTCAGGATTGAAAAATAAATTTAAATCTGCACAACCTTTGTAGAAGCGATTGGCTTTGATGTTAAGATTATAAACTGCTTCTACTAACGATTTTTCAGCAGAAATAATTAAGAAATCATCAGCATATTGAAATAAATCGATTGTATTGTCCTGTAATCGATGTAAGCCGTCTGTATATAGATTGAAAAGTAATGGACTCAGACAACTGCCTTAAGGTAGACCTCCACAAAATTCGACTGAATTTGGTCCCATCACAAGAGTTCGAGACGAAAGGAAGCAGTTGTGAGTTATGCAGAAATTTAGTGAGTCTTTCTTTAATCATTTAGCTTGTAATTTTTAAAAGTACAGACAGGAGGGATAGAGATCTGAAATTTGTAAAGTTTTCAAGTTCTTTTCCAGCTTTAGAAATGGGTACAATTTTAATTGTGCGTTAACCTGTTGTGGAAACCTGGGCTTTCAGCGATTCTAGGTGGTCTTTGGTATTCTCATCATTCCAAACGGGGTGTTTGTATTTCCTTTTTGAAATGCGATGTCCATTCAAAAATTTCCAAGAGGGTTATGTGCTGCCATTTGTACTTGAGTTCGATGACTTCTCTTGGCTTTTCTAACCGTTTTTTCCCATTCTTTTTGGGATAGTTTAAACTCATCAAAATTAGAAATGTTGGAGTATTTAGCAAATTTTTTCTGAATGGAATTAAGTTATGAATGGACTCAATATGAGGCTCAAGATTTATGTGCGTAAGATTATTTAAAAATTTTTTCCACGAAATGAAATCATTTATCTTAAGTGAAGATAAGAAATTTGCGCTAAAGAATATAGAAAAATGGTGACTGTTTCCAAGATAAATTTGTTTTTTGACTTCCCATTGAAAGGTAATGTTGGTTGAATTAGTGAAAGTAAGATCTAAAACGCTGCCACGACCATTGGGAATGATAGAGTGCAAGTAGGTCGGTTAAGACAGTAGAAATTACTGAAATCTATACTTTC
The DNA here is from genome assembly GCA_000688715.1 of Glossina pallidipes. Taxonomy (NCBI): domain Eukaryota; kingdom Metazoa; phylum Arthropoda; class Insecta; order Diptera; family Glossinidae; genus Glossina; species Glossina pallidipes. The sequence goes on from KK499774.1 coordinate 563,717, forward strand.
ACACAAAGCTTCGCCTTTATTATTTGACTAAGAGCCACCAAAGTAAGGGTGTCTTGCGTTAAAATCTCCTGCAATAATAACCGTCGAACATATCACGGAGGCATTTCATATCGTCCCGGAAAAATTGGATTGAAGCATTAGGTTTAAAATAGCAAGCAGCGATAACTATATTTGGTTTTAGGGATGGAGTTTTAACAATTACTATGTGAGCACCTGATTTGAAGGGGATTTGTTCGAAGAAGATGCCTTTCCTAGCTAGAATAGCTACTCCTCCATAGCCATCACTTCTGCATTTATAGGCAGTGTTGTAATTGGGGTTTTTGAGGTCCGAAATGCTGTCATCGGACAAAAAAATTTCGCTCAAGATTGCGAAATCGGTTCGGCTGGAATTGAGAAAGTAATCCAGTAGATAGACGTTGCGCCTGGAACTTTGTATATTTTATTGAAGAAAAGAGATCATTGAGGGATACTAGGGCATGTTAAGACTGAATTAGATGTACCTTGTTTTAAAAGGTCAAATTTAGCTTCAAGGGTTACAATTTCTGATTAGATGGTTTTGAATTTTTCTTCATACGGAGTGGTGAACAGAATTTTGAAAATTTTTTTCAGTAATTTTTCCATTTCCGTCGACTTGTGGTTGTTAGTGAAGAAATGCTTTTCTGAGGGTTGGGGATGTTTTTTTGGTTGCTGTGTCGAGGGCATCCTATAGGTCGCCCTTTGCGTGAGTTTGGGAATACCCGTTTTATTTCTTGCTACCGCATTAAAGTTTTTTTTTAATAGGATGTTGTTAGACTCAAGAGTCGGATCTCTAATGTTGTTAGATATGATGCTGTCATTCATTGCCGGGAAATCTTCATCGTAGTTGTCTAACAAATTGAATTAATTGGTAGAAAATTTTTCTTTGCACTCTTTGTTGGGATGAAAGTTTCTTTGGGAAGTCTCGTGACGGAAACGATCTCGATTTCGGGAATAGCGCAATTCAGAAAGTCTTCCTCCCTGATAGAAGGAGGAATATTTCTTACAATCCCGAATTTTTCCGCAAAATTCCTTGGAATATAAGCTTTGCAAAATTTAGAGCGAAAACCGTTATTTTTAAGAAAATTATTGGCAAACATAGCATTCTTAAGGCAGAGTTTAGCTTTGCCATTGCTAATGGTTTGGATGCTAATCAGACCATCCAATTTTAGATCTTTAATGTGTTCAAAGAAGAACAAATCTGAACGCATTCGGAGAAAGTGGACCGATCCGAACCATTTTCAATTAATTAATTGGTCAATTAGTTTCTATAACACAGAAGTTTGAACCTTGGAATTCCGACTTTGCTTACTTGTCCTGTGCGTCATGTGTGATGTGGTGCTCCGACTTTGTTGTTGCATCTTGCATATAGAGAACTGCGGGTTTGCCGTTGCATTTTTCGATTTTGCTTTTCGATAGTCGTCGACATAAGACTTATGTTACATCTTATGTTTTCCGAAAACATGTTAATTATCTAGAAGAAGATTAAGTTTGTTTCTTTCGCGATCTTTCAACTTTTTGTAAAATACCTTACTTTTCATACTTTGGTGATTTCAAAATAGAATACTCTATCTCGCGCATAGAGCAGCTTTAACGGCAAATCATAGCGACCAATTTTGCTTTCTCCCTGTTGATTGTTGCCATCTTCTTTAACCCCGTATTTTCTACTTAGAGCTCCACAATTGAAACAAAGAAAAAACAACATAGAGGGCTAACACAATTATGCGTCATTCCTATATTCGTTGTGGGACCTTTCACGAGACTTTGTGGAAATTGGCAAATCGTTCTATTAATATAAACGAATAAAATAAAAATAAAAAACGTAGGAGAAAAAATAAAGACAACTTATTATAGATTTAGAAATCATTTATAAAATTCATGCTTAATTTCCGCTTTTTTTCTCTTATATGATTTCAAATTTTTAATTATAGTCGTTATTATTTTATACGGAATGAAAAAGAAACACAATTATTTTTAATTTAAAATGCGTTTGTCACATCAAATCGTTTAAGGAATTCCTTTACTTTATTTAAGTGGAGCAGAGAAGTCTCCCCTCACGCTCCTTCTCTTACATTCATTTTCTTCATACATCACATTGTTTGGCGCATATTTGTTTAACATGACAATGTAGTCGCACGGCTTCTCATTACGTTTATATTTGAAAGTTTTTAACCCGGAAAACGAAATAACGCATCATTGTGTCTGCCGCCTAAGACTTAATTTTTAAACTATTCTCTGTTTTGCTTTAGTTAGAATAAATCGTATGAAAACCTTTGTGTCAGTGAGTCATTCCAAGTTTGTACGAGTTGACGTCATATTTCTCTTTATTAATTATTCGCTTATTTCGTAGCCATCGAAAATGAAAACAAACTCGACTATATCAAACAATACATTAGGAAAAGCTGAAGGTTTACAAGCAAATGTTGATAAAGATACCATGTCATTTACGACGCCGTGTCCTTCCTCCGCAGCACCAAACGGGAATGGGCAAAAGCGGCCAGTCTCGTTGGACTTGAAGCAAAGTGCGAAGAAATCACGTCTCGTTGCACCGCCGCCGCTTACCATTGAATCACAAGAGAATCAAAATATGAAAACGCTGAGTACACCTGATTTGGAAAAGATTCTTCATTTACTGCCTACACCTCAACCCGGACTTCTGTTTCCTACGAAAACTGGGCCAGTTACCTCAGAGCAAGAAGCATTCGGTAAAGGATTTGAAGAAGCCTTACATAGTTTGCATAACAGCAAAAATGCGCAAGCTAACAACACTACAATTGCTTCTGCCAGCTCAGAGATATCAACAAATGTAGTCTCTTCTACAACTACTGCTGTAACAACAGGCATGAGTGGCGGCATGAGTGGCGGTTCATTTACATATACGAACTTAGGTAAGCTTAATAAATGCTTCACGATCGTAGGTAATAGAAAAGTAAAATGTATTGCATTACTTTAGAAAGCTTTCCCGTAGCAATTAAAGATGAACCACAAAATCCCCCATCATCTCCACCTGTAAGTCCAATCGATATGGAGACACAGGAGAAAATTAAATTGGAACGTAAAAGACAACGAAATCGTGTGGCCGCGTCAAAATGTCGCAAACGTAAACTCGAGCGCATTTCGAAACTAGAAGAAAAAGTTAAATTACTTAAAGGTGAAAATACCGATTTGGCACTGATTGTCAAAAATTTGAAAGATCACGTTGCTCAACTGAAACAACAAGTTATTGAACACATTGAATCTGGTTGCAGCATACAAACAATGTGTAATGGAACTACTTTAATACAAAGCAAATAACATGAGGCAGTAAATGATGATGATGATTTGACGCTGGGAGAAGATGAGAAAGACATGAATTTAGTTGTTGACCCTGTTTGTATTGAAAATTCACAACAAATGTTTATCACCGATGATGCACAGTCATCTAATACGATATTCAATTCGAGCTTAAATGGTGCACTAATAAATTCTGAAAATCAATCCCTAACAGCAGAGACCTATGAATCCTTCCAAACGAGTGAAAACGACGAGAAATGTATATCATCGTCTAATTTTTTAAATACTATTGTAAATGTCAACAACGCCGATGCAATATCCAGCGACGAAGAGGTTAATTTAAATGGTAATGATCACTCCTTAGTTTTAGTTATAATTTGTAACGGTAACAACGGGTCGCTGCAAGAATATGAAACACCTCTCACAACAAAGTAAATTCAAACTAAAATATAATAAGCACAACTTGGCCTTGAATATCGCAATAACGCTTGATACTTGATACTATGTCTTTAAGTAAATGTTAAAAACTTTATTAGTCATTATGATATATGTATATATAATAAGCTTAACATACAGTATAAGTTCAATAAAATGTTAATCGCTGATATTGTGCTGTGCAATATTAAAATTCATAGTTTTTAAAAAAGCATTAAGAAATTAAGAATAAAATTTAGCTTTACTGCGCGTAATACGATTAACAAATTTTTATATATTCTTTGCTTTAAAGAGCCAGTAATTGTTAACACGTATTGTTGCTACCAGCAAGCCGCTCTTTATTTTTTTTATAGTGACTGTAAAATATTTATGACACCAATAAATATACGTCCAGAGATATCCCATGGAATTTATATACTATTGATTATATTCAAGCTGAAATCGTTATTACACCCCCCTGGAAACTTGATTTCCACATTCGATGGAAAAAAATCAAACCTCGGCCAAATGGTTTTGGGCCCTAACAACAATACATATATATTCTTAACAGACAAACAACATAGTTTTCATTATTTATAATTATGTACGAAGAACCTCCACATTATATATACTATGACCTGATCTTCAGTCTATTTTGAAACCATAGGTACATATAAAATATTTGATAGAAATATTATCATATTTTAATGATTATTTGCTTCTTAAGTTTTACTTAAGCACAAGTTAACAACCCTGCTTCTACGACCAATACGTTTTCCTAAGCTTACATGTTTAGTCAGCAATTTGTATAAAAAAGAAAAACTTGGTAACTTAACTCATAAAATGATAAACATGTTTATTTTAAGATCGTTACATTAAGCGAAAAGAAACGAAAGAATTCTATTTGGTAAAAAATTGCATTATGTCCATATTCAAAAAAATTCTTTCGAACACTTTAAAAAATAAAATTTCCAAAAGTGAAGGAATTATTGAAAAAGACGCCGCTCCTGTTGAAGAGATTAGTCGCAAAGATGAAGAACAATGCCTTGATAATAACGCAACAAATTCGACCACCGACCTAATACAATCAGACACAAGATTACTTGGTAAATAAATTTAAAGTTTTTCTTACAGTATTTATATGCACATGCGTGTACACACATATATTTATGATGTTAATAATTTTATAGAAATACAAAATAATTTGGAATCCCGAATTAATAATATGAACGTACAAAATTCCCAACAACATGTTGTAATGCAATTTTCAAATGTTAGTAAATTACACATTGGTTCGGTTTACAACATACATAACGAAAATAACGACAACAATAAAAGAAAGAATGTACCTGCAGATCATATTTACGATCGGAATCGAAAAACTACCACTATTGTAGCGATGATGCAGTCTGATGAAGAACCCAGCCATCGAATAATTGATACAATAGCAACACATTTAGGAGAGGGATGGAAGATGGTTATGCGGGAATTGGGTTTTTCCGACGGGCAAATTTCCCAAGCAATTATAGATCATCACATTCATGGTAATATAAAAGAGGTGTGTATCAAATAAATTACTCATGTCGAAGACAACAATATACATTTTCGCCCCCCTGTCCAATCATTCGAAAGCCGTTAATAGCACAATCACACTCGAATTCGAGTCCATTTAATTTTCTTTTAATCTTTAAGAAAGGTGTAAGCGCAGTTCTTTTGACAATAATAATCTTAATCGGATTTATCTGAGACGGCTTTTCAGATCTTGAATTGTTTTAAGATTGGTCTTACAAATCTTGGATTAAAATCAGTTCTGTTTTCCTTCTATTAAGTTACTAGAACAAATGTATATGTGCGTTTGCCTTCTATGGACATCCCTGCGGATTTTATGATTTTGTTAGCAGAGAAATAATAAGGTTATGTTGACAAATATACACTGCTTGTGGATCCGTCACATGTCTACATATTCTTAGATGCATTTCGCAAGAGATCTGATCCCAACAACTGCGAAGTCATGGATGGGTTTATTGAATAGATCGACTTGCCTTTTAAGATATCGAAGATCATGAAGAAGATTTACACTGCAAAGCTAACCAGCTAACCAGTAAGAAAACTATATTTGACTGCGACCGAATCTTTTATTCTCACAGACATGCCTATTGTAAACATTTTGAGAAATATATTGCGACCATTCGGTGGTGAAATAAAAAAGAAACAAGCTACGGCACAAAGCGGGGCATGCATTCTATAGAATTAAGACCGAGTCCATTCGTTTATAATCCGTTTTATTTCAATATCGAAAATTTTTTACCGAACTCATATCCTGTGCTAACTTTGTGTTCGTCCTTCCATACCTTAAGCAGATCCATAAGGTCCATAGCTTAGCCCATATTCAATAACATATTCAAATAAAAATTTAAAAGCAAAAATAGAAACCTTAAAAATTAAACACCCTAAATCACCCTACTCATAACACGACTTTTGAAAATAAAGCATTATATGGGAAGCGGTTCAAAAAGTAATCAGATCCGAACGACGGACTAACTTAGATCGGTCCAGAATCAATCTCAAGTCCTTCCTCGTATTGCGTACATACACCTAACCTTAATATACCCTTACATCACAAGTGGTGTAACGCATAACATCGGTCTTAAAAATTTTGTGATGGATAAGGCGTTGAATACCTGCAAGTAATCGTAAAATTTGTTCAATCTAATCTATTTCTTATAGAGCTCGTCGTTGGCCCAATATGTTCATGATGCAAATTTTATCAAAATTTATTAAAAATTGAGAACTGCGGTGCAAAATGCGGAAGTGTACTTAGATAGTTAGATCTGTCGCGATTTTTTTTTTTTGACACTGCATACGTCAGCCCAACTTAACATACATATAGCTCTGGCACAAGTGGTTTAGTGGTTTAGTGTATAACAAATGTAAATGATCAAACAAATTTGCTTGGCGGTAATAGTGATAAAACGACGTAAAGCCGAAAATAATAAACCCCAAACTATAAACGCGTAGCAATACTCTCCCTGAAAACGTTGTAGAGTAAGCATTTAAAAATACGGCTTTCATCAATCTTTAATTTTACGAAAACGAATGTGTTCTGATATGTTCCCACGCCCGTTAAAAGCAATTGCTCAGCTGTGTTAGTAGCTAAGGGTTAGCTAATGGCTGCTAACAATTTCCAAGATCTATTTTCACATTTTATTTCCCATCTTCTTTTTACCTATGCAGGTCATATATCAACTGTTGCTCGACTGGGTTCGTAATGCGGACGATGAGAACAGGACGGTTGCTTATATTACGAAATTGCTTTGGGGAATGGGACATAGAGATTGCGTGCACCGGATGAAGCAGGCTTGGAAAGCAAACACAAAATATTGAGATTATTTGCCACCTAATTGGTGTGAAAATAAGCATTAAAAATGTGAATTATGTGAGAATAAGAATCAAAAAATGTGAATTACTCAGTTCCGCTCCTGATCTTTGAAATACGTAAGCTTTTCTAGTGTATACACGTTGACAAATAGACTATAAGTGAATAAATATATATTTCAAACTTTTTAATAAAAAACCTAAAAAAAGAAGAAATAAAGTTATTTGAAGTACACTTGAGTAACTGAATTCATTTTTTCTTCTGACACTTTATTTCATTCTATCGAACGAAGTCCTTCAGTAGCAAACAAATATAACGTTGTATTCGTAATACCATTGGTGCATGAACGACAGTGTAACTGAAAATAAAGGTAAAGAAGAAGAAGAAAGTAAGTAAGCAAAACGATAATACAAATAAATTATTTGAAGTGCAAACTGGAGCCAGTAAGTACATGTAAAAAAGAAGAAAATAATAAAAAATATTTTAATTTCATTCAGCAGAAAGGTATAGATTCCGCCGTTTTCGTGTTTCTTCAGAGTGGGTTGGATGGATAACCAGCTGCTTGCAAAAGTCGTTTAAACATTCCATGGAATGCTTAGATGAAGAACCAGCTGCACTCAAAAATCCTTTAAACATTACATGGAATGTTTAAAGACTAGGCGGCAGGAGCGTAATCCGCTTCTTTAAGCGCTTCATCACGAGTTTTTGTATAACGCTTTTATTTATTCACTTATTTTACACATTTCACAATTCCGTTTCCCTTTAGCATATTTAGGAAGTGATAGTTTTCAGCATGCGGTTCGAAATGCTTTTTGATTGAGCTCTGCAAGAGTCCAAGAAGGAAACTATTCTATCAAGTAGAAGAGAAAACATACCCAACTGGATACAATTCAGAAGGGAGGGTTCGAAACGTAATGAGAAAATATCAAATTCCGGGCAATTTTTAAACGCTTAACGCATAAACTTTATCAAACTCCCATCTTGCATATCAGCAAGCAATAATAGTGTAGAAGACGATAAGTTTTTTAAAGGAAAGATAGAACATTTTTTTTATTTCCCTCTTAAAATCATACAATTTTTTAACAAAATGGTTTACACAAGATTTATATGAAATCTGAAGTTCCTCATATGACGTTGGTCGAAACAAAACAAAACAATCGACAGGAAATTTATATTGAAAACGTTTACAGCAATTTAAAACTAGGTGGGAAAAAAATTAGAAGCCAAATAAAAAAAATGTTAACAAATTAAAACAATTACATCATTTTCTATTTAAAATCTCTAGTTCTTTTTTCTTAATAGCTAATTCAAGATGTTTTATTTCCATATTTGCCTTGAATTCCTCCTCCTTCATCTGCATGGACCGTCTCTGAATGGTCACCAATTCTTTCACCGCTTCTTTCAAAGACGTTTGGTACTCTCCCTTTTTTTGTAAAGGGCTTCTTATGCTTATACTTGCATTTTCAAAGTCGGGAGTTGTGTCCTGCGTTTTGTCCGCTAAATCCCACGTCTGACCTATCGAGGAAATGGTTGAATAACTCTTCTCATCCAATTCGGATGTTTGCGCATCATCCACACCTATCACGGAGGCCTCCAATCTTGCTGCTTCGATTATTTGCTCTTCCGCGAAAGTTAAAGGGATTTCAACGAAAACTCCGCTTCCAGTTTGTCCTTTCGATCTCTTTTTACAGGTCAATTTGTTTTTAATAATGTACTTTTGATCTCTAAAAACCTACAAAAAAAAAAAAATTGGCAAAAATAACGTTAAGATTATAAATATATATACAATAACCTTCTTCCAAAGTTTAGCGTCTTTAACAGGAGGGCGCCTCGCGTTCAATTTTTGTGCCAGCTCTTCCCAAAGTTTATTCATTCGTTGCTTTCCTTGCTTGTTGTTACGAAAATTTCTAGCCAAGTCCTTATACTGATCCATAAACTCCGCCATGGCTTCTTTTTGCACAACATTTATTTTATTGATTGGCCTACACAATTCATATTTGATAAATAATGTGACAATAATATTACTACGAATTCTTACATGTTTAGAAAAATCATTGCTTTTATTTTTATTTTATTGTTAATTGGTTCTTAATAAGTGATCAAGGTTTCCCCTTCAATATAACAATTGGAATGTCACGACTGAACACTTGTTGACATTATTTTGGAGATACTCTTTAATAGCCGATCAATCTTTTAGTATTTCCTAAAAATTTGTTAGTCAATTTCTTTTTGGTAGTGCCCTTTCATTTTATTCGTTTTGGAATTTCTGTCGCTAATAGAATTAGGTAGTCGTTATATTCATTAATTGTATCAAATTTGTGCATTTCGTAGTGATATTTTGCTTTATTTTTTTTTTTAATATGCCAGTGCGACGTCAATTTTATCGTCGAATGAATTTTCGTTCGACGCTGATAAAAGTCATAAAATTGTCGACAGGTGTAAAAACAGTACTAGACGCTAATTGACAGCCATAAACTTAAACGCTAAAATTAGCGCCGAATTTATTCGACGTCGACAGCCATAAGCCAACCGTAACATGTTACGGAACTTGTAAAGTACATCAAATTGCAAAGGTTCTATTCAATCGGAATCTAGAAAGACAAAATTTGCTTTCTCTTAGGTAAACTTGATAATTTGCACATAGAGTGCGACCCGTGTAGGAGTCGTCCATTGCTCTGTATTGTTTATGACGATTTAATTATTGATATATAAAAGTAAATGCTATGTTTATTGAGAAAGTTCATTGACTCTATTGTTACCTAAGCTAACAAATGCTTTTTCGCTGACTACAAATATCGTTCTTTCTTTAGTTTTTTACATGGAAAAAAAGTTTATGTTCCCTAACCTTGTGTTCTGCTTATTTTATTAAAGTTTGCAAATGAATAATTTGTTCGGCAGTGAAAAAGTTGATGACAATATGAGTACATGTTCATCTTCATTGTTGCAATGCAAACAAGATAAGCATCTTCTCAATATTTGTAATCAATTCGATGACACTTTAATTGACAAACATATCGTAAATTTGAATTCCAAAAAGATATATGAGTCCATCTCAGAAAGTAAGTTGCTCTTTATAAGCTTTTTTTAACAACTCTAGCTTTGTACATCCTTCTTTGGAAAAGCTTCAGATCTTGATTAAGACGATATCGAGAAAGAGGACACGTACATCGTAAATGAAAGTAAGTTGTTTTTAAAACCTGTTAAGAGACAACATTTAAGTTAATCCAAAATTTTTTAGCTTTAGTGTCAACTAATCAGTGTAAAATTGGGGTAAGTAAAAATTATCATTGAGATGAAGATAACATAAGCATCCATAAGCACTCAAGAAATCTTAGATCAAAATGTGAAAGTCAATAATAAGAGTGTGCTAATATCTGAGAAAGGAAAAAGACTTGTGGAAGGCCTGCTAAACGAATTTCATCAAAGTGAAAGTAACGGTGATATTGAGAATAATTTACTTCGTATAAAAAATAAAATTATTTCCAAAAAGCAAAGCATGCTGTCTGAAAAAAAAACCTTTAACACATCCTTAATAAGTAGGAAAGAAGAAGAATTTTACCCCAGGTGTGGCGGCAAGTTGTCAACAGATTAGAAAAAGTTGAATATAAAAGTTGAAGACGACGAGGAGTGTGGAGAGATTGGAAACGATTATGCTAATATTATATTAAGTAAATGGGCTCTTACTCAAGATAATTCAAAGCAGTTTGTATGTCTACAGACCGATGATACAGCATTGTTGGCTCTCGATGATGAATCCAAACAAGCCACTTTAAAATCTCAAAATACTTGGCAACATTTAAACATCGGGCATTCGACTTTAAATGTTCCAATGATGATTCGTAAAAATCGCTTGTTGTCATTAAATCCAAAAAAAAAAAATGAAAAAACAGCGACCAATCAGCCAGAAGGACTGTAAACTCCAAAAACGGCTCGAAAACATTTTTTATCGTTGTCTAAGAAGCCTAGCAAAGAAATTAACCCAACATCGCGAGTTCATTCGACATTTCAAAAACAAGAATCTGTATATACTCCTAATGATTTAAGGTCACCCAATGAACTCTGTGAGACACCCAATAGAAATTTATTACAAACCGAGACTACGACAGCCGAATTAGGGGAGTTTCTTAACAATGCTGTTGAAACGAGTACACCATGCAATAGGAAATTGCTCCTTCAGGAAATGGAAAAAGATCGCAATACAACTCCTTCGATAAACACGAGCAATTCTTAAAAAAATAACTGGTGGCTATTGGGCTTAAGACTTACTCGTACTATACATATACAATGACAATAAAGATAATTAATTTTACTTCTATCGTATTTTTTTTATTTAATAATAAATAAACTTTAAAAAATAAAAGTTTGCCTTATGTGATAATAATGCTTTTGCTTTATGGAATTATTTTGTTCACTTGCTTAAATTTTTGATTAACCGCAACAACTGTAAAAATAATATAATATAACCATGAATCAATGTTAAGCTTTTTTAGTGCTCTTTCAGCTTAGCAAATTGGTTCAGATTCTTTTTCACTGAAAGCCGTTGGCTATATGAAATAGATTATTATCAAGCTAAATTAAAATAAAACAACGGCCTCTTTCTTATTCTTATTTACATTTTCAATTTATTTAAAATATAATTTTCGACATTTCGAAATAATAACAATTCAAATTTATAAAGAAAACTTAAATTAAAATTTCGAAATAATAATAAAAACATATACATAATAAGATCTTATAACTAAATGCTATCTCCCCACAAAATTGTCTCCTATCAACATCAGAAATCAGCCAGAAACGATGACTATCAGTAGGAAATTGCCCCTTCAAGAAATGGAACTTCGTGCATAAACAGAAGCAATTATTTAAAAGATAACTGCCGGCTATCGTACTTAAGACGTACTCGTCCTAGTTCAAAAAAATAATAACAATAAAGCCAATTGATCAAATGCGCAAACATTGTGTTTAATTTTTAAATATTTATTTTATATACTATATAATATTACTATATCACATTTTAATGAATTATATCATTAATAAATAAACTTGAATGAAACTAATAAATAAATAAATAAAACTTAGCCTTATGTAAGAATATGGAATTTTGAGCTTTTGCGTGAACAATTTGGTTTACTTGCTTAAATTTTTGCCTAAACACTATAAAAATTGCAAAAACGAAAAGTTAATAAATTTTAATTTTTACTCTTCTCCGAAAACATCAAATAAAGATCTCCGCTTTGAAAGGTTTTTTCTCAATTTTTTTTTTTATCGGAGGACGAAGATATCGTAGAGTTGCTTGTAATAAATAAGAAAAAAGAGTGGCAGCGCAAAGCTAATGACTTACGGATTAGTGTTAAGTTGCAATGGAAAAAGTGGCAACACAAAGCTGATGACTTACTGTTACGGGTTACTGTTAAGCTCATTACTGTTAAGCTAATGACGTACTGCAGCCGCTAAATGAATTAATTGAAACAGCTGTTCAAAAGTCTTTCATGTTTACATTTATATCAATAAAACGAGCGGAACAAGTTTTTTCACATTTTTCTATTATTATATTTTATCATTTTTCTAAAATTATATTTTACCATTTTGCATACATTTTCAGGATTAAAAAAAAAAAACTATAATATTGGTGATTTTGAATCGTCTCCATTTGGACAAGTGTGCACATTTCGTAGACAACCCAACTTCTGTGGGCATCTTGAAATTACTTAGAGATCTTAATATCAATAAAATATTTATCGGCATTTTTCTTCAAGTGTGCAAGGTCTGCGTGGTGTAGTTTCACTAATTTTTGGCCAACCAATAGGAGCATTAATTGGCAAAAGAACTTGTTTCGATTAAGTTGTTTCGGGATTTATTTCATTGTCATTCTCTCGCTTTCTATCTTCGTTAGCGTTCCTAAATAATACCAAGTGCCATTTTGAGTTTCTCGTTTTTTGGTGTAAAATGCTTGTTCTTGTTTTTTTTGGTGTGAGATGCTTGACTCCAGATGCTTTCACGAAGATGATACCAACTGTCCCAGTCACTTTTAAGTTGGTAGAAACCAAGGATTTTTTTTAAGATGGAAAAATTTCGTATCGTTATGAAAAACGAAATAAATTATCCAACACTTGGAGCTGATAAGATTTACCTTAATATCAAATTCGAAGAATATCTGTATTGCTTTTGTTTTACTTAAAACATCTGGCAAAACTTATAATGCTTGACAAGCATAATAAGAAATTGCAACTCTGTTGTTAAATGCATTTTCTAAATAATTTTCGACCCGACTTTATCTTCGGTAACGCGTAAAGAGAATTTTATACTATTTTCTTGAAGAAAAATTGATATTTATAATGATATTTCTTAACAATAAATTTCGTTGAAAGTACGGCAGTTTTTTTGCTTTTATCTGACTACAGGAAAACATATGAAGCTTTCCATCAACAAAGTGTTTTTCAGTCTCTCGATTCTTGGTACAAAAAAAACAAAAAACGGAGACAAAGTTGTAGTGACATATCGGTCGCAATGATATTTCACATATTTCGACAAACATATTTATCCTGTTTTCACTATTCGCCCTTTTTATTTTATCGTCTTAATTTTGTTTGCTGTTGTGTTTTCATTCTGCCGTGTATATACATTCTTGGAATAGACAAACAATGTTACCAGACTAATTTATTAAAAACGCCGGAGTGTGTGTTCACATCGTTAACACTGTTCTAAATTTGCACAATTAAAATAATTTTTATTAAAATTTGGGGCATAAAATATTAAAAAATTATAAAATTATTAATGACGACTTTTGAAAATAAGCTGAAAACAATTTAAATCCATAAAAACAATAAGTTTTAAGCACATAAAGCAATTAAATACCGCATGTGAGTGTAAAAGCATGTAAAGCGAAATGACGGATTACATGAAATCAACTGGCAACGTTGGATTTATATTGGTGGTTGTTTGTACGTTACATTTCCAATGCTACTTCTTTTCTCTACACCGTTCTTTGTTTTGTTGAATTTACTACATACTCTTGTATATTATATGATAAAATGTTCATTCTGGAAAGTTAAAGCGACGCAAGGAAAAAAGTAACGATATGTAGTCGCCATTAAGTGAAAATTATAAGAAATCAGATGTGTTAAGGATTTTATAAATAAATGATTGCTTTCAATTGAAAAATATTGGAACAATAAGTGAATGATTTAAATACAAAAACAATTTGTGCGGAAAAAGATATAATGCATTTGTAAAAAAAAATCAAAATATGCTATAGAATGGAAAGTAAAAAAGGTAATAGATATACATACATAAATGCTCTATACATATATGTGTGCATGCAGGTACATATATGTATCTATTTGGCGAACAGTCCCACTAAGATGATATATTTTTCGATTCGGTTTATTAAAATATAATTCATATTTACATAATTTCAATGCATAAATCTGCGTTGATAATCGTATTAGTTATTTAAAAAAAAAAAGAAAAGAACTTTTCTATTCAACTATTAGTGTTTGTTGAATATAGACTTTGAAATCAGTGCAAATATTCATTAAAGTGTGTATACGAAAAGGAAAACTCATGTAAAAATTGATTTTCATTAAATCATATAATTCAAATTGTTTTAAAAAAGGAGCTAAAAGTTTTGGACTAAATCACAATTAAAATCAAACGTTTCAACATTTCCTTGGTTCTCTTCTAATTACTTTATGAAGACTGTTCCTAATTGCTTAAGTTCTTTTTATAAATAGAAATGTGTTCTTTTCTATGCACATCATCAAAAGATTAACAATAAATCAATGTTTGCTACTACGATCGTAAATCATTCAAATACGCATGAATACGTTATCATATTGGTATATGTATATGCGAATATTTACTTACATGTGTTTCTCGTACAACTTTGTTATGGAGCCCCTTATGTCATTGACGCTCAGTTAATCAATTTGATTAACATATGATTATGATTCGAACTCTCCTTTATGTATGTTCTTTTAATGTTATCTGTTTAAGGGCATCTACGTAAAATATCACTTTGGTCGCGCTATTTTTACGATCAAACGACTTTTTTTTTTTTTTTATATGGCGTTACAAATACACACAACAGCTACACGGAAAAAATCAATTAACCAATGGTTTTTGTCGTAAACAATCACGCCAAAGCAAAACTATTTGCATAAAAGTAATGAAAAAATATAAGCATTTAAAGAAGTTGGATCTTTCAAAGCGAAAACGAAATGCCAAAAAGAGTCTACTACGTGGGATCACGTGGGTTAAAGCATAATCGATAGGGGCTTCTCATCCATTCACTATCGACGCGAGCCTTTAATATGTGGATTCGTGAATGAAAGTTAATGGTTTATGTGTAGCAAAAGTTATTAGCACATTGATAGGTCTTTTTTACACTATTGAAGGTAAAATCTTCAACACTCAGTTTCCTTCTAAATTATATTAAATTTGCGTGCCGCAACATGATTGCGTCCCCTTTGCGAAGTTTTTTCAGAACAGTTTTGAATTAAACCACATGTTTGCGAGTAAGTGTAAAGTGGCTATTACCTGATGTAAATATATAATCTGTGTATATTTAGCTTATGCGTAAGCAGTAAGTTTTAAGTAAATTCGTAGAAAGGTCTTATTTAGTTACCTAGATTTCGAGAGAAAATAAACCTTTCAATGTTCGCATATCAGTTATCCTTAAGTAGAAAGATAGGGACGGATGGAGCACGTTCAGCAATTACTTGACCATATCCCCGATAATTAAGGTCTTAGTCAGTTAAAGTCACTTAAATTAAAGGCCTCAAGAAATATCGACACTGATCCAAATTTCATATCTAGCTCATGTGTGAGTTAAAAAAAAATGGTCTGCACGGATTTTGCATGTACATAAATCAAACCCACATGCGTGAGTAATTTAATAGTTGAGGTATAAATGAGTGTCTCTCACAATAAGTAATCTCCTATCACTGCGTTTATTACGCTAGCTACATCTAAATACTACTTTGACGTCCGCGAGACACACAAACTTGGTGACCGCTGGCCTAAAGTAAATATAAGCGTTTTGAAAAGCTTTTTTTTTTTCTTTTTGTCAAAATGTCGTCATTTTTCAATAAATTTCTAAATGAGTTTTGAAAATATTTGTGCAATATTGTAGACATGTCATATTTTGTGGGCAACAAAGTTTATAAATTATTTTTTTTGTTTGTTATATTTTATTATCACCGTTACGTATGCATTTGTTGTCGATCGTCTAAAGTAGCCTTAAAATTGGATGCGTTTAACCATGCGCCAAGTTTGCAACCTTTACATGTCTTTGGGAAAAAACAAGGAGATTGACCTGAAGACACGAAAGTGTTCCCCAATTCGTAAAATTCACATCCTTCGATTATTACTGGCATTGGACATTACATTTTGAATTCTTTAGGTTCATTAATTTCTAAGCGAATTTCGATTATATGTTTGTTGTTTGGATTTATTGCAGGAAAAAGATTTTTGTCTATTTTAGTATGACCAGTCACTCAAGCCATGTTCTCCATACGTGTAATAAGGCGATAGGCAGAAAAGAGAGGAGAGAGTGAGAAAGAGAATTGGGGAGAGACCGCCGCCTACGGGGGCGCATGTGACCAATCGCTAAATGCTATGCCTTTATCGACTGAACATTCACTATAACTACAACGAAGTATGGTTTATCGCACTGAGATTTGAATTATTTCCTCCAAATCATTTTTTTGCATTCAATTTATAGTTCGTTTCTTTGTTCGTATATCAAGTGACTGAAGCTACATGAAAATCTTAAATATTATCTCACTTTCCAGTATACTGGGTCCAAAAAGTAGGACTCATTTTTCGCTTTTACAAATCCTCAAACTTGAATAATATTTCTTGTTAACAGTTTTGCTCGGCGGAAGAAATTCATAGTGCGCAACGCCACGATAACCGAACAAAACTGTTAACATAACCTTAATTTTTGAGCGACTTTGGCTCGGTTTTTTCAGTTTTGGCTCACCTTTTGCACAACATTCGTTCGATTGATCGGTTGTTCCCGGATCGTGTGCGTAGATCCAAGTCTCGTTGCCCGCTTTTAATGTACAATGCTGTTGTTTTCTTATAATTTCTTCCTATGATTACTATCGGGTGGCCTCTTCTAACGGTTAATCTAGTCTTCACAGTTTTGGTGAAGACAAACTAGAAAAAGTTCGAGTAAAGCCAAAAATCTGTGCATTAGAATTGCAAAATATTTTACTAGCAGTGAGCTTGACAGTTGACTAAGCATGACGCTTTTTAAGCTGGGCTTAGGAAAAATTTGTATCACGCTTTATATTGATATCTGTTTCTGTGCATCATATTCTTTCCCTGATTATATTCTTTCCCTTATCGTCTTGACAGTTCCCGTTAACCTCCGCACCGAACTTCAGAATTGTTCTTCCTATGAACTGCGAGTAATAATTCTTCACTAACGTTTCGTCCACAATTATGTGTATTTTCAAAATTACTTTGTACCCCTTAGCTGGGACAAAAATGTGAAAATAAAATCGAGCTTACGTCTCAAGCATACTTAGTTACTGTAAAAGACCCAAATTAAGGCTGTGTATTAATTAGTAGGGTTCCATATATCAAAGCGTGAGATTATGCTTGCATTTGAAAGCCTTGCGCGTTCTAGGGTATGCAAGACATAAACACGATTTATATGCTGAATGACAGGAATTTCGGCACCGTGAAAGATCACACGCAAAATCCAATCTAATCTGAACATAATTTCTTTCTTGTTTCCTCTCTTTAGAATCAAAGAGGAGCTTGGTGAAATTCATTGTTGAAAAATTGCATTAAGAATACTTATAGCCAATTGGAGAGCTGAAGAAGCGAACATATGTGATGTTAAATCATATTCATCAGAAAAAAGTGTACCGACCGACAACTTGACTACGTAAACTTTTTCGCATATGAAGTTGTTCTTATTACATTTCAGACGTAGTGTCTGACAAAGTCTCAGACTTAATTAGACCTAATGTTACCGCTTTCGAAATCAAGTGGTACGATAAGAAGAACTCTTACAAGAACGTAATAGGAAGCTAAGAGTAAGCTTTGTCAGAGGAACGACGTTGCATCTGCTGATGAGAGCAACGTTTTTAGGTCCGATGAACGAGTAATGGTTCGGCGTAAAGGAAATGAAAAAATACGACTGCGAAACTTGAGGCCTATGGTAAAACATGGGAATGGTCGCGTTATGGTTGGGGGATATATTGGAGCCAATAGAGCCGGAAAATTGGGTTATTTCAGGGTATTGAGGGAAACTTTTAAAGAAAGTCGGGGAGAAACTTAATATTTTGGAGACGCTCAAATACTAGCAAGTTAACGCCCCCAAGCACAAGTCTCGCTTAATTCAGAATGCCGCTTATATAGCCGCTCCAAAGTGCCTCACCCTTCTCCCCAATCACCAGACAAACCCTATCAAAAATATGTGGAATGAATTAGATCGCCGTTGACGAAATAGACTACAAAACACACTGCAAGGAGGATGGAATAAGATCTCTCGTTTTTCCACAGAAAAAGTTATACAAAAAATGGCAAAACATTTAAATGGGCGTGTTGCTTTTCCGAGCACCTGCAGTTATTTAATTTTCTTATTTACTGCTATAATATTTTGTATTATGTGACTACTAGTAGCACAAATTGATGGAATAAACCTTTGTGGTTGGACAATGGAGTAAGCTTGACGGGCGTTAATTTTTTGTCGACAGAAATACCAAATATTAATGACTCTCACTGTATATACGTTTGAGCAGAAAAGCCTCTAAGTCGATTTCGCGATGCCTAACTGTTATCCATTGTAGAAATGATTTTAAATTTACACACAATGGTTGAGAAATTACTCGCTTCACATTGACGATCAGTAATTTTAAGATTCAATACCAATTATAGCATATTAGTTATTCCATATATATGTAGCCAGGAACACATAAGTGGCACGAATTTAAACCAAAAGTTTAATTAATATTTTTTAACTCAATGATTAAAGGATTTTCTTCCTTGCTGATAATGTGGTTTAGTGCTACTATATAGAAAATTTGTTGTTACATTATTTTTATATATAGGTACAGAGTACCATACGCCTTCGATTGCCGGGTAGTACCGGCTCTTGAACATGCTGCGTTATTTCCGCTTATGTGTAGTTCTTCGCTAATGAATGAAAATTGGAAAGTATTTGTTGTTTGAGAGATTTATATGAAACGTAAGTCGACCCGGTTCCCGTTTATTAGCTTAATTTTATCCTCAGAGAAAACACTTTGTAAAGCTTTACTTTAGAAGCGACGAATCCTTATGTACGAAAAATGAACGTGCATGGCTCGAGTTTAGGACAGTAAGGTTATATACTAAATGACTATTTTGGACGAATTTTTGTTTGTTAAAATATTTAAAAAAATTACATTTTGTTTACATAGGAATGCTAATCTTTTGTAAGAACGTTTATATAAGCGAAGTTTCAACAAATGGTCCCATGCCATCTATATTTTCTTTACTCATTTAATATGCCACAATGCGGCTTTTCGCTGATCTTTTTCATTTTTTGAGAAATATTAAAATTCGAAAATTTTGTGCATTGTTTTGTTTTTAATGAATTCTTCAAAATGTTACGTTATGCCAGGAATAAAGGATGTTTCGATTTAATGCCTTTTGAATAGCGTTTGTTCAAAACATGTCTCTCATCACTAAAATGTCTCGACCTATTGAATGGACAGACTTCAGACCAATTTTGGTAACCGTTTGGTGTGATAAAATGTCGGCGTATCCGAAGACCTTCAGCGTGTTGCGTACACAAGCACAAGCTATAAATAGAACAAAGTTCTCTAACCCGAGTCATAATAATAAAGTTAAAACATTATTACGTTTTCTTGATTATTCATTCTCGAATCGTCCATAACCGTTTCACCACTACAACACAAGCTGCCGGCAAGCCTTTTAAAGATTTCAAATCATATTTCAACGTGGCTTGCTAGCTTACATTGTTTAGTCCAAAACCTTAAGATTTTCTTGCGATAAGCAATTATCCATAAAATGTTCGTGATGCCTTAGGTTACCATCCAGAATAAAAACAAATTTATTGACATTGCAAGTGCGTGGGTCAAGCGTGTCTTCTATCCAAATGTCCCCTATGTCCATGCCAGGAGGAAGCACGCCAGACAGCTCATTATATATATGTATTTCTCGTAAGCTGAGAAAAATTCGACTTTGCTTGTTGTATAAGAGCTTACTGTTGCAAACAATCCTTATATGAGATGGAGATCCAAGCAATAAATAGATTAGAGGCAGTTAATATTTATGTTTAACTATCGTTATCGATCAATTTTCATTATAAAATATTAGAAATTAAACCTTTTTGCCATAAAACAAGTCTTTTTTTCTCGTATCAAAGATTCTCGTATCCAAAAATTGCCGCATCTGATTCAAATTTTTCACATCAACGTCTAAATGATTTTTGTGGAGAAATTTTTAGCATTAAATATATTTCATAACCGATTTTTTTTTCTAATTAAGGATCATATGAGAACAAGAGGAGAGTATTTCGCTATATTAAGTTAACGTGAAGTTAGCGAAAGTGTGGATGGGAAGGGACGGTTCTTCGAACTTTCCCTCGAGTCAGGCGTTTATAAAAAATAAACCTTTATACATAAAAGTTTGGATCCTTTCGGAAGAACCGAAGCGTGCCACGGTTTCATCTATAGGTCCATAAAAATAAGTCTGGGAGGAAATTTATTTTCAACTTTTCAGTTCATTGAAATAAAAGCTTGTCCTAGTTTATTTAGCCTTTTAGGTACAGAGTAATGAGGTCTCTGACAAGCGAACTAACTTAATGCGGATAACGTCTTGTTCATACTCCCTGTTTTGCAAATTTTTCAAAATATTTTTGCAAAATATTTTCTTACTGAATAGAGGAGAACATTGTGAGAGGACGCGGCCAAACGTTAAACACCCTACACCACTTTGTTTAATACAGTTCACTATTCATATAATGTCTTTTGAGAATAAGCTTTTATATGGCGAATGGTCGGAAATGTGGTCCGATCTGAAATGTTTTCAATACCGATCGTCCTAGAGCCGAAACAAATCGATGTAGAAAATTTCATCACAACTTTTCAAACATTGTGCCCTGAACATTAGAAAAAAATACTGGCAGACAAATTTGGATTGACGAAAAAGTGATTGTGAATGGATCGCCATAACAAAAGGCGGGTCTATCTCAAGTCCTTCTGGTGGTTGCGTGCATATGCATAAACTTAATATACGTTTGTACCATAAGTACTGGTATCAAAATATAATAAAACATTGACATGGCGAAATGAGTGCACACACGTGTATCTTAAATTAAAGGATTTTTGCAATCAAGTACACATAAATAGTTTTCGGTAAATATCTCTCGGAATTATGTTCACTGTGAGTATTTCTTTTTAATATTTTTGTTAATTAAAAGTTAAACCTGATATCCTATTTTTCCAGCCCCCGCTAAAGCATTTTTAATTAGTTTTTAAACTTTTTTTTAGGATGAAAGAATAGGTGATAGGAACAGGTGGACAGAAAAGTAGATGTTTGCTCTTCTATGTTGGTGGAAACTTATCCTTTCCCATTTCCTCTTATTATATATTATATTTATCGTTTAGTTACAAAGTAGGGGTAATTCGCCATTTAAAAATGGTGTTGTTAGAGTTTTGTTATTTAGAGTTAAGTATGAACACAAACTTGACATAGGTTCAGTTCAAAAATATCAGGTGGACAGTAAAACATTTGTATATATGCAAAAACTTAAAAATAACGCAATATTTTGTACTTCAAGGTAAAAGTAATCATCCTTGTACAAGCCAATAGGCGGTTTAACCATCTTTGATTTTAACGACAGCTTCGATTCCTTTAGACATAGCTGAAAATAACTTGCAGGAGATCTCTACTGGGATTGTATACCACTCTTTTTGAACATTTTCCAAAAATCCTTTTTTATTGCTACAAAAAACAACTGACGTGGCCATTCAATGATATCCAAGCCATGCTCCCGGAACCATGCTTTCTCCAAGTTGGATGAACGTTGCACATCGTCATCATACTGAAATTTCCAAGCAAGTAGCATATCATACTCCGCTTACGGTGGCATTTTCAAGAAGGTTTTATATAGAAATCTCGATATATCAGACTGATATCCTGTAACTGTGGTGTGAAATTTTTTTCCTTTTGATTAACGTACATTTCTTTCCTCGTCATTTTCAAACAAATTGTCAAAAAATGCTTCGTCACTCCAAAGGATGTGTCTACACTTTCTTCCGCCTTCGGATTTATATCAATTTTTATGGACTTTGGTATTCTTTGCTCTTCTTCAAATTAACTTTGCTGAGCTATCATTTCTGGTAGATTGTCACCTAGTAATTGTCGATTAATATTCTCTATTTCATTGGAAATTGCTCTAGACGACATGAAGGCATCTCGCTTTGCTAAAAGTATCATGCGAGCATCGCAAGCACACCAAGTTTTTTCAATTGCTCCTCGTCTCTTAATACTTTTTTTGGGAGGTTTAAAGCATTCATGACGAAATGTGCGACTCACCTAGTGCTGGGGTAATAAATTTGCATGTTTTTCCCTGATTTCAGAACTGATGTAGTATTCGTTTTCCTTCTTCACTACAATGATGTGCTCGATCCATTCAATATTATTAAAAAAATGAATTCATATTGCATTTTCTTCTCAAGAAATACGACTTATCTTTACAATCCACTTCCAAGATCTAAATCCAAAAAAAAACTAGGTTCGGCTGGAGCCCTTTTGAAATTCTTGTGCAATTTTGAAAACAATATCTTCATATTTTACTGCGTAGTAGTTGGGCAAAAGGACAGACGGACATGCTTAAATGCGTTCGGAATTCGATGCTGGTCGAAAATGTAAATACTTTATGGGGTTTTTGAAGTTTGACTCTGGACGTTATAAAGATATTGAAAAAAAAAATGAACCTTTGATACCAGGGGAATATTTACAACAGACGGACATTCCGAAATTGCTTCACAATTTGGTGCTTATCACAAATGCATGCAGGTACTTTATGGAGTCTTTGAATGGTCCTTCTGGGAGCTGCAAACGTTTTGACATGATGAATATACGCCTCATCCGTCGGTGGTGGGTATAAAAACAGCAACAGCAGAGCCATTTTCGCGGGACATCTTTAATTTATGGAGCATGCAGTGTAACGGCTGCATGTATAAAACAAAGCTCGCCTTGTCTGCAGGCCGACTGTTAGAGGGGGCTTTGGGACCGTTGAATTTTTAACAAAAAAAGGAGGCAGTATTTTACTAATAAACGAGGTTTAAATTTCAACTAACTTACTATTCTTGCTCCAATTCTAATATTTATTGTTCTGAATAAGAAGAAGAAGCCGTGCAGTTGCATGCTGCAACGTTATCCCAACTAAGCGTTCACAGGAAATTCCAACGAGAAGTGAAATTTTAAACCAACCTCTCAATAGGGCCATTGTTACATGGGTCGTATGACAGATTGTATTCTATTCAAAACAAAAGCCGTTCATAGTCACAGGACACTTTCAAATCACCAAAGTCATGTTCAACAGCATGGTCGAAAATGTGCAGTTACATCGACGGACCAAAAACTGCACTAAATTGTCATTCGTTGTAGTCGGAAGGGTTGTTCGTTCCATGTTCTTGTTTCTTCATGTTCCGGAACCACAAATGCGAAAGCTATTTACATACCTAAATACATGAAAATTTCTCTAATCAGTAAAACTCATTGTGCTTAAACTAATCATGGTCTGGTTCACGCATTTCACGCACCCAACTAGCGAATGTCTCTTAAAGCTTTGTTGAAATGTTTTTTAGACATCAAAATGCATTGAAGTTCCAAAGAAGGATGGGAAGATATTCATTTTGTCAAAAGCTTTGCAACGAACAGAAGGAAACTTCAGAGAAGCTCTAAAGTGCGTTTAGGCTTGATCAAATTCTGGATCGATATAAATATGTCCGCCTGTCTTATGTCCGCAAGCGCACAAATATAAGCTTCAAGTTTGACAGAAACGCAACTTTGAGTCCAAAACGAGCCTCATCGTTCCAGGGACACATCCACAGTACAACTTTGGCTGAGCCCCAATCTGTTTTTAAAAGTAAAAAAGAAAATGAATCTTTTTCCACTAAACTAGAGCAGATATAATGATAAAAACTTGGATGACCCTGCGTTGCCTAAACAAAAATGGCAAACATCGGCCTCGTGCACTCGGTATTATATGGTATCGAAATTTAATTTTTTAAAATTTTTCTAAAATAATAGCGGTGCTTATGAAAGATACGGTGAACGCCGTGTATGCTACTTATATGGTGAGACTTGGCAGATGCAAGCTGACATTTCCATCGGAAAGTTTATCAAGTCTGATCATAAGTCTCTTCAGATTACCTTTCGTTCGCGAGCATGAAGAATAAATTGCATGGATAAGGATTTTTGTCGTAAGGAGAAGCCGCTAATGGCGTCAAGCGAAATGGGAAAAATATTACGAGAAGTGGTTCGAATAATGGTTCGAAGTAAGAATGTATAACGGTTTCTAAAGGAGAACAGTTTAAGGAGCAAGAAAGCATTTTCTAACAACAAATTATTGTTTTTTGATTACGAGGCTTAAAATATAAACAATGCCTTACGCGTATATGTAGTGACCTGACTACAATCGTTTATAGAGTAAATCAGTTTGTGGATTTGGATAAGTAATTCATTAATAATTGACATTCTTGATGGTCAACAAATTTTGGGACACCTGTCACATATATTAAAACAGTAAGTAACGATCAGGTCGCCAAATTTTCATACATAAAATTTTCCAAAATATTTAATGCCTTGAACGCATTTGATTGGAAAGCTTATACCTATCTATAAATATTTAATAAAGGGGGCGGAAAGTAAGAGTCTAGTACAAAATAGTGTTTTGTTATTGATATTACATTCCGTAGTTGATCGCAGAGTGTCCACAGGTTTAGTTGTTTCGAATGCGATTCTTCTAACCTGGGAAAACTTTAGGCAGTCACACTGTATATGGTTTGTTGAAAGAATTTGTCCACCATTGCAGATTAGAGAAAAAGACTTTTCTAGGATCCTGTGGTGTGTTGCAAGTGCATGGCAAAGGCCGATTTTCGCAAATGGTTTGGCTTTTATGTTGACAATATTTGTTGCTGTTAACAAGGGAGTAGTGCAGTGCTGGTAGCATAATGCTTCCATAACATTCTCTTTAACTTTCCTTCCAATGTAAATTTGAACTTTTCCACGATATCGTCCCTAATTAGGCATGGAGAAGCAGCAGTCTTCGCCGCTCGATCAGCTTGCCCATTTCCCAATAAACCGATATGACTAGACACCCATAGTATTTTCATCTTATTACCGTATGTTATAATAGTTGTCCTTATTTGTTAGTGGTTTCCCAGTTCCAAGTCGAGGGATCGTTCTTAACGCAGACAAACTATCAATGACAATAACAGTTTTGAGTTTGTATTTTTTTTTTTAGCAAGATTCATAGTCGCCCGCAAATTATGGTCCGAAAGAGAACGTAGGTAAGACAAGGTGTCCTACTTACCTAGGACGTAATATCAGCCCGTCCGAAAAGAAAGTTTGGATCGTCCGTCTGTCTACATAAATGCTTCCGCTTAGGCGTATGTTTAGTGAGTGGAATCGTCTGAGTAGTGTTTGATGAATAAAAAGTGGAACCATCCCACTACTGCCGAAGTGCTGCCTATAGTTGATTTTAAATAATTAAGCAGAACTGAAGCATCTACCACAACATGGTTAGTTGAAAAATTATCAGACTTAGAGCAGACTTAGTGTAAGAGATATGAACCTTCCCTTTCCAGTTGGCTTTTATCTTTGTTTATTTAATATCTATTTTTTATTTTATTTTATTTACTTGCACATGAAACGCAGCTAAGACAATTTGACAGTCGAATTCAATTGACTCTTAGAAGTAAATCTTACACTAATTAATATTAAAATCTAATATAAAGTATATAAGGGGAATAAATAAGAAAGGGAAATAAAAAAAGAAAAAAAGCATGCACACAACTAGCACAGAGGCACACCCACAACCAGCAGAGAATCAAATTGCAAGTGAACCCCTAAGCCATCGCAAACATGCAAAAGCTTGGCAACCGATACAGTAAACAACACCAATTAATTTTCGAATCATAATGAGATATTAAGATAAAAAGCTAGTTGAAATACGACATCGACAAATCGCGCGTGTTAAGCAAAATTGTTTTGATAGGCTTTAAAGAATCCGATATTAGGATTAAGTGATAGACATCATTTAGGTTTCTGCAAACAACTCCAAACGGGTTAAACAGCTCATAATTATATACACAATGACTCAGCTAAATTAACATATAGTGCCTAGGAAAGCGGTTATGGACATTAAAGCTTATCTCACAAAGTAGTATGAACGAATTGCTAGCACCATTAATTACCTTAATTAAGAAGGAAACATCAAAAATAAATCTACGTTTCTTAAGTGACGGTAAGGATAACAGAAACAACCTATTTTCATAAGAAGGCAGAGAGACAAGCAGTTTCCAAAACAAATTTCTAAGGGCAAACAGACAGAATTGCTTTTGAACGGATTCAATTGAATCTACGTTACACCTAGAGGAGGGAGACCATACAATCGTGGCATACTCAAGTATTGCAAACGTATAGCTTTTTTGTCAGCTCTTTGGACCATCAACCAGGCATGACACCAAGCGAGGATTTACCTTTACTTGCAGACCGCTCAATGTGCAAATTAAAACTGAAGAAGAGTTATTAGGGGTGTTCCATCCCTAAGGCCGAGTAAGCAAATGTTCTCGACCGGCAACTCAACGGTCATGGGTTCAAATCTCAAGTACAGTAGGGTTTTCAATAAAATCGATAGCCTTAAATACTCACGCTGTAAGAGTTTAGTCTTAGAACTTGTAAATTAATAATAATATTAATAAGGGGAGTGGCCTCTTCGTACTACTCCATCAATTTGTTGAAAAAGATCCGTATAAGAAAGTATACGATTTTCGTCTTGGATTTAGAGGCCTAGTGTGTCCAAATGAGAGATTTTGCACATTGCAGTAAATAGCACATGAGCCTTTATACAAAAACGTTGTGGACGTTCGATGTTTGAACCTTGAACTTTCTTGCTTGAAATTTGATGCATGAGCCAAATGAAAGTATCGGCGATTTTGATGATAAACCGTTATTGCAATAATGTACTTGGAAATAATCAAAATTGCATAGATTTGTTTTTTAACAAATTTTTAAGATTAAAATATTTTTCCAATTAAACAAATCGTCAATGACACAATAGGCGCAGTTCAGGAAATGAAAAATTAAAGAAGGGTGAAATTGCAACATTTTTTTATTTGTTTTGAAAGCAAAGTGCTTTGCTTGTAAAGCACTTTCGATATAAAAGTTGACGCGTTGGATAGATTGAGAAATCGAAAAAAGAATAAAAATAAATGAAAAGTTTACATTTAATATCCTTGATATGAATTTTATAATTACTTTTTACATATTTTTCTATTTTTAGGAATTAACCGGACGACGTAATGTTATTACAACTTTAAAAAAAAAAAAAAAAAAGAAAAAACATTAATGATTAATACAAAAAAGGGGAAAAACGAGAATAATTCCTGCATACGAGAGAAGCAAAAAGAATGGTATATAAAATACAAATTATTATTAATGAAACAAGAAACCACCAGCAGTTGAGGCAGCTTCTAGATCTTCAGAACAGTTCGGAATATCTCAAGCGAGCGTTAATATTTTCTGTACGTGTGTTAAGTTTTAATAAATTGTAATTTCCTTTAGTAATGCTATCGTCATATCCTTTTGAATTAAATATTTTTTTTATTTTTTTTGTACATCAATGATAAGTTCGCAAAATAGACTTGTTCGTGAAAAAGCTTGGCTTGAGATACATGCGCCTCCAACTAATTGGTGCATTATTTTTTGTAATATGTTGTATTTCTTTTCTTATTTTTTGGAAGAGTAACTTTTAAAAACATGTCATCGCAAACAAGTGGCGGCAATAATAATAATGCTAGTGGTGTGGTAAGTGGAGGAGGGGTTAATAATGCCCCACCCGGACAAAGTGGTTCCGGCAGCGCTAACAGTGTTAAGTCTAATTCGAAAATGTCTATTGATCATCAGGCCACACTTGATAAAGGGTTAAAAATGAAAATAAAGCGAACTAAGACCGGAACGAAAACATCGGAAGCAAAACATGAAATTGTAAAGGCTACAGAACAGCAAAACGGCATACTCGCTGCAAATAGTGGATGTAATGCGAATCTTGATGAAAATACTGGTGGCAATTCTTCGAATACATCCAATTGCGGCCCGAACGCGTCGTCTAATAATAGCGGTACCAATTTACAGGCCGGAATTAGTTCAAACTCGAATGGCAATAAGAAACATGTTGGAAGTAATAACAGTAACCAAAGTAATAGCCACAATTCAAGCAATAACACTAGTATGATGTCTTCGGGCGGTGGCGCTAATATATCAAATAGTTCACAAGGTACGCCGCAGGGTACGAAGAGGGGCAGCTCAGGTCATCGCAGAGATAAAACTAAAGAGAAAAATGCACATTCCAATCGTGTAAATGTTGACAAGTCTACCTCACAAACGAATGAAAAGGAAACGGGAGAAAAATTGACATGTCAATGTAATGGAGATATTATTGGAGCTAATGCCACGGTTCCATGTTCGAATAACTTATGCATTCGTCGTAACGAGAGCAATAAACTTCCCGAGCGGATGGCAAATTCTAACTCTAATACGATTTCCAGTGCATCAGTTCCACCCGGTGTTTTTACACCCACAGTGGATAATTTAAACGCTTCAGGGACATCTGCATCGGCTGCTAACATATTAACTGCCACAACCACTGTCAGTTCGGCAACGATAGCCCAGGCGTCATCGAATAGTGGTGGTACTAACGCTCCAGGACCGCCGAACAAAGATAATTCCTCGACTGCTAATGGAAACATGAAAGTTTCTCCACATATTGCTGCACAATTAGCTGCTGCTGCAGTTTCAAATACATTTAGCTCTAATACATCCAATAGTGGCGGAACAAATATCTCAAACACAAATTCTATTTCTTCAGATTTAAAAACATCATCGTCATCACTAGCTTCGGGGACCGGTAATTCAGTGCAGGTGGCCAAGCATATGGCACCTGGTATCATATCTGCCACTATGCATCATACTATTTCAGTGCCCGTTACGTCTCACTCATCCACTATACAACATGGAACGACCCCTAGTGGTAGTCCACCAAAATTAAATTGCGGAAATTCTGCAACAAATCTGAATGCCGATGAGACCTCTCGCTCTCCACCAGCTAAACGAACAAAGCATTCGTCAGCTGGCGAAATGAATACAGTTAAAGAGATGGTTGATATTTGCGTTGGCACTTCTGTCGGCACCATCACAGAGCCGGACTGCTTAGGTCCCTGTGAACCTGGTACTTCAGTTACATTAGAAGGTATTGTTTGGCATGAAACTGAAGGTGGAGTTTTGGTGGTCAATGTGACCTGGCGCGGTAAAACATACGTTGGTACATTATTGGATTGTACCCGCCATGATTGGGCTCCTCCAAGGTGAGTATGACGATGATATGCTGCATAATTTAAATTTCATCGTTATTCGCTGTAAGAACGGAAAGCATATCTAGTGAAGTCGTTTTTTTAATCGCCTGAGATATCGTGTTTACTTGTGTTATTACTATGAGATAAACTTGTGCATATTTTGCACAAGTAGATAGTTCCCATTCGGTGATGCAAAGTGAAAATTTTAATTAAGATATCGGGATGTGCTGAATTCGCTTGATCATTTACATTAGCGTTATTAATTTTGGCAAAAATGTTTATAAAATTTTCAGATTCTGTGATTCACCAACCGAGGAATTAGATTCTCGTACGCCGAAGGGTCGAGGAAAACGTGGTCGTAGTGCAGCAATTACGCCCGATTTAAGCAATTTTACTGAAACCCGCAGTTCTGTAAGTTTTGTGTATATAAAGAACAAAAACGTGTGAACGATTTTGCAAAATTTTTAAATCGATCGTAATTTCTTCTTTTAATACAGATTTATTTTTCTCATGCACAGGTCCATTCCAAACTTCGGAATGGGTCTACAAAGGGAGGTCGTGCAGCCGCACGTACCTCAACCACTACTACGACTTCAGGTAGCAATTCTATTGTAAATACATCAAATAATACCGGTTCAATGCCGCCTGGCAACGGCAACGGGGGTACAACTCCCAGTACATCACCTACCGCATTTCTTCCACCTCGCCCTGAAAAGCGTAAATCAAAGGACGAGCCACCTTCGCCAGTTAATGGAGAAAATGAGACTTTATCATTGAACATGGTCAATGCAAGCGGTATTCCTATTTCGGCAAGTGGAGGAGGCTTGGCCACTCAACCACAAAGCTTACTCAATCCCGTAACGGGTTTAAATGTACAAATTAATACAAAAAAATACAAGACTGCGTCACCTTGCGCTATTTCTCCAGTGCTTCTAGAATGTCCGGAACAGGACTGTAGTAAAAAATATAAGCATGCAAACGGATTGCGTTATCATCAATCACATGCTCATGGCGGCGTTGCCTCTATGGATGAAGATTCGCTTCAGTTACCCGAAATTGAAGAGCCTCCATCGACACCATCGCCGGGTCCTATAGCGGCACCGCCGCCAGCAATCACACCGAATTCAACCGACATTCCAGGAACTGTAGCATCGGCTAACAACAACCCTAATGTGACTGCGCCACATTCTTCAACGCAAGAATCTAGTACTGTTACAACATTCGGTAATTCGACAGCCAACTCATCATCCGAATCAACTGTATGCACATCTCGAAGTATTTCAAATATGCCACAGACCACGCCAAGTGCCAGTCTCCTAGTTACTGCTAGCGCACAAGGTCATGAGCAGATTTCTGGCGTACCTTCCGCTGGGGGCAGCATAACCGCGGGAACATCTAATCAAGCTCTGACACAGCAAAAGCAACAGCTAGTTGAACTAGCGACTGTTACTAGCGCAAGTGTTTCTAACGTAACGCCACTAGAACAAAATCAACAAACTATGCTACAGCATGGACCTCCAGGTAGGGAAAATTTATTAAATTTGCCCATATGTATGTATTTTTCCATTAAATATGGCAAAGCAATAGTTTTTGGTAATATATTTATTAATAATAAGGTGAACACATGCCTGGCCTCATATCCTATCGGCCTAGTCCACCGTTTACTCCAAAGAAAGACAAAAGAAGGAAAAAAACGAAATTCTCATGCTCTATAATACGGAGTGGTCGCAATTGAGATCTTCTATTTTCAAAGTAAAAGTTTTTGTTTCAGAGGCAGATGGGCGTTGTAGGCGTGATTTTGAAAATTTTAGGTCAATTCCAAATTATTGTACAAATTTTTTAGCGATACCTTCATTTTCGTTACGCGGAAGGATGTTTACCAGAAATACTAAACCTGTTGCAAACAGGCAGGTGGACAGACGAGCAGGCGGGCGTGTTTGCGTGCATTCAAACTTTGAAATTGGCCAAGAATTTGTACACTTGATTGGGGTTGTGAAGCTTGTTAGTGCGCGTTGTAAAGTTATTGAAAAATAATTAAATTTTGATACACTATACTATTGGGTAGGCGTTGTCATTTTTTCCCTTTTCGTGCACAAATAATACAGCATCACCCGTAAGAATATGCCTTGAAATTCTTGTACATTTATGTGGTATAGTTTACGAGTAATGAGCAAAAAATCAATTTTTCATTCTTTTTACAAAACATAGTTGTTCTCAGTTTACGTGGTGTTGTGGGCGTGCTCTTCGACAGATTTGGCCGACTTTAAACACCAATCTGCAAGCAAGAACTTTCACTGTTTCTGCCAAATTTAAAGTCGATAGAGTCAGGAGAATGTTTGCAACAGACGTTACACAGACGGGCAGACAGTCAGACGGCATTCTTAAATCGATTTAAGATTTGATGATGATTAAGATGATGCTTTGTGGGGTCCCTGATGCTTCCTTCTCGGCGTTGCAAACATTTTGACAAAATGAGTATACCTCCCATCCTTCGGTGATGAGAATAATAAGAAGTTTTATACCAAGTCTTCACTATTGGTAGTATAAAGCTCAAGTATGGTCGACAAGCAAAGGACATGTGATCTCAATTTATTTTTTTGTCGATTGACAACTTGCTTAAACTCTAGTTAATCGTCCATATACTTTTATGCATTATTTATTATCCTTCCAAGAAGCATATATATATATATATATATATATGTATATATATATATATATATAAAGAACCTTTGTTTTATATTTTAGCAAAATCCGGTGTCCTTCGTTTTGGACAACAAAATGAATCAAAATCGAACAATGCTAACCTACTGACTGGAAGCTTGCAGTCGCTACCTGTTACTTCGCAACAAACGTCTACATCTTCGGCACCAAATCCTCCATCTTTGCCAGAGCAAGCTCCGATACGTCCTATATCAACCTCTGTTAGCAATGATTTCAATAGCCAACTAGCGAGCAATTCTGCGCAAACCCCAATGTCGCAGCAAAATATTCCAATGGCTGGTAAACCCATATCGTCCTTTGGTTTGGTTGGAAAGCAAAAGAAGAATCGTAAGTCACCGTGCCCTGGTGAATATGATGAAGGAGGAGTTAGCGGGAATAATATTACATCGCGTGATGATGTTCAAAGTCCTGCCTACAGTGATATTTCTGATGACTCTACGCCGATACAAGACGCAGACGCACTTGAGAAAAATCAATCAGCGAAACACATTGATTTGCTGAAGAAGCCGCCGGAAATCGAAATGCCCGGATCAGGAGGGAATATTTCAGCGGGACAACATTCTTTACCGCCATCTTTGGGTGGCTACAATATGTATCAATTCTTTCAACAGCAACAATTCATAGTTCAACCCTCTGCAGAACAACAGCAACTAAGCAAACCAACTATACCTACAGGAATAGTTCAGCCTTCAAATCAAATATCAACGCAACAAAGTTCCCAACATTCTCAGTCACAATTATCTAATGCACATAATTTACAACAGCAGCAAAGTTCGAATCATATGGACTACAGTAATAAAACTAAAGATCCTCCATTAGATTTGATAACGAAGAACACAGCAAATCAACAGCAGCCTCATCAACTCCAGGATTCGAATAAATCTCAAGATCTGACCATGCCTCCGCAAACCACCTCAAATAATTTGAGTAATCCTGGTCCCGTACCAACTTGTGGAAACTTATCGGCTAATTTAAACAGTCTGACGTCGCTAGGGCCAAGCGCCGTACCGCAACCTACTCCTTCGAAATCAATATCACATTTTTATCCTTTCAAGTAAGTATAACGTAGCGACGTACTGACTACGTGCGTAAATTGTTTTGAAGCTAGCAATAGAAAAAAAAAAACCTATAAAACGTTAATTGGCAAAACTTAACCACTAACTGTATTCCATGCGATCTTCAACTCTAGTTATATCCCATCGGGCTATCCATATAGTGTGGACTCTAATTATGGTCCAGTTTCGATAGTCTCCTCGGAGGACTCTTCTAAATTAGGTGGACATGCAGGTGCTCAGAGCCCTGTTGAGCAAGGATCGCAACAACAAATACCTGCCGCTATGATAAAGGAGGAGCGAACGAAGGAATCACACAGTCCCCAGGAAACGCTTAAACCTCCACCACACGTAAACAAAATCATAAAATTCTATACAAATTTTTTCATACGCATGTAATTTTAGATTAATCCAAATAAAATGATCAAATCTGAGCCTATAACTAAGCAGGAGCCAAACAAAATGGACTCGTCCCCAAATGTAAATGTAGTAACTTCCCAGCAAGTTCCTCAGCAACCGCTTGCTCTTCATCCAAAAGATATGCAAACCTATACAAGTATCTACCAACGTCACCCCATTAGTTTAGCCCCTCAACAATTGTCGCGAGAGGAAGAGCTGCGCAGGTAAGTAATTTTTAAATGTATTGCAACATGAAACGGCTATATCTTATATAATTATATATATTCCAGATATTATGTGTTCTCGGACCAACAACGTCGCCAAAACAATGCCATGCAATCGCTAAATGTCAATAACCAACAGCTGGCAAACGTTCAAAGTGTCCATCATAAAGAGGAAGCCAATGCTCCTCAACAGCAGATTTCCATGCCTCATCCACAACAGCAACTGAAGCTTAAGCAAAACAATTCTAATGTAGGCAACGCATCGGTGAATAAAGTTACGAATCTTAGCAAAGATTCACCAAAACAAAAGCCAGATGAAGAAATCAAAATCAATAAACAGGAGGGCCAAAAACCCACAATGGAAACACAAGGACCCCCACCGCCACCGACGTCACAATATTTCTTGCATCCTTCTTATATCGCTCCCACACCGTTTGGTTTCGATCCCAATCATCCCATGTATCGAAACGTTTTAATGTCGGCAGCTCCATACAACACCCAGCCATACCATTTACCAATACCACGGTACCACGCGCCAGAAGATTTATCGCGTAATACAACAACAAAAGCGCTTGACGCTCTACACCATGCAGCCAGTTTTTATACAACTCACAAAATCCATGAGCTCAGCGAAAGAGCTTTGAAATCTCCCAACAGCGGGGGGAACAATAGCAATAATAACAATCCTGGAGCTGTAAAAGTTAGTGTTTCTAGTCCAAATATCGGGCCTCCGCAACAAAATAATTCTGGTTCCAATATAGTTCCGCACCATTCCAATACAAATCAATCAAACAATTCAGGACTTTTAAATATGCCAACACACAATGCCCATGGAGGGGCACCGAATAAGCAACAAGATGTTCTTGGACACAAACAACACGGTCCTAGTGGACCAATTGGTCCTGGCGCACAGCTAAATGAAACGCAAAAACAGCAATCAGCAAATTCCTCAAATGTGCCAGGAAATGGTCCTGGAAGTGGGAATAACCCAGCAGGCGCTAATGCATCCGATTCACGTAGTCCTCCGCCACAAAGACATGTACACACACACCATCACACTCATGTTGGGTTAGGCTATCCAATGTATCCTGCCCCTTATGGAGGTGAGTAGCACTGGTAATACTAGTTTATTTATAATATAGGGTCTTTCATTAAGGGCGCCCCTAAGCGAACTTCGTTTTCGACGCTTTCAACGGCAGTGTGGCATGTTGCGCCGTCTTATTAAAATTACAAATCGGAGACGTGCAATTTGCCGCAAAAATAACCCGGCCAGCATGGTGCGGTAGCGGCCAAGACTGTTCTGAGCTAGTTTCATTCGTTAAAGAAATAGAAGGACCATTGAGCTCGCCAGTCAGCCAACAGCCAATGTTGTTAGCATAATTGCATGTCGTATAAGGTGTCTGGTTATCGGCTTGATCACTTTGGTGACACTTAAGCCAAAAGTGGGCCTTGTTAGCGAGGTCAAGCGATGATAATCGTCATACCATTTTATATTATGCATTGAAACCAATACGATCTTATACATACGCCGGTTCATGTCTTTGGACGAAATACAACACAAATTGTTCGCGGTAACGACGAAATCCTGAGAATGGCGAGTAATTGATATATTCGGGTCATCACCAGCGTTCCCGATTAAAATCGCAATATTATTGTCACTCTTGGTACTTCTGTGACTTAGAAGAAGGCAGAAGGAAGATTAAGAACATTATTTCTTCGCTTGTCAGACGATTGTGACGCTCGTAAAGTTGTCGTGATTGAACGCGAATTTTAATAATTAATAAATTTTGGATAATTTTCGAAAATTGTTGGAGCGCGTACTCTGCTGTGATCAAATGGCAACTTTTAACAAGTTAAATAAAGCATCAAGAAAGAAACTAGAAGTAAAAAATTTCAGAACATAATCTCAAAAGAAGCCAACGAAAGTGGGGCGCCGCTACAAGAAGTTCGA
The DNA here is from genome assembly GCA_000688715.1 of Glossina pallidipes. NCBI lineage: Eukaryota > Metazoa > Arthropoda > Insecta > Diptera > Glossinidae > Glossina > Glossina pallidipes. Next base: position 599,752 of record KK499774.1, read on the forward strand.
GCAACAGTTTAATGCCAATATTGTTAATTAATACCTAATAAACTATAAATTTAATATCTTTTCCAGCTGCCGTTCTAGCCAGCCAACAAGCGGCTGCTGTTGCTGTGATAAATCCTTTTCCACCTGCACCGACTAAATAGAAAAAGTCGTAAATAGTGAATAGTATTCGCTAAAGGAATTGCAACTTGTTTACTACTTGAAGAATCTTGCATCGTTTAACTACACAATCAACATAATTAAATGACATTTTTATATAAGACGGTATTAGAAAAAGAAAATGAAATGAATTACAAATTATTATAATAATAATAATAATAACAATAATAACGCATATGCATACATACGTCGACTTTACATACATACATAAAGGCTTATATTGCGAATAGTCAGTAGAAATTTTTTTTTTTTTTTAATAATTTTAGGTGATTATCGATTTTAAGTTCATAGGTTTGTTGTCTATTGTTAGCGATTAAATTCTTAATAAATTAAACTTTAATATATATAAAAAGAAAAAAAAAAACAAATAAACAAAATAAATAAATAGATAAAGAGAGAAACAAGGAAAATGCATGAAAAATGTAATTGGTAGGAAAATTATTCAGTCGTTTTTTTTTATGTGCTTAAAGGTATTTTCGTCGAGAGATGATGTTTCTTTAAGATTCAGCTGTCCTCCTAATGAAATATATATTGTATAATTATTAATATATACTGTAGGTCATTATAATTTATTTATACACACATATTTACACACACCTATATACATTAAATATATATATATATACGTATATATATACACATGTATAGATACATATATATATATATATATATTTACGTGTATATATGTATATACATGCATACATAATAAAAAAACATATACACATAGATGATAATAAAACGAAAACAAAAAAAGTATTAATTTGAAAAATACAAGAATAAAAGATAATATCATTACAAACAATAATTACATTAATAGATTATAGAGATAAACGTAAATTTATAAAATTGCGATCAAATGTAGCGCGCAATGCATTTTGATTTTAATTCAATTAAAATTCAGATCAGAAATGTAATAAAACACACGCCACATGCATATATATTTCAAAATCGCAATTCACAAAAAACTGACATATAAATAGTTCTTAAAAATTCTTAATTTTTATTCATCATAAAAATTAAGACCAAATATGATTATTTTGATTAATAAATGTCTCAAATACGCTATCAACATTCAATATTTTTCTCCCAACGTTTCGGGAATGCAACGTAGCAAAATCTTTTAGTAGACCCGACAAGCTTGCAAGTGGACCAACTCTATGGAAGGATATAATTTTTCCTATTCAATAATTAATTTTCAATATTTCAAGGTTGCTTACAGAAAGGATCCGATTTAACCTAGCCACTCTAATCAAAATTGTTCGACAAGGTGCAGAAAGCGAGTCGAAATTTCCATCCGCACGAAAGATTTTGATCAGATTATGTCCGTAATAAAGATCTAAAGAAAGCAGACGCAACTAAAGTGAAGGCCTTTGTAATGTTTAGACAGGTTTGGGGCAAATACGAAAGCGAATGTAGTAAAGATAAAGTGGTTCAAGCAAAACTCTAGATGAAAGGATTAAGAGTTTTTTCTGAAAAAAGTTCTACAGTAGAACGCTTTGGACCCAACATCCACCTTAAGAAGTTCAGCTTTGAAAAAATTGTCGTCATAATGCCCTAGGAAAAATCTCCGGCAAGGAAAAAATAAGTAAGAATATTGTAGTCGGTCGAGGCTGGCAATGAAATACGACCTGCGCGAATGAGTGACGACCTGAAAGAAGAAGGCAAGAAAGAGAACGACATAAGGAGATGGCCACAACCTAATGGGGCGATGTGCTCCACCGATAAGTGTTTCGCCTTTACCGCGACTGGATACCCACTATAGCTACGGCCAAAGTAAACTCTGAGATTTGAATCCGCGAACTAAGTGACTTGTTAATCGCAATTCTTACCCACTTGGGTAATATTGCGGATGCCAAAAACATCCATATTTACTTCCTAAAAATTTGGGCAGATGAACAGGCAAGGGTGTATTAAGTTTACGTGGATGTACATAATATCCGACCCTTCTTTTGTTACACTGAGAACATAACACCCAGAAGAGTTTAAGAGCGCCTTCATCTTCCACCAAGCTAAATATACCCTGTACAATAACTGCTGTAGGATATAAAGAGCAAGTTATTTTTGTAAATATTTTGTATATAAACATCAGAATGGACATCAAAGCAACTAACAGCAAAACCAGTCACCCAATGTTATTAGGCAATGGAATTTCTCTTCTAATTCTGTTATTAATGCGCATCAATCAACGACCTATAACTATTATAGCGATATAGGACGTATTATTCGTTTTGTTAAGTTCCTAGAAACTCTTGGTCATATATTTTAGGTTTAACTAATTTCTTCATTTAGGCGATCTCCATACGATTCCAACAGTAACACGCAAATATAGAGCCCGCATAATATACTGCTCAGATAATCCCATAGTCTAAGCAAAGTGGTTTTATGCACATGATGGGACTTAACTCTTTCAAGGAGTGTTGTGTTTTTCTTTATTAAAGCTGCCTCTGGACTGCTCGTATGCCACTGAACAAAGTACAAGGCGTGAATAGAAGCGAATATTCGAAATGGAAATCTTGAACTTTTCTTGGAACTAAATAAACTCAGTTAGACAGATGCACGATCTACTCGTGTTAAACATTTTCTTCGTAGAATAGGATGACGGAATATAATGATCTTAATTTTAGTCTTTATTGGCTAAAAGCAATATATGCATCCCTGTCTAGTTTAAGGTGCTCTTAAGGTGCTCTCGCCCGTAACGACAAGAAATTCATGACTATAATTTGCAAGATTAGGAAGGAATCACTAAAAAAGAGATCATCAGCACTTTGAAGTTCTAAAGCTACGAATTAATATAAGAAACAACGATGCCAATAGACGTTAACTTTCGTAGATCGATCTTTTCTGCAAAAACAAATTCTTTCCACCCGAATTATGTCCAAACTCATGTGTTCTGAAACAAACTTTTCCGCAGTAAAATCCCTGCCAGCAAATGGAGAAGGCAATGGGCAACCCTTGAAATTCTCACACCCTCCCGCGTGTTACACTAACTCTCCTTTAAACGGCTAGCATATTCACATCTATTCATCGATAGTTAGAACCAGACGACTATAGTTCTACCGAAAATGAGGAAGTCACAATAAAAGAAAAAGGTTATGAATCTATAAAGCGAATTACTGTCTCTCGTTAAGAATTTCTATATTAAAAATTAACAACGAAGTTCATCTCACAAAGGTTTATTACTTCGTAATCTATTGAATGTGACGCCTAGAATTGAAAATTATGCAACTACGGAAAATTAGCCTAGAATCGTTCACAATGTGGTAGAGATGGGGAGCATAGTTGCTTTACGGCCATACAATTTCTCGTGGGTTCCAACCCCTTTGACGAATCCTATTCTGCGGGCCGTAAGGCCTGCACACCCCAAGCAGTGGCCTTCTAATACATCGCACAATGGATTAGCAAACGCCATCACACAAACCATTAACATTTAGTTACTTTATGAAGAGGAAACCAAACCTGTCACTCTTCTTTCCAAGAGGATAATTCAAAAAAATACTTCTGACCGAGGGCAAACAAAACTTCAGGGTTTTTCAAAACGTACAAATTTATTTCAGCTTAGAAAATTATTATTATTAAGTACACTATATAGTACATAATTAATGCCTGTAATAAACCACCGTCATGGCCTGTCCACAAGTCGAAAGGTTCGAAAATCCTGCAAGAGAAGAGTAATTTGCTTTTTAATTAACCAGAATTCTATGTAAAGTGAAAAATTTTAATAAAAAATGATCAGTATCGTCCTTGTCATTTAACAGTCAAATGATGGAGAATCCGATCAGCGTATCATCATATTATATATATCACAAATAAGGAGTATTAAAAGCGAACATAGATTTACACGAGGATTTACCTTCTTAATGTTGTCTGCACAGAGAGAAAGCGTGACTTCATTCCCAATTTCAGATCTAAAATCATAAAATATAGCCATTTTAATGTGCGCATATGATCTGTTAAAGAATTTTTCTTTATGAAATGAGAAACTTAAAATCAGTATTTGATATTTGCGTTGGAAATGGGAACAGTTTTCTTCATTGCTTTTCAAAGCGAGCTGGATTAAATCTCATCATTTTAAGTTTCGTTTACAAATCATAAACTACCGGGAGACGCATTTGTTCCGGCAAACAAAAGAAGGCGCAAAGCAACTTACCTCACTTTTTTGACAGTGTGTGTGGTAAATACTCCTCCATTGCGAAAAGTTTAAAAATCTGTAATATATATAAATGTATATTAATACATCATGTAAACAATGGAAAAACAATGATCGCTTAAAATATTTTAAATCATTTTGAGTATGAGAACAGGAGAAGTTTTCCTCATGGGTTCTCGAAGCAAGGTAGATTTAAATGTGTATTCCACCATTTTTAAAGATTCCCAGGGGCACGCTATACTTGTGACTTCGGCCTCGTTAGACGGACTTGCGTTTTTTAACCCTGTTAACATCATTTTCTTACTTAAGTGAAGATGTGCGCCTTCACAACTTTGCGTGGCTACATCTTATTAAAATGAATTCGTTAATGGACAAACATAAGCCAATAAAAATTATTTCTCGAAATATCTAATATGTAGTATAATAATGTGAGGATTTTGCATAATACACGTGGAGTAAGATTGTCTAATCATCAAATGCGAATTTAGTTAATTTCATGTATTTACACACGTAATACATTGCTCTAAGGCTAACTTTTTTTTCCTAACCTAAAACGAACTGTTTTCTCCAATATTTGAATAATTTGCAAGACAATAAGTGTCTGTGATGATTGAAATCGGTTAAGTGCTTAAGAGCGTGCAATAAGAAAGAACGAGACATAAATAGATAACAAAAGAAACGTTGCGATGTAAGTTCGAATGAAATGAAAGTAAAAAGACTCTTTATCAGGACATAATACAAATCTTGCTACTTTTTTGAAATTTCTTTAGATCGCTTTAACGCTATAAATACTTTGGGTCATGAAATGTTAAAACTCACCGTCAATTTCTATAAAAATTTTCTTCAGCTCATTCCGCAAATCTGGAAAAGAAAATTAGTATTAATTGTGATCAAGAAAAAAAAGAAACGAAATGATTAAGGCAAGAGGAGTCAGTAAAAGACAAACTCTTCAAAACTAATTAAGTAGTAGCAAATAATCAAAATTGATTCACATCACGCTTTCGGAAAGCATAAAAAAGGCGTAAACGCCACAAAACTCACCAATAAAATTTCAAAGCCGGAAATGTCGTTTATCATGACAAAATCATCGACTGCAGCATTCCTAAAGAAATAAATGGAAACTCTTCTTATTATACAATTACGGGGATTAACTTGAAACTATACATAATAATCTACAATCAGATAGGATATTTCTTCACAGACTCTTCAAGAGTAGCAAATAATGACAAATCATCAATTTTAGTAGCTCTAGACAGGCTTAGTAGATAACCTACCTCCTTTTTAAAAAAAATAACAAAAAAGATATGCGGTTCAGCACTATTACTAGATTGATTTAAACCGGCAATGATAAATTTTGGATGGATATCATTTATGTCTTTACATAACACGTGCTTATCGTCCAAAACGCCATTTTCACAGACTTCTTGAATTTTGAAAATAATGAAAATTCGAGTTATAGACGATAGATTGATATATAAGACGTCTTTATAATCGCAAAATGATTATATTTAAGGCACACCTACACTACAACATAACCTATCATGGGAAAAAAGGGAGTTTAGATTTTTACTAACCTTAAGAATCCATTATGTCTTTTCGACAATTTTTAAAACGGATGTTTTACGACCACGATTTCCATCTCCTGGTTATCAGTTACTTTCCATTAATTTTCGTTCATCCAACTTCCCAATGATGAACATTTTAATTTTTTTCATAAAACACCGTTTAAATCATATTAAATTTACAACTACATATTAAAATCTGCGACTAATGTTGGATCCTTTATGATGCGTCCTACTCTAACTCGCGTTTAGTGCTAAATGCCTGAAATTTGCCTGACGTTTCGGGTAAGTAAATTCTTTGCACATTTTAGTTTGTCATGGCTGACATGCCATACACGCTTTTTAATACACAGGAAGTTGTAGAATAGAGTTACCAATTTTAGGATTAACTATGAGATATAGTTAGGGTTTTCGTTTTAAATATAAGAAGATAATAATCAAAAACAATGAAGCTTCGCTTATACCCCCACGACTACAATAGACATTTAAATTAAGAATTTTTCTTAAAATGAGAGATAAAATAAGGTTATAATTGTTTATATACATGTATGTACTTAAAAATATACAAACACAATTTATACAACGTACAAGTTGCACATGACCCCCATACGTCGGAATATAAGCGGAGCAACATTGTGTTTTCCGTCCAAGCGCAAGCACATTCTACTATCGTATACATATTTTGGCTTTTGTAAATATATTCTGCCCAAAAATCGGCAAAAGTGTTCATTTCAGTGTTTTTTTTTTCGCACTCTTACCCTAATTATATGTTCAATCGTACTACACGTCTTGTGTTTACCAAAGATCCACGACTAGAAAGTAACGTACATGCAGCAAACCCAAGTTTATTGAAATTTGATGAATGAAAATTATAAAAATCCCACCGTTGTACGGAGGGCTATAAAAAAGTTAACTGCTGGACTACTCCAGTTCGCTTACCATATCGCTTGAGAAGTGGAAAAACAACGAATCAGCGTGTGTGCAGAAGAAAGCAATATATCGTTTTAGAATATTTATGTTATGATATGGCGGTGCATTAGATTTTGTTATGTAACGGTGTTCAACTATGGAATAAGCCTTCAACTTTGTCTACTTTTTACGGCAAATCACACCTATAAAACGAAAAGAATAAGTTCACAAAAGAAATAAAGCCAGTTTATTTTAAATTTATCTTATACGATCGAAAAATTTATTTTATATTCTATATTATTTTGTAAGGAATGAAAAACAAGCAATAAAGCCTACTGCTAATTTACTAATTCATTTTAATAACATTGCGCTACAAGAAAAGAAGCATTGCTATCAACGGCCATCCGCACGCGGTTTATGTCCAATTTTAGATATAGTTATCAAATCAAAACATTTAACTCATTTTCCATGCTCCTTATTTTAATGTCATATTTTGTTTATTTCATTAATCAATCAAAAATTTGATTTACTATTATTTGATTTACTATTAATTTTCTTGTTATTTTTCACATATTGTTCACATTTATGCTAATTTCTTCAGTTTTACTTCCTAAGCTATTTATAATGTTTTTATTTACATAGATTTCCGTAGTTGCTCTTATAAAATAACCTGGTAACACGGTTTTTCATTGTGTTGACCACATGGGACTTATTCGTCCGAAAACGGAATAAGGCATCATTAGGTTAGGTCCGTGGCATTTATTACTTAACCGGAAAAATTTACTTATATAATATGAAAAATCAGTGCTTAAATTTTAAATAAGCATAAAACTGTACACATTTAAGTTATTTAAATTTAGCTCTAAAACACGTACTAGTTTGTTTAGTTTTCTTTGATTTCCGTTCCGTTCCAATTAACAACTTTGCTTATAAAACAGGGACATATGTACATTTTTTCATTTTCATGCTTGTATCTTCGACCTGCTTATTTGTCAAGTTGTGTAGCATGAATAAAATAATATATGAAAACATTATGCAAAAGTGTAACATAAAGTTTACGAATTAGCCATGAAGCGGAAACTTGAAGGAATTCGTTACTTTATATTCATAGGATCCTTTGTCGGGTTCACCGGGCTTGTGCTCTACCCAATTGCAATTCGACCGCTATTTAATGTTGACGAATATAGTAAGTTTTTGAATTTTTGAAAACCTCTACTAAATTTCATATAAAATTTAAATTCTAAAGTAGATAGGACAAATTTTGTCGCCAGCGTGTGTTGTAATGATATGAATGAAAAATTTTAAAAAAGTTTGTAAACTTTGTGCTTAAACTTTGGTATTCATTGTAAAAGTCTGTCCCGTCTGTAGTGTGGCAAGATATACGTCGCGAGGCTTGCGTAGTCTTACTCCAATTCTTTTGTAAAGGCATCTCTCCTATTTGTAGCTGAGAATCAATACATACATATATTCACAAATTGTAAAGGGAGCAAAAGGATGAGAATAGCAGAATAGCGGAACACAATCATTATAAATTCATTATTTCTCTTTCTTTACAGAGGATCTACGTAAGCGTATTAATATCGACAAACCTAACAAGTAATCTTTAAAGGAACCTGTACATAAATTTTAAAAAAATATGTCCGTCTTCAAGGTGTTCCTGGCCATTGTAAGAATGGGTGAAAAATGCGTTATATTTCCATTTACACCAATTACAAATACAGTTAAGATCTCTAAACCAGCGCATATCTTAAAAAAGGACTATAGATGACTGCTGCTGTGTCAGCGATGCTTAATTTTAATATTTGTCTAAGCATAGCTCCGATTTAAATAAAAGTGAACATTATTATTTCTCCAAAATTGTGTCCATACTGACGATTTTTTTTGATTTACATTGCGTTACTTGCTAATTCTTCGTTTTGCTTCCTGCACATTTCTTCAAAAAACGATTTTCTAATTGTAAGCGGCAAGGATTTTTGCCGCAAAATATAGTTAACGTTGCCTTTTGCCGTATAAGTATCGTCACCCATTAGCTCACGTAATGCAATGTTTTTGTTCAGTTGTTTATCATAAAAACTAATTCCGGCAGTCACAAATTCTGGACCCAAAGCTGAAAGCTTCTTGTCTACTTCGGCATCGGAGGAGATCTGCGTGTAGTCCTTCATGAAACACCACGAGCCGTATCCAAAAAATCCTAAAATCGTGTACATAACCATTCGGAGCTGCAATTAGTGGCATTATATATACATTGAAAACTATAATCAATATATGCATATAATATAAAGAATTGCTCCACCTATAAGAGGATTCTATTTTTAGATTGCTAAGACAAGATTATATGCACAACTTAAATTCATAACTTTAAATTATAATAAATATAATTTTTTAGTCGGCCAATAAATAATATAATAATGCATTAATAAATCCTTTAATCAGCTTCTCAATGAATCGCAGTGTAAAGCTATCAATTTGTAATTGCCTAAGAAACTCTTGCAATGTCAATTGCTCTTGGCGTCAATTGCAATGTGTTGGTTGATTGGCAAAACGGACAATGTTAAGCTGAAGCAAAATCTTATGCTGATCAAGAAGACATATTCGAGTTGGGATTTCTATTGTCCAATTCAAACGGAAAGACAAATTTCCTATAGTCCCCGTGGATTCGGCAAGCTTATGAAATGGCAATGGTTCTGTAATGTTTGGACTCTTCCAATTGTTAACAGCTATTATTTTTTTTTCAGCTGATCAGTGCCACTATTTGAAGTAAAATGCTGAGTTTTTGTAGGAGACTCATATTTCGTGAAAAATATTAACACTTACACTTAAAGGCCTTGCCAGAAGTCCCAGACTAAGATTTAAATAACGTGCCATCGTGTATATCGCAATAAAGGAGAAGGTTGGATATATAGAATTGAGAATAACACCATTTTCTTGGGCTTGCAGCAGCGTTTTACATAATCCAAACATTTGCTCATCTTTAGTCAGAACAATAGAATGTTTTAAGAGCTTTCCATTTTCCGAATCCCAATTTATATCTTTATTCAGATATTTAATTTTATCCCATTTTACTGAATCAATGGAATCGTAATCGTAATTCACAGGTATGCCGATTTTAACTCCAAATCGCGATTTTGTATATCCTATAAATATTAATTTTAAACTATGTTATTAGATCATATTTGATATCAAAAATACTTAAAATAATAAAAAAACGACTGTTGCAATCTGATTCGAATTTGATTTGATAGTATATAAAGACATCATTTTACAAACAGCAATATCTTATTTTTTTACCCGCCACCCGCGTAGTCACTTCGATAACACCTTTCCAACATCCAGAAGAAGAAGCTGCAGAGACGCTACAAAACTTATAAACTCTTGATCAGTGTGAAATTATGAGTTGATCTAAGCATGCAGGAACAAAGAAATTAGCCCTCAAATCAATTGCATGCAGGTTGGTATTGAAAATGAGTCAAATCGGTCAAAGGAAAGCACTACAACAGTAGAACATAAATTGACAACGTTCATGTTTGCATAACCAATAAATAAATTTTGCGTTTCTGTCATAACTTACAACAGACGCAACGATAAAAATTTCCACATATATCCATCCTACCTAAAAGAAAATGTAAATTTCGTTCTCTTCATGTTTTTTTAGAATAAAAGTGATGGGCGTAAAAAGTCACGACTCAATACAACTTTTTTATTAGTTCTGTATGTTGACAGTTGACAAAACAGGCTTAATAGTTAGTCCGCAATAGGGTTTTATGTAAGACCAACTTGAATGATGAAAAACGCTATTATTGCAGGTGGTGGAATATTTTTTCGAATAGTCTAATTTACCACATTTCAAAATTAAGGACTTTTAAATCATTTTAGTGCTTTTCTTTAATACTTTCTAAAACTTACCGGCATTAAATAAATCGAAACCAAAAACCGAAAACGTTTCAATCGGGTAAGTATTTTTGATATTTAAAATTTCTTTAGCCTGGCGGAATCTCTCACAGACTTTCTCCGATATTGGAAGTGGCTGCCCATCTCTTAAAGCAAAGGAATGAAACATATACAAAAATAAACATAGATATCTGATTAAACGAATTCCAGGATTTTAATCATTTTCGAAATTTGAATAGAGAATAAGAAAACATTAGAGTCCGTAAAATAATCGTGTTCTTAAGCTATCCGTTGGTCTTTCTGTCGAACGTTATTTGAACTTTCAGTGTCTGAAGAATTTTGCACGTATTCTATAAGTTGCAGCTTTGTTCACTTAACCTTACCTAACGCATATCTACTGAATCGAACTATTTGTAACACTTACCGATAACATTGAATAAAGTCTTTATAATAATTTAACCCTAAGGTGTGTGGCACAAAATTTATGAGCATGAGCCCAACAGCTGTGGTGCCAGCTAAAAAGAATGTTATTTTTCTTCCATCTGCAGTCGTAAAATAGCCGGATCTTGATTTTTTTAATTTATTTAGTGAATAACACATCTTGATTAGTTATGTTTAATCACTTATTCACTAGCAGCTTTATATTCATACAACAGCTGATAGGGCATGCCACAGGCATTATTTTAAAGTAGCATTTATAGTCAACTTGCGGTAGTATTTGCTTAAAAGTAGTAGTAGTATAAACTTGAAAAGCAATTAAAAATTAAGCACAAATTTAAAAAAAAATTTCTTGCATATAAAGATAATAAAAATAATTCCTTAAAATTGCTTACTTTAATTAACATTATTGTTTTTGTTTGTTTGAGTATATTTCACATAATAAAAGATTTACGTATGGCAACATTACTTGTATTATAGATCTTGTAATTATACGTAATTATATTAAAATATGAATAAAGAAGGTGACGATCTAATAAGCAATTTTCTCAAACAAATCGATAAAATATAATGTATTTATTATTCACTCGAGAGGCCTAAGTGCAACATAATAACAAAGCGATGTAAATATTGCCTGCCAAAGCGAGAATGAAACAAAACTGTTGCGTCGCAGTTAAAGTTTGATCGATTGAGGTAAGATTTCGGCTTTCGCTGCCTGCGTGTTTGCTTTGCATATTTTAATTTTTTACTTTCATGTCCCAGATTATGAGTTCATGTAGTTATCCAAATAGCGCTGACGACTTGCACTTGCCAAGTTCCTTAGCACAGGTAACTCTCTTGTCAATTTCTTAAAATGCTACTAACATTAAATTATCTTACCGCGAACTGTTCGTCCCTGCTTACTTCGAGCAACCGCGTTCATGTTTTTATCTATGTTTTATCTGCTGATTGAGCTATCCAATATTTTTTGCAATTATATGCTTTTCGTTGTTTATATATAATATATTGAGCGCTTGCGTGTGGCTTTGTAGCCCCGATGTGTTATGGGGAAAGATAGCTTAGTACTTAGATACACTTGACACAGTTGTACCTGATCAATTCCGTGCGATAGTTGCGTGCGATAGTCGGCGGCAATATTGTACTGGCTATAATGGTTGAATTACAAGGAAAAAATAGAAAAAACATTTTTGAAACTGATATGACTTTCAAAAGAAGACAGAACTAAATGCACTATCCATACTCCTTTTTACGGATGAATTTCGCCCCTTGAGCTCTGTGTCGTTCTTTCTTGAAAATTTAGCTTTCAAATATTGGAGACTGAATTATTACATGAGATTTTTGAAGATTTATTATTCCAATACACTTGAGCGATCAGTGAGTATATGTGGTTTTAATTTTCTGAACGGTGATTGTAGCATATTGCTAGCAAGCACCACATACGGACAATTGTTCCTCTATGATGTGCGAAAAAACTATAGCCTGATGAGTTTTAAAACTGGACTCAAAAACTTAGATATTCCTAAAGATTACCTTTGCTTGGATCGAAATACGAATAAAATTTAATATTCATATTAAACTGAAATGAAATTATTTTGACAGAATAAAATACGATTTAATTCTTTCTTCCTCTAACATAACATATCACTTGGCTTCTTACCTACAAAAATTTTTTTAAATTATTTTTTCTCTGTTTATAGGTTTCGATAGATAAAATCGATGAAGCTGTTATAAAAGGAGATGATAAAAATTTAGCATTATTACTAAAAAAAGAGAAACTATGGTCACGAGTTATTTTTAAAAGCGGAACAACTCCGTTACATTTGGCTGCAGCAAAAGGTTACAGTCGCTGCTTGATAATACTTTGCGAAAGCGCGAACCAAATCCAGCTTAAAGTGATAATTAATTTTCAAAACAACGATGGGCTTTCGGCACTGCATTTAGCGTCACAATATGGTCATAATCAGTGTTCCAGAGAGCTTTTGCTAAGAGGTGCTAATTCAAATTTATGTAACAACGTAAGTATATATCGGAAACTATGAAAATTAAGTGGGTTTAGTTACGCTTGCTACTATCTTAACTAAAAAAAAAAAAAATTAATAAAACTTTCACAGAATATAAGATTTTAATTTATTATTGAATAACATTATAAATTAGTCTTGCTTTTACGAAAGTCTTACAATTAAGATTAAAATAATCATGAAGGGCAATCATTTCCTATGCTATTAGTAAAAAAAAAATAAATTTTTTGTGCTTTTAGTACGGTGACACTTCCTTGCACACCGCATGTCGTTACGGCCACGCCGGAGTAGCTCGAATACTAATCTCGGCGTCATGCAATGTTAATACACAAAACAAAAATGGCGACACCCCACTTCATATAGCTTGCGCTATGGGCCGACGGAAATTGACGCGAATTGTGATGGAAGCCTTCCCTAATGTTGAGATAAGAAATTCACAAGGTGATACACCTTTCGATATCGTCAAAAGAAAAAATTTCACCGAAATTATGACAATCTTTAATGCATTTAAAACAAAGACTCGAAATGAACGCGATGTGTTCAACACCAAATTTGAATTTTCACCTTATGGTTGTCAAAACGTTTTAGAAACGCGTTCGATATTTTTGACGAACGTTGAACAGCTGTCCAACGTAAAATTAAATAAAGGTGAAGAGTATTACATTGATCTTGCTGGAAATTTAAAGAAAGGTCCGAAATGCGTCACGAACACATGTGTTTGCAAACAATTGTTAAACAAATAATAGCTAATAATAAAATAACATTGAAATTAATGAATTCTAGAATAAATCTTGTATTTTTAATGGGATATATGAGAAATTGTATCTGCTTTTGCACCCGCGTCCTTGTTTTTTACTTATTGTGTTAAAACAAAAATTTGGGCTGGAATTGTACAAAATTGAAATGCTTACTAGATTTAGTGCATAAGCTACTGCAGCTTTTCGCATCGAGAAATTAGTGTTTCAAATCTCATCATCTAAATCATAGGTTTCTTCAGGGAAGTCACCAACGGTTACCAACATCGGCGAAACGAAACCACCGTAATTGTCAGGACAAGAAAAGTAGCGCTTCCCATCAACTCTGGAAAATAGTTTGGTTTTTTCAATCTTTTTTTTAGCTCGTTAAACTTTGCAACTCACGATCCATCATTTTTCCCCAAAGGCTCGTCGTATTTAACACCAATAAAGACACCGCTTTTGCCTTCGAGTTCCCCATTGTACATAATTGTACCTCGACGTTTCGGTTGTCCTTTCGCAGTTACCTGAATAAATAAAAGTAAACGAGTGTAATCTGTAATCGTTTTGGGTTAAAGTCTGGATACCTAACCCTTCAATTGAATTTATAAAAAATGGGAAAGCATTTTGCAAAATATGAGCGCATTAACTATTTGATCACCACAAATTTTAAAGTGGCCTTTTAGTTGTCCTCTAGATTAAGCTCTCTAGTTAAAGGTTCTACATTATTGTTTCTCCTTCTCGCGTAAACAATCTTTTTTAGAATTGGAAAGGATATATTAAAAAAGTATATATCGGCGAAGCTAGTATTTCTTGACAAGATATTCGAGATAGCTAGTCTTTCAAAAGAAGACAAAAATGAACATTTATCATGAATGTTCTTAAAATTCAAAGCAAACATGTTTAGACGGAGAAATAATTTTAATGCACATTTATATTGGTGCAGAGGATGTGAAACATATGTTTCAATATGAAAAGCTAAAGCGAAAGTGTAAAAGTACAGTGTCAGTACATTCGCACATGTTCTAGACGCCCACAGGTTATAAATATTTACCTCACATCTCGATCCAAGTGTGCAGAGCTTCGCTTTCGCTTTTTCTAAACGAAATTTCTCAAGTCGTTTTTCCTCTTCCACCTTGAATTCTTCTTCGTTATATTTCCCCAAGCGATTTTTCCGCAAAAAATTTCTTAACGTATTATCCATTTGTTCATATTGATCTTCGCTTAATTGAAATTTTTCCACTTCTTGTAAATCTATATTAGAAATGAAGTCATCTTTCACATGAAAATGCATCCCTGGATCAATGGGCAATGAGCCTAATATAATGGTGTCATCGTTGAGCACAGCAATTAATTGTTCTCCTTTGTGCAATTCAACCTGCATTGAACCGGCATTACCGCCTGTAATAATCTGAAGTCTATTCTACAAATAAACGATTACTATATGAATTTATTTGAACGCATTAGCCTTAATTCGTTACCTTAAGCTCTGCAACCGTCATTGACTTTGCAAACTTTATATCAAATGCGACATTAGCGTTTTGTGAATTTGTTACATTAATTTTTAGAAAATCTGATCCAGAAGATATGCAATCTCCTCCAGACATTTTGGATTAGATTTTGGATTAAGTTTTGGATTAATTTAAAATTATCGACTAAATCGAATCTGTGAGCGAACTTCTGTTTCAGCGGTTAATTCAATTAATTAATGATAAAAGTAATGAAGAATAAATATCTTGTTTTTGAAAAGAAAAAGTTACTAATCACAATTCACAAACGTCTTTAAACTTTTTCTCTGAAGAGTAAAAAAAAGACAAGAAAATCTAGAAAAATTTTAAGATTTATATTCGTGTTCTCTCTACTTCTTTTTTTCTTTCTCAGATATGAGTAATCAAAGAAATCTCCTCTCAGAAAGTTTGGTCAAGACCAAAAACCAAAAACAAAAACGTTTTTTACGTTTTTGATGACATCTGGCAGTTCCACTCAGTCAAACACAGTCAAATACATCATATAAGTAGGCGATTGTCGGCGTAATTATCTTCTTGCGTTTTTAAGATATAGTTGATTGTCGCCAAGAGGCTAATCATATACCATTGTCGCCAACCTTTTAATACTTGCCATCAAATTTTCATTTTTGTTTTTTTTTTTTGGTTGCTGTAAACGTTTAGAAGCAGAAATCTCAGCTTGAAAAGATACTGTTGACCAGCAGTTTTCCATTTAAGTATGCATCGCATGGCGCCAGGTAGAAATACATGCAGTGCAGTTTATTTTTAGATGTTTGGGGAGGTTGTGAACAAGTTCAATATACGCACTGGTCGGATACGTCTGGTTGACGGAAGCGGAAAGAAGTTGGCAAAGTTTGGATGAGAGCAGTGAAGAAAGACGAGCGTAGGTAGATAGAAAGAAAAAACCTTGAAAAAAAAATTGGCGGTCTTGATGAAAGTACGTAGATCCTTAGCATGAGTATAATTGTGTGCACAAAAGATATCATATAAGTTGTTGTACATGCCGAAAAAACGAAAGGTCTATCTGATGTTGTCCCATCTTTTGCACTTAAACACGAAATGTTCAGGCGTTTCAGCTGTCGAACATAAGTGGCAAGAGTCATTGTCAATAGCTCGTATCATTTTACGATGAGGTTATGACAGGTATGATTGGTCATTAGTCTGTAGACGACTTCGATCTCCCAAGACGACAAAAGAGGTCAATTGCATAAGCAAAACTCAGCCCTTTGCTATACCGACGGACTTTGGACTTTGTTCTCTTTTCATAATTCTCTCTTGAAATGGCGCTACTATGTGAGGGGAGAATTATGAAAAGAAATCTTGATTAACGGAATTCCGTTATTACAGACAACATCACCCTTTTTGTAAAAACCAGAGAAAAACCCGACCTATCGAAACCCCCCACATCTGTATACGCCGACGTTACATGTTTTTGCTAGTGTCCTGAGATTGACGCAGTCATATGCTTTGCTGATGTCGCGAGAGCTTCCTCCTACTTAAACCCATATGCCTGCTCTTTTTCACCGCTAATCACAATGGATATTTTGTTGAAGCACATGTTTGTCATTTGACACACAAAAGAGCAAGCTGGAATGATGTTGCGGGCGATAATGAAGGAGCTTGACCATAAGATTCGTGATTTTCAGAGAAACTGAAATAAGAGCGACCAATCTAAAGCTAGAGATATCAGAGCTTTTTCCAGATTCGATAATCGGAATGATTTTGACGCGCCTCCAATCATCTGAGTGGTGTTAATTGTCCAATAATGCTTGAGAGAATTAAGCAAGACTAGTCAAATTTTAACAGAGAGCGCTCTAACTTTGTCATATTTGATACCGTTGCAGCCAGCGGCAGAGAGTTTTTGCTGAGATTGCAGAATGGTTGAGAAGTCCTTATGTGAGAATGGCGTAACGTTGTCAAAACATTGAGATAGAACAAGTTTCTTGAATATCCATGATCTCAGGCACATTGGTTACCTTGGACAAATTATTGATCAGACGTCTGCGCAATGGAAAAGGTTAACTTTTTAAATGTCGCTATCACAGATATCGATTCTGATGAGGTCCTGATGGCTTTTGCCTACATAAGCAAATTATCAAATTGCCTCTCATTTTTTACGCAACTGAAAATTTGACGGCAAATATTGGAAAGTTGGCGACAATGGTACATGATTAGTCTCTTGGCGACAATCAACTGAACTTCAAAAAAACAAGGCGATAATCACGACAGTTACCTGCTTTCATGATTGCCTCTGTGGATCTAAGGGCGGCAAGGCTATGTCAGTTTGGACAATTTGAGAGATAATAATACGCAAAAAATAAGTGTGTGGCAACACAACGTATTGCATTCTGTTAAACAGCAGCACCAACGTATTGCATTCTGTTAAATGGCAGCACCAACGTACTGCATTCTGTTAAATGGCAGCACCAACGTATTGCACTCTGTTAAATGGCAGTACCTAGGTTGAGCAGCTAAGCTTAAAGCTGAAAAATTCGCAGTAAAGAAATGGAAACAATATTTTTTCACTTAAAAAAGCAATTGCCAGGTGGTGGTCCCCCTTGACGAAATATAAAAGGCAGTAATCTCTCCACATCATTAATTAAAATTTCCAAATAAGTCAGCAATTTCCGAGACATTTTTACTTCAATATTTTTCTTGTAACTTAACAGCTGTTTATGTTTTCGAGCCAGTACCTATTGTATATGTTACATATAATGGTAGGAAAACGTAACTGTTAAATAACATCACGCGCGTGCTTCTTTCTGTTAAATAACATCACGAACGTGCTGCTTTCTGTTA
Organism: Glossina pallidipes; assembly: GCA_000688715.1. Lineage (NCBI taxonomy): Eukaryota > Metazoa > Arthropoda > Insecta > Diptera > Glossinidae > Glossina > Glossina pallidipes. The sequence continues at coordinate 617,908 of KK499774.1, forward strand.
AATAACAGCGCCATCTGTGATACAGGATATAAAAGTGATGTCAAGTTTCACTTCACGTATAGCAACAAATTTGTCTGTAATAATTTTGTTTTATTTTAAAATATTTATTTTTCTTTATAAATATTTATTTATAAATATTATTTTATAAATATTTATTTTAAAATATTTATTTTTATTATTATTTTATATGTACAAGAAAAACTCGTGCTGATTCAAAACACCTGATCTTGAACATCTGGTAGGTTGTTGAAATGATTGAAATGTTGTTCGTTCATTAATTCAAGAGCAGCTGTTACCTTCGAACAAAGCATACAAAGCATATTAAAATTAAAATGTCATCACCTACTCAAGAAATCGGTAGAATTTTTTATAAGATTTTTTATATTTTCTATTAAATTTAAAACCGCGATGGTATGTATTTTTGTCTATTACAGAACTTTTAGAACGCGTTCTATTGCGCTTGGGTTGTGCAAACACAGACGAGAAGCTAGAGGCATGTGTAGGACGTTTTTTGACGCCAGTAATTTTGAAGATTACATCGCCGCACGAAAATGTCCGCAACAAGGTGAATAAATTATTTAATGATATTGAAAAGATGCCCTATGAAATTTGTAATTTTTAGGTCGTGGAAGTTCTCACTCATATCAAGCGTCGGATTACATCTAGACCTCAAATACAAATACCGGTAGAAGCATTAATCGATCAATATCAAGCAAATGCTAATACACCCTTTTTACAAAATTTTGCTATAATATTTATAACGACGGGCTATCCTCGTTTAACACTTGAGCAACGTAGTTCTCTAGCTGCTAAAGTTGTAAGCTGTGAAGAAAAATTGGAAAACTATCAGGATAAGTAAGAGATCTTTAGTTCCCATAATTTGACTTTTTTATGTTAATCGGAATAAGTAAGAGATCTTTATTGTCTGCAATCTAGGCTTTTTATGTTGGTGTTGGTGGATTTGGGAGACTTGATTTTACCTGACGATCCCGAGGAACGCAAAAATTTTCTAAAACTGGACAATAAACCAGCTTTAAAGCGCAACTTCTTACACTTATTGCAAGATGTATTACTGTTGCCTTACGGTGTTACTCAAGATCGGGATGTTCCGGCGGGTTTAAGCCCGTATGCCTTTAAACGTCTTATGATTAATAAGTGGAAGGCAGAAGATTTAGAAAAGGTTTACTTTTTGAAGAAGAAAATGAAGATACATTTTAGAAATTTTATTTTTTGCAGATTAAGAAAGGTATAGTGCGCTTTATCTGTGCGGGAATATTCACAGATAAAGAGATCTTCATATTATTGATAGTGGCTTCCGCTGATACCCGCTTTAGTGTTGCAACTCCAGCTTTGGCTGAGCTCAGCAAAGTCTGCACGATGATAGATTTTACAGATCACATCGTAACTATGCCGTTGTACATCTTATTCTCTGGTAACAATGCTGCTCAATTAGAACGTAAAACTACACCTTGTTGTGCCAGGGTGGGCCAAAAGTTATTAATATATCTAATCAGATGCCGCGGCAAAGCCATAAATGCGGCCAAGGGCATACAAGTGATATTTGAAGGCTTATTTGGTGAAAATACTAATCAGAAATGCAAGGTCTTATCTTTACAATTTGCCGAAATCTTGATAAAGGAGTAAGTGTTAAAAAACATACATCTATTTAATAAAATTATTTTTCTTCTTAGAGGACCTGCGGATATTATTAATAAAGTATCGAAAGTCTTATTAACCGGTTTTAATAAATTGATCGATAAGGAATCTGCTGAACCCACAGATGTACAAAGCGCGGCATATTCGGCTTTAGCTCAATTATCTCGCACTTGTCCTAACGTCATTAATCAGGATTTGAAAATTGTTTTGGCTTATTTTCAACACTTGACTAACTCTACGCCCGATCTCCATAGCTCGATAAGAGAAGCTTTGGTAGCTATGGCGCCAGCATTTGTTTGGAAGCCGGACAAGAACCAGATTGGAAAATCTAAGGAAGATTTCCAACTTACCGGACAACAGCATTTACTCATGGCTATGCTAGCCGACAATGCCGAATCCAAATTACATATTGTACAAAATGTAACCAGTATTTTCTTGACAACCTGTTTCCCAGAATACTTTGCACCGGCCAGATATTTGTTGCTCTTGATAGCTGGGGAAAGGTTATTATTGGAAATTTTAAGCAACGAGTTGGTATTTAACTGGATTTCTTTCACTTAGGAATTCCTTAAGAGAAAATGTTACTTCATATTTATATGGGGTCTCGAGAAAGGACCATATCAACTACAATACACTAATATCTGCAGATCATTATGAGGAAAAAAATGTGGATGAGTTAAAAAAAACGCGCAATGAAGAAAAAATTGTGATTTTGCCTAGTTTCCAAGCTGTGATGCGACATGTCAACGATATGGCACAAAAGAGATTAAGTAAACTCGTCAATTGCGTTGTAGTTCAACGTACCGATTTGGCATATCCGTTAGATACATACGAAGAGGTAAATGAGATAACGATGTAAAAAGTGTGTTACTCTTACATATTTCTTGTTTACTTCTTTGCCAGATTTTAGATTATTTACGCTTATGTTTGTGGTATTCTGCCGGCGCCGTTTGTGCTCCCGGTGATGTAAAATACCTTAACAAGCTCAATCGCTACATTATCAGTAACTACGAAGAATCAGATAATAATGAATTATATCAATACGTACAATTTGTTAAACGAAGTGTGGAAGCCAAAAGATGTATTATCTCTTCTTTTTTTTTATTTTATTCGTAGACTTTGATTGGAATTGTTGTCCATTGTTTTTTTGCAGGCGAATCAAATCTTTTGTGCTTACATGATTTACTAAACGCTGCTCCTGAATTGTTGGCCTCTTCGTTACTTTACCTTCTAGAACCTTTGAATAATTCCTTGAAAGATGTCTCGGAAATAATGCGTATACAAGTGGCTCAAGTTGTAGGCATATTATGGGCTTACGGACTCGATGATCGAGAATTTGACGCAAATGTTAAAGAATGCTTAGAGGCTTTACCACAACGTTCATTGGAACATAAGCATGGTTGGCTGTTAGTCCTTGGCCATGCCTTGAGTAAAAAAATAGGATATCTCACCACACAACCTCAAACAAAGAATTTCGCTGAATGGCCAATTTTTGTAAACGCCGTGAAAGTTATGGGTAAAGTTCTGAATACAGTAATTTTTTGCGAAACTTTCATTATTGGGAAGTATTCTTTTCATTAAACTCAGCTAAAATGTTATGCGAGAATCAGTGGCTTTTAGTGTTAGCAGCCGTCAAATGTTTTTCCATGCTAGGCAAGTGCGTGAAGATACCGAATGTAAAAGTGGAGATTACTACACCTAAGGAGGAAGAAGCTGACGAAGATGAAGAAATGAAGGAGTGTAACAGTAATTCTTTAAATTAATTTTATACCAAAATAAATTTTCAAATACATTTTTTTTCAGCTCAAACTACTTCCACAAAACTAATCATATTTGGCGTAGTGTTTAACTTGTTACGCAGCACCAGCGTGCGTTTGAAGATACGAGAAGAAGCCGCAAAATGTTTAGGGAATTTAGCCATAGGAGATGGCGATTATTTCACCCAGAGGAATCTCGATAAGTTTTTATCAATAGTTAAAGTGCAAAAAGATGCTGCGCTTAATATAGGTGGGTGTAGGGCATTTAATGGTGGATCGTGTCCTACTATAGGCTTTTTACTTCTTTTCTACATCATACATGTAAGCAAATTGCTTTTTTTATTTTTATGATATAGCCATAGCGGATGCTTTGTCTTGCACGTTATGCGGTTATGACATCAGCGAAGGACCACCGTGCGAAGAATTTTTCAATCCTCATTGCACTGATGCAGATTTTGAAAGTTTCCTTAAATCTCTAATACGTCTAGTTAAAGAACCTAACCCTCACGCCAGGCAGGCTTGTTCAGTGTGGCTATTAGCAGTTGTTAAGCATTGCAATTACAGATCGGAAATTTTGAATAAGAAGCAAATGTTGCAAAGCGCTTTTACAGAGCTGCTTTCAGATGATAGCGGTTAGTTTAAGTGAGATGTGTAGATTTGAAAAAATGTTTCTTATATTCTTTTCTCTATTTCTCTATTTAAAAGAGTTTGTACAAGACGTAGCTTCGCGAGGCTTGAGTTTGGTTTATAATCTTTCGGATGCTTCCAGTCAAAACGAATTGGCCAATTCTTTGCTCAATCAACTAATAGGTGGCAAACGCGCAGTCAATCAAGTAGCCGAAGATACCGAACTTTTCGCTGAAGATATGTTGGGCAAAACTCCTAGCGGGTAGATCGTTCTTTGAAGAAAAAAAAGTAAATAGAAAAATTATTTTTTTTCTCTTTATATCTTTTCCAGCGGCAATATAACGACCTACAAGGAACTGTGTTCTTTGGCCTCCGATTTAAATCAACCGGAAATGGTCTATCAATTTATGCAATTGGCTAATCATAACGCAGCTTGGACTAGTAAATTGGGAGCCGCCTTTGGTTTGAAGTCTTTATCAGATGAATCAAAAGCCAAACTTAAACCTTATTTGGGTAAAATTGTACCTCGTCTCTATCGCTATAAATACGATCCGACACCGAAGATACAAAATTCCATGATTTCAATATGGGATTCAATAGTAACTGATCCCAAAGATGTGATTGAACAGTATTACTGGCAAATTTTACGCGAAATTCTAGATAATCTGACATTTAACGAGTGGCGTGTGCGCATAGCCTGTTGCTTAGCAGTGAGAGATCTGCTAAAACGTCCTAACGGCTTGCGATTACGCAGCGAAGAGAAACATGTAAAACTGGACGATATGGATGGAGAGACCTCTCATACGAAAATGGATGTAGGTAAGAAAAATGTACAAAATAACTGGGAACACTTACCCAAATATAGGAACTTCAATCTTTATTCATAAGATTGTTTGCATTCATTGTTCAAGCGAAATATTTGTACGATAAACTTCAATTTGTGAAATACAAACGTACGATGAACCTAATTTCAGCTGACGGATATTTAATATCATCAAGAATGTGTTTAGCATTGTAGAAATATGGTGTCCCTTACTAGTCACTTACACACACTTAAAGCCCACGGTTAACTTGCAAAGGTTTCCAATAGAATTTAAAGTTTTTTGATAGCAAATTTGCTTAATGTTCGTTCATCTTACTTAATGTCTCTAAATATTAGGCTAAAGAAAGCAGTCTTAGTAGTCCGATTATAACAATAATTACGTAAACCTTATGTCCATTGCTGATATTGAATGTTAATTAATATTATTTATTAATAGTAACAAAATCACTCATTCATCATCGACACAATTTATTAAAAAACAAAAACAAAAATTTTATTGATTCCTAGACGAAGTACCCGAGCCCGAACTTAAGGAGTTGTGGTCGCAATTATTCCGAGTAATGGATGATATCCACGAAGGTACACGCCTGGCTGCATCCGGAACCGCTGTGTTCTTAAGCAAGGTTAGTTTGCGTGCTCAGCGTAATTTAATTTTCATTGTCAACAATAGCAGTCGGTTGAAAGGTCATAACTAAAACCGAAATATAGTCAATCTTTTGCTGACTGTTAGTTAATGAAAAAAAAAACAATAAAAGTTTTAAAAAAAAAGTTTTCTCAGAATGTTTAGAGTTAGTTGACAAAGCATCCTACCAGTGTTTTTCAACATATTGGCCCTTTTTAATATTTAAAATGTTTGATGTTCTAGTTATGCGTGGTTGCTGCCTCAGCAGACCATGGTGGAAAGTCTGGCACGGCGGTAGCTGCGTCTGTATTACCATTACTTCTTGAGACTGGTGTTGGTCATGTTGTGGCTGAAATTCGCAAAATTAGTATTAAAACCATTTCGGAAATGATTGATTCTTCGGGCGCTTTAATAACACCGCATTTACCTTCGTTGGTGCCATGTTTACTAAAAGCCACCGGTGAAGTAGAATCCGCTAAGCTATCATATTTGTCAGCACGTTTGGCCGTAGACCATGATGCTCAAGAATCGGTAGACTCTCTTAGAGCAGAAGCTGCCAAAACTCATCACACTACTGAAACTACAGCCAAGGTATATAAAAACAAATAATAGAAAAACCACAAATTCACGTTTCTTTAATATTATTTTATAGTGTGTACGCTTCATTGATTATCAAGCATTGGAGAAGATGACGCCAGCCATTTTAGATCTTTGCAAGACGAGTGTTAATTTGGGCACAAAAATATCCTGCGCTCATTTTATATGTCTAGTAGGTAATAACAAGAATTTAAGAAGATTAATCTCTCCTATATTACAATTGAATAGATAAGTATACGACTAGGCAAAGAGATGACACCTTTGGTAGGTAAATACCTCGGAGTTTGTTTTATTGGTCTTAAGGATCGTAATACTACAGTACGCAAGTATTATGCCAGCGCTATAGGACATTTATTCGGTATAGCGAAAGTAAGTTGGAGAAGGCATCTTTTACCCATTTACTCATTCCACTTTACTTTTTTAGGAGCAATCTATTAAAAATCTTTTCGTTAAGCTTGATGAGCTCTATATGGAAAGCAATGTTCAACGTTCAGTAGCTTTGGTAATACAGTCTATTAATAAACGTCACCACGAACTGATCAAAGATTATTTGGAAAACGTTATTGCTTTGATTTTCTTTGCTATGCACGAGGAGCAAAATGAAGAAAATAAATCTAATATAGAGCTGTGGCGAGATTTATGGCAAGAAATCACTCCCGGAGACGCTAGTATACGTTTAAATCTTAACGTTATTATACCGAAATTGGAAAATGCTTTAAACGATGCTAGCTGGTCGCGAAAAACTCAAGCGGCAAATGCGGTACAAACAATAGCAGCGCGTTTAGATAACACTTTACCAGAAAAAGAACGCGTACGTTTAATTAATGTTCTCTTGACAACCTTACAAGGTCGCACGTTTCAGGGTAAGGAAAGGCTATTACAAGCCTTGGCTACCCTTTGCAAAGGATTAGATCGTAAAAATGAAGTTTGTGAACATATCGTTGAAGCAGCTATGAAAGAATGTCGTAAAGAAGAACCGCAATACCGCAGCATGGCTTTGAAAAGTCTGGGTGATATACTCGAAGAACTGGAAGTCGATCGTTTTGAGGAAGTTTATAATATGACTTGGCATTTGTTGGTAAAAAAACCCCAACGTCAATCGACCGATTCAGATAATAATGATGACGATTTCGGTAGCGATAAAGCTCTTACAACCGACGAGCGTAATAAACGTTTAAATATCGTAAATAAACTCAAAGAAGTTATATTTGAAACCTTAGGTAAATCGTGGCCCAAAAATGCTGTGCAAACTCAATTTAAATACCAGCAACGATTTGCCGAAAGTTGTTCTCAATGCCTCAAAGATAACACACGCCCCGTTCAAGTTAGTTTGATGATAGCTTTGACTAAATTTCTGGAACGTTTGCATATTTGGAATAATGATAATTCGTTAAAAATTCAAGAGAGTCCTGGCAATAAAGAGAAAAAAATTAAAGTAGATCAACAGTTGGAGCGTGATTCAGTAATAGAGACGATTTTGCAGCATGTCTTATCTGCAGTCACTTATGCTGCTGGTGAGTAACAAGCATAACATAATAATATTATCGTAAGACGAAATTTTTATATCTCTATATTGCTAGGAATACCTCATACCGGTTTAAGAAAGGAAGCGCTAAATATAATTTTGGTTCTCATTAAGCATCTCAGTGATATCAAACACTTGGCTATTGTTCGAGAGAATTTTGAAGAAAATCTTAGCAAATTTCAAAAGGATTCAGCGCCAGAAATACGCTGCCGTCTTAAAGATATCGAAGAGAAATTCACTAAATGCGGTTTACATACTCAAGATTAATTGGTAAAAATTTAATTCATGTGGTTTTATGATGTTTTACATAAGCAGCGCGAAAATGAATTTAAATAAATTGTTCACATACTTAGGTGGCATAAACGAGTTTTATCACCATTTCGAATTCTTCCTAGATTAGGATTTAAAAGCAATTTTAATTGAAACATTAAAATAGAACAAACGAAAAAATTGGGCAGGGGGGATAGCAATACAAAATTTCATTTCTTACAAAACGCAACCATCTAATTGCATTTTTTTTTTTTTTTAGTGTGATTGGTGACCGTAAAGCTGTATTGCAAGGATATTGCACGAACTGCTTTTTTGCCAGAACAACGTTTACTGTTGAGTGTTAGACTGATAGGCATATGAAGTATTACGGCTTTTGAAGCAATGTTGTGTGTGGTTTGATACATTTAAAAATATGTAAAACGCTTCATTAATTATTTAAATTTTTTTTTTATAAGAAGAATTGTATATCTCATGAGATATTACTTCAATAAATTAAATGACACCGATTATTTCAGTTTATTTCAAAAACATAGTCAATTCGTTGAAATATGCACTGGTCTCAAGTGGAATAATTAGTTAACCAAATTGTGTGAAAAAATCATACCTGCTCCAACAAGATTCGAATCCAGAGCAACGGAAGGACAGAATTCGCCCCCAATCGACTACTAATTAGCCGACTGGAAGACTTGATAACCATTGCGACAAGGTCAACTGCTTGGTACCCCGCTTTGTTAGAAATTCCTACAAACTGATCGAGAATAGTTATAGGGCTGTAGGTTCCGGAAATGTCTGTCTATACTCACTTCACATTCTGTGTGGGTATAAATAATGATCGGCTATTTAAGTACATTTAATATAATTATGATAGATAGAGCGTTAGATTCATGTACTAAGCAACAATCGATGCAGATATTTGATGAACATTTTAGCAAAAGGATGTCTAAAAGTTCAAAACTATAAGATCTCCTAGAATGTATTTATGATTTAAATGAATGAAATGCAGATATTTTAATAGCGCCACTGTTGGCTACCAATTCGCTAAACTTTCGATAAAATTATTTGCTTCTTTCTCTTGAACATAACAAATAAAATAGATTCATTTATAAATCTTCAAATGCTTAAGAAAATGTTGGAAAACATTTATCAAAATTCATAAAACTTTTGTGAAAGCAATGCAATACATGTGCATATAAAGTACATTTCGAAACGAACGGCTATCTTTTATACCGCGGGACGATTCGTCAGTTTTGTCAGTATTTGTATTACCATCGGGGATTTCTTCATCGCTGCTTTGTGTGTCAATGTTCAACGAAGCAATCTAAATATAGATTAGGAGACGTATTTCAATCACACCCGCACATGGACTGCAAAACGCTTACGTATGATAAAAATTTCTCTCCGTGTAAATTTTTGTCTTCCAACTCAACCAGAAGAAATGCAGATTCACAATTATTAGCGTTAACAAAGCTCTAACTCGAAATAAATAAATCTCTAAAGTCTCCCTAAGTGAGAACACCTGAAAAATGAGGCGTACTTAACATAACCTACTATCACCGCTTTTATACCCTACGCCACTTGTGATACTGGATTTATTAAGTTTCTGCGTACGTACGTAACAATGAGAACTAGAGACACAACTAGCTTTTATTCAGAATGTCCTTCTGAATCCACCTATGCTTGTGTGTCCTTCTTGTGTGCATGTGTTCAACCTACAGATCGCAATTTGTAAGATATTTTGATGAAGTTTGGTATACCAACATGTGTTGGCCCGAGGATGAACGTTATTGCAAATGGTTTTGATCGAATCACATTTTCCGCTACTCGCCAAATTATGCTTTATTTTGAGAAATCGTTACATGAAAAAATACTGTAATTTTGAGAATTTCGTGACAAAAATCGTTAGGTAATACTATTTCGACATTCTAAAGTGGTGTGAAAAATTCGATCGGATGGAGTGATTTTTTGAGCACCCTGCCATATAATTCTTCCTATAGAATATTTCTGAAAATGAAAATTTTTTAAAATAATAATTTGACATCAAAATGAACCTTACCGAGATCTGAACCTCGCAGATCTATTTTTTGTACATCATCCAACACAAAGACTGATATGAAATGTTAAATTTTATTTGCCAAAATCGTTTAGTTTTAAATATTTTGTGATGCAAATGGGTCCTTAGTAGCAACGTAGCATAAAAGTTAGCCGTAGGGAACATGGATCCCGCCTTATAGAAGAACACAAAACATAAAACACTCTTCTTGGCCGTCAACAAACATTTTCGATAATAATTTAATAAAGCGTATTTAAAAAAAATTGGCGACTGGAACTTGTCTAGTGCCTTTTCCAGTCATTTATGTGATTCCATCCTTGTCTAGGGGAGTGCTAACTTGCTCTCCTTTCAAACTACACGTACGCACAAGACCAAAATCTCATATATATAATTAATTTTAAGAGAAAAAGTATCTGAGAATTATAACGATGAATGAAAACAACCACAGTGACGTAACACTTGACAAGCGCGTAAAATGAAATGAAATCTCAGACTTCTAGTATACTTTCTTTTACAGGATATAGTTAAGACGCTTACGAAGTTAATATTCAAGAATTGATTAAAAGTACTCAAATTTATTCCTCATGGGACTCCTCGGCCCCACGTTTTTGTATTTTTATGAACGATTACTCAGAGGATGTCGCCGCCCATAATTGTAACACGACGGTAAATGGGGAGAGAGTGGCCGTATCTTTGTGGCTGTGTGCCCAATCGCCCATTGCTATGCCTTTACCAACTTTACTATAGCTGCGTACCAAACAAAGTACTTGTACCTAAAATTGTCTACCAGAATTATTTTTCCTGCATTGTTTATTTGACAGACGTGTAGGAAATATTCGACCTATTCTTCATTACATTAAACAAATAAATGACACTTAACCTTATGAAAGAAACAAGTAGGATGCTTGCGCAAATTTAATGCTCATTATGTTAGAATAAAGACAAATGAAAACAAAACAAAAAACATTTAAATCAAATTAATTATGTTATCATTCAGCACTTTTTCAATGTTATACTAAATTTTACTTTTGCCGTTCGCCACGGACTCTAGACGTTTGATCACTTCAGCCAATTCCATTTCCTTATTGATCTTTAAATACATAGTTTTACGAACGTCATGAAACGCTAACCATGTCGGCATTTCCTTGGCTATCAATTGTAGATGATGCTGTATCTCTTGTGAACTGAGGCAAGCTCGAAAACTATTTTGAACTTTCTTAATAATAAATTCCTGAGTTAAAACTCCTTTACGTTCAGTGACAAAAACGTTACGCAAATAACGTGCCAACTCGGGTAGACGTGAATACTGCACAGCCTCTTGAGTTTGCGAAGGACGTCGTGTCATCGCCTCTAGCGCATTTGCTGCCTCCTTAGCCCGAATTTTATCCAACAAAGCTTTGGGAATGCCTTTCAGCAAATCAGTGGTTTTTATAAGATCCGCTGTTTTATTTTCTTCTTTAGTTTCAATTCCTGTCTCAGTCTTGCTATTATCTTTGAAATCATGCTGCTCCTTAAGATTTATTGTTTCTTCGGTTTGATTCTGTTTATCTCATCTAATTCCATTACCTTTCCTCCACGAATGTTGCTATGAAATAAATTACGACTTGTCAACAAAATATCTTTAGCCGAAGAATACTTTTGCACATTTGGTGGTTGCGGCAAATGTGCTAATTCAATATCTGGACAATTTTCTAAATCAAAATCTGGATGCCAACGTGTAACTTTTCCTTTAGGTATGGAAAGTGGTGGATTTAATGATTTCAAAAATTTATCATGTTCGTCTTTTACTCGTTGCAATAGTCCAAGGTGAAAATGTTGTAAACGTTGGGTTATTATTTGTGGATTCATGGCACTATTTTCCGCCGCGGCCAATACGTTATTTTCGTCAACTTTACACAATGTTTGCGGTTCAACCACATTCCCAAGTTTCGGTGTTATAACCAACTGAAAGTAATCGGCCTTAGACGTTGATCCATAATTACGCATTTTAGTTTGGGTGAATATATAAGCGTCCGGTGAAATAGTTTTGATTTGAGCCAAATGTTTTTCATTGAAATTTTTGCGCAACATTCGTTGTACCGGCGGTTTTAGTTTCTTGAATGTAATGCATTCCTTTCGATTATGAAACATAGCGCAAACTGTATCCAAGCTTTTGAAAATCTCCAATAAATGACGATATTTAAATGGTAAGTGTAGTTGCTCATATTTCTGAGCTTTAGTCAAATTCAGAAAACGCTGATATGCCGGCACCACAACCATCTTGGAAGGTGAATCGTCCTTAGAAGGACTAAATAGAAGATTTTTCGAAACATCGGTATGGCGTGTTGACATAAGCTCATTTTTGCCAGGTGTCGATGGCGGCGTATTAGTAGGTGTCTTCAACACTTTGGAGGGACTGAAAAAAAATATTTGTTAAGTATTGTCAATTTAAGTTATTATCAATTTCTTGACTCCGGAAATTTTAGATATCTTCCCAGATCTTCCTCATAAGCGTGGCACATATCTAACGCAATTCAGACTATCTTTTCGTCAAGAATGCACTTCATTGCTAATATGTCTTATAGAATGCAATGGAAATAAAAAATGTCAGATTTGTTGCTTAAAACTTTTGGGTTTCTAAAGGAAATTGGTCTACAAAAACGAAACAAAATATTTCATTGGTAATGGAATATAAAAAAAGTTTTAGAAGCGCAAGTAAGTTCGACAGCAACTTTTTTCCAGTGAATAGTAGCGGTGTCTGTGCATGGTAGTAAGTTAAAGTGTTCAATTCTTTACCATGTTAAAAGAGTTCATCTTACCTACTAAACACTTCCAACTGAGTGGTGTCAAATTCCTTTAACTGTGCGATTGTGATTTTTTTGGAAGGCACTGATCGTCCCTTTTCTTCTTGAATCTTCCGTGTCTTTTCAATTTCTTGTATTCTTGCGAGCGAAGCCTTAAGCTCTTGCAATTTAACACTTTTCGATATTTTTGTTTTAATCTCATCATAATTCAGTTCCTTCTTAACCAACGACTTTAATTCCACCGGTTTTGGTGCCTCACAAATTTTTATGACCTGCTTGGTAGGTGTTCTAAGAGAGTTTTCATCATGAAAGGCATTATTTTTCGCTGCTGAATCTGCGATCAGTGTGGTGTTGGCAGGGCAGAGTGTTATTTCATTCAATTTCTGTTTACTTTTGGCAACAGTTCTCACGGTCGTTCTTGGCGATAAACACCCTTTTTTGGAAAAAATCGGAACCTTCTTCTGATCTTTGGTTACTCCTTCAACTTTGCTTATTTTGCGAGGAGAAACACGACACTCCGCTATTTCACCGGTATCTTGAAACCCACTGCGTTTAATTACCCGTCCAGAACGGGTGCGCATTCCAATTTGCTGCTTAAGGTTTGACACGTCATGATGTTGCTGCCGCTCATTGTCTATATCCTGTGACAAAGACTAAAATAAACCACGAAAATATTAAATATGATGGAATGCAATATTAATAATACTTTTTTTCCCCTGTTTCTCTCTCAAGGAAGAATAATTTCTAAAGTTAATTTCTTCGTGTCAGTTGCGAATGCTGCAAACCGACATCTCCTAAACTTTCCGGTTTTATGGGATCAAGGTATTTTCCAAGAAGTTTAAAAGAAATAAATGTAGTAAGTTGAGTACATACCAGCGTCTTTGTGTTAATAATATCTCCAGCTATAGCTCGCTTACGAGTTGTAAAAAATGATGTTATTGAAGATTGCGCCATTATTATCCCTTTCTCACTTGCTGTGCTTTATAAAAATTAAGTTTGCAACTTCAAGTAGATGAACATCCGAGAAACACACCGCAAAGGCCACTTAAACAATTGCTCGCGAATTTTCCCTCCAAAAAAAGAAACGTTCACAAACATTCATCTTTGTGAATTTACATTATGAGGACATATGTTCAGCGAGTGCTGAAACTTATTTCGTTAACATAAAACAGCTGTTTCTTCTACTTCATCTTCTGTGGATCAGCGAGTGAACAGCAGATGACTCGCCGAATTTATTTCTTCACTTCAGGTGCTTCATAAACGTCCTTTTTTTTAAAATTAGTGGATCAATGACAGATGATTCATTGCGCGGACTGGAGAAGTTCTTATTTTGAGCCTTAATAAAGTTAGAAATCAGCTTTGGTTGCGGTTTTTTCTTTCGTTTTTTGCTTATATTTCTTCGTTTTATTTGAATTAATGTTTTATTGCTATTTCCGAGTTATACGTCTGCCATACTTCTTTTCCATATTTGGAAACATTGGAAGTCTTTGCGCGTATTGAAAATAGGCCAAAATGGGGTACAACACAAGCCCGCAGTGACGCGTATTTCTGAACAATTTGTGGATTTTTGCTCATTATTCAGAAATTATGGAAGATAGAATGCTGATATTTTGCACATTTACTTTACGAAAAACTACTATTTATGTAGAAAACTAGAAAAAATCGTTATACTCACAAAAAGTTACAAGACCGAATGTTCAAAACTATTTTGTGTATCTCTCAAGTGAAGACATATTATCTGCGTAAAAATGCGTTAATCCTGAGATAAATGTGGTGGACACCACGTCCTGTTGAATTAATATTTATTTATTAATACCGGCGATATGGGTCTTAAATAAAAGAACATGGAGAATAGGAGGCGCCAAGGTAAGTGTGTTAATTCTAAATTAATTGTGGTTGACGTCACCAGGCAATAGCTCTTAGTGTAAGAAAAGATAGGTAGATTTTAGATTTTTAGATTTTAGAAAGAAAGGGTCGATTTTATTGCATTCACTTTTTTTTGACAATTAGAATAAAGCATGGGACATCAAGGACTTTAGTGGTGGTGAGTATGCGAAACTCGGCCTCAGCCGAATACAACTTTCTTACTCGTTATTATTTATCTAGAGTTTAGGTTTGGCTTAAACTTATTACATCAAATTTCAATTTTGCAAAAAGTTTTATTATAAAATGCTAAAAATTAGATCTTATTGCTATAAACAAGAATAAGACCATAGGGTGCAAACACAGTGTGAGGCCGCGCTTATATTTTCAGGATTGCGAGATAAATTTGTTTTAGTTGTTCCGACTCACATATATTGAAACAATGGTTTTAAAAGGTGCTCTTCCAAATCTTCAGCTATCTGTATAAGTAAAGAACACATGCGCTTGTGTAGTTGATCGTTGGCAAATACTTTGAACATCTGCAAACGCCTCGCACGCCAAGCGGGATACTTAGCTAAATCTGACGCTAAAGAATCCAATCTGTCATTTCGACCGGCCGCATCGTAATGTTTCGCAAATGTATGAACATTTTTAATGAATAATTACTAAATCAATTCCGGTTCTCTTAATAATAAATCTGCTTTAATTAATATGTAAATACTGCCCTCAGCTAATGGACTAAGCGCAGTAGCAATAGCGCCAAGAACTGTTCTGCAAACGATATCTTTAAGAAAAGTAAGCAAGCATAACCGCAAAGTGTGGATAAGGGAAATTTCTATTTTCCCAATAGATAAAAATCAATGTTGAAACTATCAGCTGAATCCATGGCGCCAGCGTAATGGAGAGCTGAATACTTAACATGATGTAAAAATAAGTGTAAACAAAGCGTTTGTTATTTAAAAATATTTGAAATCTTTGATATAATAATTGAAAATAGTCATTGGGGTCACATTTTAAATGTGCTGGGGCTTTATATAACATCAAAACTTTGCATAAAGTTTTAGTAATAAATTCTTCGTTTCGAAAGAATGTGGTTCGAAATAACTTTAGCTTTGATGTTGCTCCTAGTAGCGCTTTTATATGTTTATCTAACGTATCGTTATCGGTATTGGTTACGTCATGGCGTCGTCTACGTCAAACCTAGTCCTATAGTCGGTAATTTAGGACCTTTATTGCGCATGCAATCCGCTTCTGCTCATATGATGCAAACGATCTACAACTACCCCGCAGCCGAAGATCGACCTTTCGTTGGTATTTATATATTTCATCGTCCGGCTTTGCTGCTGCGAGATCCTGAGCTAATAAAACGCATTCTAAGCAAGGATTTTCCAAAATTTTCCAATCGTTTTTTAAACACGGATTATTACGGTGACCCTCTTGCCTCTCGGAATTTATTCTTTCTGAAAAATCCTCATTGGAAGGAAGTACGTTCTAAACTGACTCCTTTCTTTACGAGTTGGAAAATGAAACAAATGTTTCCTCTAGTCGAAGAAGTGGGACTTAATCTCAACGAATATCTCTTGAAAATGCCTTTAAACGGCGAGAATAGTTTCCAACTGGAACTAAAGGAACTTTGCGCGTTGTACACCACGGATGTTATTGCAACTGTAGCTTTTGGTATACAAGCGAATTCTTTTAAATACCCGAATGGAGAATTTCGTCGCAATGGCCGTGAAATATTTAATTTTAGTACCAAACGTGCCTTAATGTTTAGGGTCGTCTTTTTCTTGCCATATTTAATGCCGTATTTGGGTCTGAAAGTTGTGTCAACGAAGCAAACGGAATTTTTACGGTCTACAATGAATCCGATATTGAAGGAGCGAGAGAAATCGGGAATAAAGCGTCACGATTTAATCGATATCCTGATAGAATTAAAAAATCAAAGCGCAACACAGTCAAGGCAGGATGATTTAAAATTTGAAGGCGATGTCTTGGTTGCTCAGGCGGCTTTATTTTTTACAGCTGGATTTGAGTCAACATCGGCAACAATGTCTTTTGCTTTATACGAATTGGCAAAAAATCCGGAGATGCAAGAGAGATTACGTAAAGAAATATGCGACGCTCTTAATGAAAGTCGGGGAGTGATATCACAACAGATCATTGAGAGCTTGGAATATATGCAAATGATTATAGACGAAACATTGAGACTTTATCCCCCGGTGCCTTTCTTAGATCGTGAATGCTCTTTGCCTAAAGGCCAGAATTACCCCTTAGAGCCGTTCCACTCGTTTGCAATTCCCGCCGGCATGCCTGTTTATACACCTGTTTACGCTTTACACATGGACCCGAAGGTAAAAAATAAAATAAACCCACAGGTTTCAATATTTCTTTAAAAATCACTTTGGTTTTTGTATTCTGCCACATAGTATTTCCCTCAACCTCATGAATTTCAACCGGAACGCTTTTCGCCTGAGCGTAAAAAACTGATAACGCCCTATACGTATATGCCTTTCGGATTGGGTCCTCACGCCTGCATTGGTGAACGTTTTACTATGCTACAAGCAAAGATTGGTTTATTAAATTTCTTACGCAATCATCGAGTGACGTTGGGAGAGAAAAGTGTAAAAAATATTAAATTAGATCCAAAGGCTATAATTCTCCAACCCCAAGGTGGTATACATTTAAATGTTGTACGAGATCCTTTAAAATATTAAACGAAGAAAGTTGTTTTCAATCACTTTAATGCAGATAAACCCTGGGATTGATATGCGAACTATGCTTACAATTTCTCTAAAAACCGCATTCTTTTAATTATATATAAGGCACACTTTAAATGATTAATTCAAAGTCCACTCAAAAAACTCAACTGTGAATTTGCGTTTTTATCTCCTGTCCTTACATATAACTATTATGAAATATCAGTGCATTACAAGTGTCCATTATTGTTAAGTTCTAAGCTCTCCTTGTTAGCCAATTGTTATTTAAGCTTAATAGAAATAACGCTTGGTTTATTTGTATCGTGTTCAGCCGAAATTTAACCAATAACTATAATAAAACTTCAAGCCATATGCCCGTATACTTTATTCAGATTTTCTTGCAAACAAAATCAGAATCCATAATGAAGCCAAGTAAAGAACAAGTAAGAACATTATAGTCGAGTAAAAGCTGACTTTTAGATACTCTACATCACTTCGTCTAGTACGGTTATTCATTAATTTTCGTGGTGATACAGTAAAGATTATACGTTAATTTCATGTAAAGTCATATTTTTCATGACAACCTGGGTGTTGGCGGATGCAGAAAACGTGGCCAAACCGTCGTCTGGCGCAATAAGTATAAGGACTTGCTTTTCGTGATGATCCCTATATAGGTGGGCTCTAAAAAATAGGCCCTTATGATTTAAATTTTCTGCGTTTAATTACCCTACACCAGTGCGGGATATATTAAGTTATTACGGACATATGTGACACCCAGAGGAATTCGGGATAGACTAAGTTTTAGCTTTTAATATAAGCTTGCCTGCACCTGCAGATCACAGTTTCTGAGATATTTCGCCGAAATTAGTTACACCGATATATTTTGGCCCAAGGACGACCCCTATTGAAAATGGATGGCATCGTACCACCTTTTCGATGACCACCTGTATTCTTACCTCAAAATGAAGATCACAGAGGTAACTTTCTATTTTAATCAGTTGAAAGTATATGTTTAAAATATTGTATTAACATTAATAGACAAAAAAAGAATAAGAGAGAGAGACAAGAAATATAAATTCAAAGATATTTCAAAAGTGAAAAACAAAATCGAACTATCACATATAAGAAATTATAACAGCTAAACTTAGATAGTGAACCTGCCTGTGTGAAGAACTTACTTAATACTCGTAGGCAAATAATTTTACATTTTTTAAGTGCTAATAAAAACAACCTTGAAGACCCAAGATACACGAGGTCTGCATAAAAGCGTAAGATTCATCATACGTTTAGATTTAACGAGGTGAAACTTATCATATTATTAGATCGAAATACGGGTGTGAACAACCTTATAAATAAAAATAATGTTCCTGATATTGAAGTAAATCGGTAAAACGCTATCCAAAATGTTTAATGTATGAGTTTTCAATACAAAACTTATTAACATCGCGTTAAACGATTGCGTTGGTTTTTTTGTCGTGTTTATGAATGAAGAATAAAAAGGAATGTTAGGAATAAATAAATAAATTACACACACGGGTGATAACTGATCGCGGTTTGGTTCTTTCAAACACAAAATTGCATGAATTCATAGATACTAAGACTTGTTTATGCTAAAAGCACCAAGGTAGTTCAATACCGACTCTTAAATACTGCCCACCACTTCGCTTAATACAGTCGTTCACTCGTGTCCGTGATAATACACCAAACATTATACATTACTTTTGTGTAAAGGCATCCTTTCCATATTAGGATGGTCAATACATCAATTATCGTTCCAAGCTTAATTTGCTTGTCAAAGATTATATTATTTTTCATTTACAAATAACATGGACACACATCAGATGGACAAACGGACAGACAGTTTTACATCGATTTAGAAAACGAATATGAACCGATCGTTATGTTAAGAGATGTGTCTATCTCAAACCCTTGTGGGTGTTACATACGTCCGCATTTACTTAATACACCCTGTATCACAAGTCGTGTAGGGTATAAAAATTTTAAATAAATAAAGTGTTTTACATAGCTTTGAAAGTATTGGATCCCATGCTACACTATTCCAAAAGCCGAAATACCCTTCAGTGTAAGACTCAACAGTGAAGGTAGTGCTGACAAAAAAGCAGTCTGCGCCATACCTTGACAAATTCGGTTTTTCTTCGTCGACCAAACTTACGATTTAAAAAAAAAAAGGATTTATATTGGAGAGATTGCAAATTCAAAAATCCGCAAACAAAGAAAACAGTTTCTGATCCATGATCCAAAGGAACTAACGAAAAGGAGGTGGGTAAAGTTAAGTACGATTAAAAATTTCATTCTAATGCGATAACTGAGATTTCGTTAACACTTTATTCATAGTTCCCTCTGAAGTGAGGCCCAAAAGCGGTCAAAGACCTTCTTACAACAGCGTGAAGCTTGTGACTATTATCAGGCCTACGGCAACATTTGGTAATAAAGCATTTGGTGGCAGCAGAGACATGCCAGTGAAAAGAACAGGCACCGACAGAAGCAGAAGAATTAAACGAGCAGTTAGAAATGGGCGTCACAGAATCACGATCAGAAATCGATCAAGACAAAGTTAATCGGTTTGATGCTTTATTGCTCGAACACCAGAATAATTTATACACGGAACGATGTTTCATACATTGGTCCCATGGTTTAAAGGGATTTGTGGATTTAGAAGAAGCTGACGTCGATCGTCGTCCAGACATCCGCAAGCAAATCAAACGAATCCAATTCTTCGAGTGAAGAATGATAAGCAAAAAACGCAAAGGAAAAAATAAAGACCATCTATATTAAATTTAAAGTTTATTTATCTCCTTCTTTGTTGCCCATCTTGATTTTTGGTTTGGTTCTTATCTACGCAATATTTTGCACAAGTTTTATCGTGAAATGCTAATAATTAGATCTTATTGCCATAAATAATATTAAGAATAAGCCCGTATGGTGCGAACACAGTGTGATCCAGTTTCTCGGACTATTACAAAATAAGTCTTTACATGGCCAAAAAGGGCAACATTTTACTTTATGAGGGAGATAGGTGAAAAATTATATTGGTAAAGTAATATTTAATAGTTGGCCTTGGAAGACTATAACACTTTAGCTTATTTTTATTAATTTACTTTATTAAACGATTTCTTAAACTCTTTGTAAAGGCTCTTGCGGTTGAACTAGGTGGGACTTTATACCTTTTCAAAGCGTAAGAATAAATCGCCTTTGGCTTTTAACATGAAAGATTTTTCATCAAATTTTAATTGAGTCATCGTTTTGGAGCATTCTTCAACGCGACATATCTTCAAGATGTGAGCCAAGCCTAGTTTAAGCTGCAACAAGCCCAAGCGGCTGCCTATGCAACCATGAGGGCCCAGGCCGAAGGGTAAAT